>CAMXCT020001210.1:0-29978 GCA_947184155.2 Cladocopium goreaui
ACAACGTCTAAGTGCTTCATTTCGTCACCATGGCAATTCCGTATGTGTTGTCGGACTAGGTCTCCATGTCTAGCGTAATTGCTTGGAAACATCTAGTGATCTCCACAGCTAAATACTGAGTGGTATTCGTTGGATTTGTGTTGTGGGGTATCAACTCTTGAGCAAACGATGGCTCGCGTAGGTAATGGGTGGAACATAAACCATGCAAAATGCACTGATTTGTTATGCGGCAACTCTAAAATTCCCAGCCATTTCACTTTTTGTTATAGGAGGACGACCTCCGGCGCACTCAACTCTCTGTCAGGACTGCGGATGGCCGCAGTGGGCGGGTCCTGCAGGAGAAGACTAAATCTTATGGCAGGAGCCATCATTCTGGCCACTTCCGCTAGGAGCGTGTTAGGTTGGAGTCTTTGCATCGTTGAATTAGTTCCAACTGCTGTGGTGGTCCAGATGCGGAGGTTCGGTGGCACCCCTGACCGTAATAGTATGAAAGCAACTTCCACTACTGTATCAGCTGCTTGCCGCATGGTTCTGCGGTCCAGAAATCCGCCCAGGGTAGCAGTGATATGTATTGTCTGAATGATTAACCGAAATGGTCGGGCATCTATTGGCACTGGGGCAAGTCCCGCCTGATCGGTCATGCCTCCATCAGCAGCTGGGACTAAGTATAGGTGGTTGACCCACACACCTCGTGTAGACGGGCGACTAAAACCTGCCACTCGGACTATGTCCTCGTACGATGCTGCTAGTGCTGTCAAGAGATGCTGTGTGATGCGCTGTCCATCCACTTCAACTTGCTGGAGGTCAGCTTCTAAAGTGTTATATATCAACTGCAGGCCATGTGCTTCTTCTGGAAAAAAGGTGACACATCCACTCTGCACTAGCCGTACTGTGCGCCTGAGGTCTCGTACAGCCACCATAAGGTCTTGCGCTGCTTCCAAGCTATACAAGATCATCTTAACTGGCATAGAGAAGTGGTGTTCTTCTCCGCGGAGTCGCACATAATCCATGGCAGTACGGGTAGAGAGAGTGGAGGCCCACTACACACAAATATTACTGTCTTGCATTTATCGTGAGAGTGACAATGAGATGGCAGTTAGCTGATGTAGTTGTCAGTCAGTTGCAATCCCGACACGTCTTTGGTCGGAAAGGCAACGTGACCGACATGGTTACTTTATTTATGTCAGGCATGTTGAATATTGGATCATGTCGGTCATGCCTCTAAGATGACTGTCTCGCTAGGGTATCTCAGCCATTATGATGGAGGAGATTAGTTATGTTCCTGTCCCGTTATCACTGAAGTAAACGCCCATCTAATCTTCACAGCTTTGACTTAGAGAAGAGCCTAGGACATCAAGCAAGTAACCAATTGTGCACGAGTCAATACCACTGAACAAGGATAGACAAGTTAAATGCGGGTTGGGGGTCATCCTGAGCCCTTCGTGAACATTCATTAAATGCACATACACAGGACTGTCGTATAACCAGCTAATAGGTGTGTAGGGGATATTGCTTGTTAAACATACCAGCTTAGGAGGGATGAAGAACCTGTGAGCAAACACACGCGCATGTTCACACTGCAGTCACCACCAACAATGTCACAAGGATGAAAGTGCCCCTACAAGGTGAGCATGTGGTGCAGTTCCCTTAAAGGTTATTTGCGTGATAAGCGAGAATAACCACAGGAAAGGCTGACCAGTGAGTTCCTCTTTTGATTTGCTGACGATCAACTTCACCGGACTTCTGCTAAATCGCTGGGCCTCACAGGTCGGTGAAGATGGTTGCATAAGCTTCACTGAGGGCATACCAATTTTGCTGCAGTCGGTAGAGTGCTCGGTTAGCTTCTTGGACAAGGTTATTATGTTGCATTTGCAGCACTTGTATACCTTCACTGAGTTGGAAGATCCTATCCGCTTCATCTTCATGATTAGGAAACTGGCCTGCTATCGCAGCTTGGCACTCTTGCGAGAGCCGGAAATCAAAGCACGGTCGATCATCTTCATGGACAGCACTGTTGATTCGTGATTGCTCACTCAGTGCAATTCCTTCTAGGGTTGGCTGCAGTGTTTCAATGCGATTACCTAAGATATTGTAAGCATGCATAATTTCTGCAATAATAGCACATTGTTGGGCATTCTTTGCAACTATTGCAAAGCGTCTGGAGTTGGCCCAGCATGCATATCCGTTGTGTCGCGCCTCTGCAGCGAAGGGATAGAAACCACCGTATCCTGTGATATTCAACCAAGCCTGCAGGTAAACCTCGTCACACTCTCGAGGAATGACCTTATGGAATCCATGGGGCAGTGTAGCCCCCATCACTACTGTCGTCTCCTCCGGAAGCCATGACTCATCTTCAGCCCATAGGATGTTCCATTTTTCACCATTGAGCCATGTACATACTTCCATCAAGTTAAATGCCCTACACTCTATGTTGACATTGTGACATAGCCTATGGATAGGATACTTGCCGCGATGTAGATTTGTCAGCATATTTGGAGTGCTCTGAATGGTTTCGACGCTATAACCTTTCCAATGGTAGTTCCTCAGAAATGTCATGAGCGCGGTCGACATGGCTACGAGGGTGGAGCGTTTGCCAGGTGCAGTCCCGACACGTCTTTGGTCGGAAAAGCACCGTGGCTTGGCAGCTGAGGGAAACCTATACTATGTATGGTGGTGTCAGGCAACAAAGTTAGCAACATTGAAGGTAGCACATCATTAGGTCAGCTGTATTGTCTGAACTATGTCTGAGCCGATAGACTACGTGTACTAGCAAGGTGTTGTGAAATTCGTTACCCTGTATTAAAATTCCAGTAGCTGCCGGCATGGTAAAGCTTTAATGTAATATGTCACTCAAGCTGAAGACACTCGTGTTCTTATTTTCTCGATAGCTGAACAAAATTGCGCTACACGCGGCGTAACTACATTGGGGCTAGCCAGTCACTCATAGCTCAGGCAAGGTGGGAACAGGGAGTTTGGAGGCACATCGTCATCTTGCTTCTTTGGTAGCGCTGGCACTTCTCAGTCTTTGGTATTAACATTGCTAAGGTGAGCGCGGGAAGCAGTTCTCTCTCACATCATGTAGTTCTTCGCCTACATCTGAACTGATCTCAATGCCATCGGGATACACCACTGGGACTAACAGCTCGTTTTGAGCGTATTCCATTTCACGTACGATGTGGGCTTTGTAGTCAGCGATCATGTGAAGTAAAGTGACTTGCGCTTGAATGTTCTCATCAAGCTTTTCTGGCATTGGTATGTCAACCCAGAATACTTCCCTGGCCTGTTGCTTCGCCTTGAGCAAATGGTAGTGGGCGGACTGCAAATTGTCCAATAAGGTACAGCAAGCTGTGTACTTATTAATGACGCGTTTAATATGTAGAAGTCGTTCATCACAGCTTGATGCATCCGATGTAGCACGCGCCATGGCAGGCAATCCGGTAACTGAAATTGTGTAATCTCTTTTGAATTCAACAGACTAGCACAATTCATGTGGGGGAGGAATGTAAGACGGTTGAATTCCGAGACCAAAGGAGTCCAATGACTGTTTATGTGAGGGACCCCTGTCACGTCTTTGGACAGAAGTACCCTGCGCAGTCTTAGAAAGGGAAAGCGATACATACTTCTGACAGGTCCATTGCATGGTTATGGAGGAAATTACACCCAAGGACGATTATGGGAGAGAGTAGCAATAATTCATGAGGTAAATGAAAAATTCACAAGCATGGTCAGTTACTGCATAATACCGCTACTGAAGAGCCAAAAGGTGGGATATGCATAGAAGCCTCGACATTCGGTACTACCGATCAGGTACGTAGTTGGAGTGTGGCTCATGGAACAAGGGAGCGCAGACTTGAATAAAACAGGCACAATCAAAGTAAACCAGATAGAGAGAAGCAACAGGAGGGAGGTCAATATGTAGAGTGCCGTTAGAATCTCGCTACCTAGTATCGAAGCCAAAGAGGGAGAGAGGAGTAGTGCTCAACTGGCAAGACATCCACTCAGTTGACCAGTCATTTTGTCCTCCGCACTGATGACTCTTTTGTGGCACAAACACAATGTGCAGCGATAAGTCTGCTCATTCATCCAACTTCCGCTTCACAGAACTCTGACTCTGTTGCCTGCCGTGCTTTTCTTGCCGCCGACTTGCCTCCCATCTCTGAAAGATTTTTGCTCGATCAATGGCAGTCAAAGATTTCCGGTCAGCCTGTTCTTCACTCGATTCTCGCGTTGAGACTACGTGATTCCCTTCTTCGTTTGCCAGGAGTACTAGAGCTTGATCGAGCGCCCTTAATGCCAATTTCAGTTGATTGACAGCATTTTCAGTGCCCGTACCGGCTAGGCTTGCATTGTCAGTTGCCTTAGCCAGGCCTTTTCGTAACTGAGTGACTTGATGGGATAACAGGTTCGCTGAGCATGGCAATGGTTTTTGTCTAGGTCTCTCGCTCTCCGTGCCCATTGGCAGAGATATGGAGTACAAAATTAAATACCTGTGAGCAATAAAACGGCTCATGAGCTGCACAATTATGCCTTGCCTCATAGCAGTTAAGCAGAGAAAGGTGATCAAACAAAAAAGATGAGAACCAATAGCAGGTTCTACCGCACTTATCAAACTCATTGGACTGAGGGGCTCGATAAGCCTGACAAAACCGAAAAACCGACTACCCTAGTGTGTGTTATTTGGCTGAGGTACATAGAATGGGTATTTAGGTTGCTCTACGCCGTTTGGCCATTTGTTCCGTAAAGGTATCGTAGCCCGATGTTGGTGCTTGTGTGTTCCATCGGATGGGTCTCGTCCCAAATAGCTCACTTTCGATGTTTCTTTTCCTTTCGGTACGTGGGAGGGGGGAGGGATTTGTGGCCACGTTGACATCATCGAGAGTCTGTATAAGAGCCTGAGCATCTGCGGCGATTTCACGTAAACTGAAAAGGGGGGATCGCATGAATCTAGCTGTAATTGATGGAGCATTGCCCGTTCAGCTTCAAAGAGTAAATGTGGAGAGATTTCTTTTGGGAGCCAGAGTCCATCATGAAGCCAGATCGCTGATGTTACGTGACACCTTCTCGTTAGTTCCTTGTAGTAAGAGATCATAATATGTTCTTCATACCATTCAAGAGTTCGAAAAGCAGCACCTCTGACATGAGTAGCATATTGTGGCCTCCTTACGGGCAGGTGGTTGTTAACAAGAGCTAGTGTGGCTGATTCAATTTGAAGGCTGAGGTGATATAATGCTGGAGGACATGTGATATGGTGTTCCCTTTCAATTTTAGCACACGCTTCACTTGCCCCTGCATTCATTACAATTAGTGGATGTCGCTTGACAACAGCAAACCGCTGATTCAGCGGTACTAACCCTAGCAGATCAATAAGTATCGCTCTCAGATCTACTATGTGTGGGAGGTGACTGCTGCGAAGGAGTCGTCGCATGATTTCGTAGAAAGCGCCGACCATGTCAACTTCCTGGTGTGTATTTCCAAATAGGAGTAATCTTACCTTTCGCGGCAGTCTTTGAGCACAGGGACCTCTGCCATACAGTCGGCCCAGGCAGTCTGTTGCAGAAGCTGTATACTCTACTACTCGGGGTTTCGTGAGATTGGCAGTGCCCGCTAAATAGGCCTCCACCTCTTTGCGGTATTGCTGGTTTGCAGTTTGCATCATAAATTTATTTACCAATTCTATGCTTACATTCGGGACTTCGGTAAGTAATAGGATCGTAACACCTCGCGGCCTCTCTTCCAGTACAATAGCTCCAGATCGCATGGCCAACTGATAGGGCGCTTCGACCACGATTTCGGTAGGCTCGCTTATATGAGCTGGGAAGGCCTGTGCCGCTCGGCTCGCTACTCCAGCAAGATAGTCTGCGAGTATATTGGCTTCTCTTGGGCGGTATACCCATTTTCCATGGTCAAAAAACCTCGATTGTTTCCGGCGAATTTGCTGTATAATAGGCTGTAGGTCGATCCTACGAAAGCGTCCTGCAAAGGCTAAGTGCTTTACGATGGGGAGGATATCCCCTTGTAAGTAGGCCTGGTCAACTGCGTAGCTTCTGTGTACCATTTCTTCACACAAAAGGTCGGTCGCGAGATTAGCTGACACCGCCTCAGCAAAGATATTGTCTGGGCAGCTAGGTAGTGCAACAGCTCTCCACTTGAGCAGCGTTAGTCCTTCTCGCTGGAGTTCTAAGAGAGCAGCGCCCGCCCCACCTGTGCCCTTATCAGCATGACAGGACCCGTCAAATTGTACTAGTAGTGTAGTTTTGTCAGAATTGAGACAGCTACTGAGTACTTCATCGGTGCCTATCGGCTGTAATGCCGTAAGACGGCAATGATAGTCACCACACTCACACTGGAAAGTGGAGAGCGAGACATTTGGGGAAATTCCTGTTCCGACCTGGATAGTTTGCTGAATTAATTGCAGTGGTTCAGAGCCTAAGGGGACAACCGCAAATGTTTGATTGGCTTCCACTGCTTCACGAGTAATGCATACTCGAGCTGGGGCAAGGGCACACGAAATGTGAAGTGGGGGTTTGTCACAGCACGAGAGTAGCGAGTCATTGACAGAACAGTGGGCGGAAACTAACTGTGTCCTTATATGCTGCATACGAAGGTCCAGGGTAGTTCTGCTTGTACTCTTTGCACGAGGTTATGTATCCAGGTATCCATGGGGGTAAGGGGAGCAGAGATTTGATGTCTCATTGCACCTGATTCCCGTAGTAGCAACCTGAATTGATGAACTACTCGCGATGCTAATGCTAAGTGCTTAGCGCTTTTCCTTGACCCTTCGGCCAGCGACAGTATTGAATCATCTCCTGTCAGGCTTCTTAACGCGCTGATAGGTACTACACACCACCGAATCCAATGTCCTACAGTATTGTCTCCCTTTGAACATGCAATGCATTTTTCCCAGTCTTCACTTGCCGGTAGTTCTTCTTGTGTAGGGAGTACTCTGCGTGATGCCTCAAGCAGTCTTTCAAGGGAGTCTGTCGTGAAGGCCGTCAGCTGTTTGGTTACTATACATGTTTCACAAATTGCGGTTTGATAGCCGCCGAGTGGGTATGCACGGCCAAAGTTTGCACAGAGAGCACATTTTTTTTGCCGGCTTTGGCCACGTCGTGCTAACCACTCATCATCATCCTCATTGACCGCCCAGCGTAACAAGGTGAACCTAGTAATACTAGGAATCCATCGCTTGTTGGCCTCGCAAGCATGGCTGAGCCATGCCCAGCTGATTCCTCCCGTCCATCCTGCTGTTAGCACCTTATTACGAATATAGTGAGATGCTAGCTGCATCATGTGATGGAGCACACATTTTTTGACTGCGTTTATTCGTTGTTTGATTGTACCACTTCCTGATACTGCTCTTGTTAGGACACCTTCCCCAACGACACGTGCCCACGCTTGCCATAGTATCCTAACTTCGTGTGTTTGTCTGTTCACTGCCGGTGGAGTTTCAATGTAAAGTTCATGAACCTTTCCTCCTTTTCGCAGAAATAGCCCTAATGCAGAAACAAGGATACTTACGCCCGGGTCAAGTAGTGGTGCAATTTTACACAGTCGAAATACGAATGCAAGGAGGTCATGTCTAATCCAACTTCGTCCTAGTAAGAGTTCCGTTGCTGCCGCGCGTAGCATTTGAAGATCTTCCGTGGCAGCACCAAAATAGGATGTAGTGTATAGTACCACACTTTGTGCAAACGTATTGAAAGCAATGCTCTTAGAGACAACTGAGAGGACTGGTTGCCGAAACAGCCCGAGCCGATGTATAAACTTTTCGGCAGCCTTAGGATTGATTTGTTTAAGGGTAGTAGGGTGTGTAGTTACTGTCCATAAGTCACGATCAGACAATTGGGCGCGCCCTAGCAATAATAGTCCGAGTGAGGTCGCAACACCTTGGATGCAGTGTGCCCCGAAACCTGACTGATCTAACTGACGAAGCACCCAGCTTGGAAGCGGGCTGTTGATTACTAGAGCTGTTTTACATCTACAGTTACACTCTAGTGCCAACAATGGGCATATGGGTGTATAGTCAGTTCCATTAAGGATACCGCAAGCTTCTCGAGGGGTCAACCCTATACACTTGTCAGCTCGTGCAAGTAGGAGTGTCTTTTGGGAAAGGATAGCCGATAAGATCGCTGCTCGTGCGGTGGGGTATTTCTTTTGCCGGAGAATAACTTCACTTTCGATCCGCCCAGGCAGGGATTGGACTGAAAAGGGGGGACAGTCAGTGCTGATAGCTTGCCAACAGGCATGCTGGTCAATTTGAAAACCTGCCGACCAGCAACATTGATAGCATTTGTGGACTCTACTAACCCAGGTAATGTCATGTCCTGGTCCTGCAATCGTGTTGTCGTCAATGTATCCCTGAACACTAAGGACCCGGGGGATACGATTCATATAGTGATATATCGGGCCCATTGCCAAGCAGAATAGGAACACTGAGAAAGACCTTCCCATGTCAACTCCCACATGCACCGCCCTAGGCGGCAGAAGTCTGCCTTGAACTTTATGGCGGATGAGCCTTCCAAATAGGATGTATTTGGCATAATTACATACCCATGTCGGCGCGTTACGCATTCGCAGGATATGTAAGATCCAATAGGGATTAACCCGCTCAAAGGCCTTTGATAGATCAACTAGTAGTGCAGCCACGGGAGTATTGCTATCCAGTAAGGCTTGTATGGCATGGACAGCATGCTGCGGTTCTTTAAAGCAATTCATGACGACCTGCGAGGGATGCATATAGGCACAAGTTGCTTTCATGACTACAGCAGCAATGGTGCCATCAACAAGCCTATCACAAGTATTGGGCATTCCTAAGGGCCTGAAATAGTCAGCAGTCGGACCTACTTTTGCCTTGGGTATCCAAACCCCTACTTGTACAGGTGCAGCTCGTAGGCCTGCTAACATTTTCATCATCAGCTGATCTAGGACTGGGTAGCTATCTTCAGGGGAAAGCCTCCATGCAGAGTAGGGGATTCCATCAGGGCCAGGGGCTGAATCTTTAGTGCCAAGAAGTGTATGGAGAAAGTCCTGTTTCTGGGGAAGTTCAATACTCGGCCACGACGAAGCAGTCTGGTACTCCCGTAAAATGGGTTCCCATTCTTGAAGAGAGTCTTGAGGCTTTACAAACCAAAAGTTCCGCGTGTCAAGCATGGCTTCGTCCAGCATCTGGGAGGTGGTGCACTGTTCTCCCTGCTGATTGAGGATCGGCCCATTATAAATGACGCCCTTGGGGCAAATAGATCGCAAACGGTTCCAGAACGTAATGTTATTGCCGATACCTCTGGCTTGTTGATTTACCTGCTCAAGAGCGGGATATTGTCGAGTCATCGTGATCTGGTCTAGAAAATCAAAAATCTGTTTCAACAGATCACTTCGAATTGTTATTTTTCCTGGATATCGCTCACTAACCCCGTTGGAAGTAAATATATGGTAAGTGGCAGCCTGGAGTGCATGGAAATGCTTTGCAGGTACGTGTAACACCTCAGCTCGAATTTTAAGGAATTTCCGCAGAAGTTCATGCTCAGGAATTCGAGGGTGATCCGATGGAATAGGTTGTTGTCTCCACCACGACCAAAGGGTGGACACAAACTCAACTTCATCTGTTTGGGGTAGTCTTTGGATCCTTCTTATCAGCTCTTGTAGATCGTTAGGAACCATATAGGGGTCAGCCTCGTTCTTTCCAGGGCAAAACACGTTAGTTGGGATGGTTTGATGGACTGGGTCTTTCATGTCACTTTTGACTCTTGGTCGAACTACAAAGGTCGCGGTGAGCTGGTAATGTCCACTTAGGTGATGTCGCCTGTTGGCTGCTACCATAACATCTATTTGGGCTGCAGCTATATAATCAGTAGGACATAATACTCTGTCGAGTGCTGAACTTCCAGTAGGGCTTTCAAAGGTGTGAAGTTGCGGATGCGTGTCGAGAACTTGCGCGTGGACTAATAATTCATTCCAAAGGTCCGGGCAGCTGGCATCCACTTGGTTAAAATCTCCCCCCATATAAAGGGGAAAGTCTACCCTACTGGTCTTGACCCAGGTGATTAATTCTTTCAGCTCAACGACCTTGGTTTGTGGATGTAGATACACTGACAAGAGTCCGATGGTAGAATATCTATCTTGGATTACGGCAAGGACAATGCGACCTGGTATGACAACTTCTGTTCGGTCAAGTTTCCACTCAGGTGGAATTAGGGCTGCTGAACCACCCGACACTCCACCTCTTTCTGTTAACAATCCTTGGGTGTGTGCAACTTGAATACCTGGTATATTATGGTGCAAGACCTGATGGGTTTCAGCATGCCATCTGGTTTCTTGTAGTAAGACCGGGCCTGTTCGTAGCAGTCGTTTAATGAGTCGCATTTTGGCATCCCCTGCTCTAGTTGTAAGTGTCCACCCTGATACATTCCACACGTGTAATCGTTTAAGCCTGAATGGAAGATCTTGTCTGATAGCTTTTCGATATTCGAGAATGCCTCTTCCTATTTCTTCTACTGCAAGAGAAGGTAATGTTCGTGAGTCACACATAAGTTGCTGATAAAAATCATCGACACCCTGATGGAAAAGTGTGGCAACATGTTGCAGGGTTAACTTCCACCATGGTGTTCGGACATGGAGTATATGGGGCAATATTGATAGGTCACGTATCTTTGACAGATATGGCGGGCATTGAGTCCCTGTTTCGAATAGGTAAGTCGTTTTGACACATCGCGTAAGCATCTTGAGCAGTGTACGGAGCAGTGGAGCAGGCAAGTTCCGCAGAATCATCATCATTGCAAGTAACAAAAATCAGTTTACTCCCTCCGTTGGGGCTTCTCCCAGTGCGAAGAGCAGCCTGCTCCACTCCTCCGTACCTGCAAAGATAAGATATTCTCCTGATGGGTCCAGTGTATGCGATTGTATGAGCTGAGTTCCAAGTTGCCTGGGCATTCGTCGCATGGACGATGACTGCGTATACCACATTGGTGACCATACAACAGGGGTGGCAACTTTGTAAACAACAAAGGACTTAGATTCTGTAAGATCTTGAACTTGGTGATTGTCAACAACATGTATAGCGATCCATTGTGGAATGGCACCACTAACATCTCGTGCTAATACACCTATGAGACTTAAGCCGCCTGTGCCATCCAGACCACCGAGTAAATGGATGACAGTGCTAGCGGGCGAGGCGTTGTGCATAAAGCACTGCGGGGCACCAAGTGTGTGCAAATAACACAAGGCACAAAAAGGGCACTGTAAAGCCGCAAATTCACTAAGATGTATATAGTGCTGTCCATTATCAATTCGAGCAAGTATCGGGTAGGTCGCAAAATGTATGATAAGAAACTTGCACCACATCAGCAAATATCTTTGGCATGTTGGCATGAATGAGAAGGTCTTTACTTTGTCGGTAGTCGAATGCGACCGTTCCAAAGCGAAACGGTTGATCAGGCTCATGAGAAAGCAACAGGAATAGCAGGCAAGGTCGCTGTACTCCAACATAGATAAGGGGAGGTTGCATAATTTTTGGTGCCCAAATGATAAAACCGTAGGGAAATTGGTGCTTTACACTAAGCGTTGCAATCTGGAAAACAACAAATAGTTGTTTGATAGCAGTAAGTTGTTCAGCACCCGTATATTCTCTCAACAGTTCAATATGCTTTGCTTTGATCTCTTGAGCTTCAGCATGAAATCCAAGACCATTTCTAACAGCCAAGTGAAGCATGTGCGCTGATAGGGTAACGTTTTCATATGTGTTTGAGGACTCTAGCACCCAATCAATCCGAGTTTGGGTCATAATATTGCTCAGCTCTTTATCCCCAAAGGGGGGTCTATCCTCACTGTGGGTTCCTTGATACTTCGAAGGTTTGGGTCCTTGTAAAAAGGCGAAAACTGTCGGCTGGTGCACTACTGGAGGGCAAGCTGATTCGACACTGTCATTAAGAGTATAGTGCCTCCATTTCGCTTCAAAGTCAACTTTGTCATCTTTGAGTTGAACTCCTCGAGCGGCTGCTTGTTCCAAAACCAGTTTCAGCAAGTCTTGGTATTTGGAATAGACTTCTTGGATACTCGGTAGGTCTTTGTGGTACGGCTGCGCATCATTGCTTCCCTCAACCCACTGTTGTAGCTGATCATCAGTACCGAGAGCCGCACTGATGAGAGATGGGTGAAAGCTATTTCCACAAAAGTCTCGAATCACTTTATCCGTGAGAAGAGAGGGCCCATGTCTTTCTGTCGTTAAGATATTCTCGAGTCCTGCTAATTTGCGTACTTCTTGGACCGTCAGAATTCTCATTGGCAGCACAATATTTGGGTTATGAAAGATAGGCACTAGTTGTTCAATGAGTTCATCTTTTTTGGATGTGGTCGCTCTGTCCGTTTGAAGAGTAATAAGGAAACGTTTCCATATGGGGAGAAAGTGAGCAGGGATGAAGCTTGCCCATGGCAGGTCTGGGACCCTAACTCCCTCAGCCATTTGGGTTAACAACATGAAAGATTTCCTCCCACCAAAAAAGGAATACTGCAGAGGTACTTCCAAGTGTCTCCAAAGTTGCTGGGGTTTGGAGAAGCTTGTCCTGGTGTCTTGAAAGTGTCATGCTGTGGCGTGGCATTATGGGCTTTATTGAAATTTGGTGACAGGCGTGTCAATGATTTGGAATTGCTTTACGGTTATGTAGTTGGAGTCGCATGCTTGCAACGGGAAATTCCATGCAGGTGGATCTGCATACACCTCGCTTGCCGTACGTCTTGATCATCTATTCTTTACCCGTCCTTTTGTCTGCAACGCTTTGTTCCTCTTCCTTCTGCTGTATTTTCATATGTACAAACCTCAAACAAACCTTGTTAATGTCTGCACGCAGCTCATTTCATTGAGGAATGAGCACTTTCTTGGTGACACCTTTGATGTGCTGTGTTTTCATATGTACAAACTCCAGACATACTTTGGAAACATCTCTGTGAAGGCTCGGCTGTGAGATGTCAGGGGGTAGTACGGCGTCCAACCCCTCCACCCCCGTAGACTCTTAGCGCCTGGTGTGTCTGTGTGTGTTTTACTTCTGCTTGAACTGGCCGTGGAGTAATTCTATTCCAGCTTAAATAACAGTGTATTCTTAAAACGGACCGAAATTACTCCACGCATTTTGCATTGGTCCTGCCACATATTTCTGCATGTTTTACTCCGCGGATGGTCTACTCCATATTTACTCCACATCTTCTCTATTGGCTAAAGCATGTGGATGCCCCTTAGAATTACTCCGCCGGCCTTCTTGACCTGTTGGTTGGTTCAGACATAGCTGTTTATATCTGTGTCAACATTGGTATTGGGGGCAGAGGGGAGCTCATTGAATCCAATTCAAGCCTCAGAAAATATTGTGATTCTGGAGACCAATGTGTGTACCTCCTCAGTGCCAACATGACATAGAAAAAACGGGTGTATGATCTTTGCTTCTGGCATGATGACGCATGAAGAGAGTTACATGCTTCGCTGTTTGAAGAATGGAACTTTATGACTCTATGCTAGACGTATGGCTCGGTTATGCGAGCATCTGTAAAAGGGTTGCTGGGCACACTCATTGGAGATCTTTTTTTGGCGCCGCGGCATTCCTTGTTGTTTTGGACCGTTTGTGTTTCTTTTGATGGAAACCATTTTTAGCTTCAATTTCTGGAAGGCCGCTTCTATTGTTTCATTAGGCGAAGCCAAAAATGGCTTCATTTTTGGAGTCAAACTTTGGCTTCGAGTTTGGAGCCAAAACCTGTCTTTTTTGGAGTTTGTGGCAGATTATTTCCGCTTGGCTTGTGTTGGAAGCGGCAGGATGCGAGCAGAGTGGGTTGTCCCTGCTCTACTGTGGTTCTACAAGCATGATTCCGGCAGCTAAGCTCTGAAATAAATCCCTTGCCACAGGCTGCTCTATGATGGTGTATCCATGAGTTGACACATGCCGCCTTCCAGGCTTCAAGACGATGCAACGGAACTGCAGAGGTACTTCCAAGTGTCTCCAAAGTTGCTGGGGTTTGGAGAAGCTTGTCCTGGTGTCTTGAAAGTGTCATGCTGTGGCGTGGCATTATGGGCTTTATTGAAATTTGGTGACAGGCGTGTCAATGATTTGGAATTGCTTTACGGTTATGTAGTTGGAGTCGCATGCTTGCAACGGGAAATTCCATGCAGGTGGATCTGCATACACCTCGCTTGCCGTACGTCTTGATCATCTATTCTTTACCCGTCCTTTTGTCTGCAACGCTTTGTTCCTCTTCCTTCTGCTGTATTTTCATATGTACAAACCTCAAACAAACCTTGTTAATGTCTGCACGCAGCTCATTTCATTGAGGAATGAGCACTTTCTTGGTGACACCTTTGATGTGCTGTGTTTTCATATGTACAAACTCCAGACATACTTTGAAAACATCTCTGTGAAGGCTCGGCTGTGAGATGTCAGGGGGTAGTACGGCGTCCAACCCCTCCACCCCCGTAGACTCTTAGCGCCTGGTGTGTCTGTGTGTGTTTTACTTCTGCTTGAACTGGCCGTGGAGTAATTCTATTCCAGCTTAAATAACAGTGTATTCTTAAAACGGGCCGAAATTACTCCACGCATTTTGCATTGGTCCTGCCACATATTTCTGCATGTTTTACTCCGCGGATGGTCTACTCCATATTTACTCCACATCTTCTCTATTGGCTAAAGCATGTGGATGCCCCTTAGAATTACTCCGCCGGCCTTCTTGACCTGTTGGTTGGTTCAGACATAGCTGTTTATATCTGTGTCAACATTGGTATTGGGGGCAGAGGGGAGCTCATTGAATCCAATTCAAGCCTCAGAAAATATTGTGATTCTGGAGACCAATGTGTGTACCTCCTCAGTGCCAACATGACATAGAAAAAACGGGTGTATGATCTTTGCTTCTGGCATGATGACGCATGAAGAGAGTTACATGCTTCGCTGTTTGAAGAATGGAACTTTATGACTCTATGCTAGACGTATGGCTCGGTTATGCGAGCATCTGTAAAAGGGTTGCTGGGCACACTCATTGGAGATCTTTTTTTGGCGCCGCGGCATTCCTTGTTGTTTTGGACCGTTTGTGTTTCTTTTGATGGAAACCATTTTTAGCTTCAATTTCTGGAAGGCCGCTTCTATTGTTTCATTAGGCGAAGCCAAAAATGGCTTCATTTTTGGAGTCAAACTTTGGCTTCGAGTTTGGAGCCAAAACCTGTCTTTTTTGGAGTTTGTGGCAGATTATTTCCGCTTGGCTTGTGTTGGAAGCGGCAGGATGCGAGCAGAGTGGGTTGTCCCTGCTCTACTGTGGTTCTACAAGCATGATTCCGGCAGCTAAGCTCTGAAATAAATCCCTTGCCACAGGCTGCTCTATGATGGTGTATCCATGAGTTGACACATGCCGCCTTCCAGGCTTCAAGACGATGCAACGGAACTGCAGAGGTACTTCCAAGTGTCTCCAAAGTTGCTGGGGTTTGGAGAAGCTTGTCCTGGTGTCTTGAAAGTGTCATGCTGTGGCGTGGCATTATGGGCTTTATTGAAATTTGGTGACAGGCGTGTCAATGATTTGGAATTGCTTTACGGTTATGTAGTTGGAGTCGCATGCTTGCAACGGGAAATTCCATGCAGGTGGATCTGCATACACCTCGCTTGCCGTACGTCTTGATCATCTATTCTTTACCCGTCCTTTTGTCTGCAACGCTTTGTTCCTCTTCCTTCTGCTGTATTTTCATATGTACAAACCTCAAACAAACCTTGTTAATGTCTGCACGCAGCTCATTTCATTGAGGAATGAGCACTTTCTTGGTGACACCTTTGATGCGCTGTGTTTTCATATGTACAAACTCCAGACATACTTTGAAAACATCTCTGTGAAGGCTCGGCTGTGAGATGTCAGGGGGTAGTACGGCGTCCAACCCCTCCACCCCCGTAGACTCTTAGCGCCTGGTGTGTCTGTGTGTGTTTTACTTCTGCTTGAACTGGCCGTGGAGTAATTCTATTCCAGCTTAAATAACAGTGTATTCTTAAAACGGGCCGAAATTACTCCACGCATTTTGCATTGGTCCTGCCACATATTTCCGCATGTTTTACTCCGCGGATGGTCTACTCCATATTTACTCCACATCTTCTCTATTGGCTAAAGCATGTGGATGCCCCTTAGAATTACTCCGCCGGCCTTCTTGACCTGTTGGTTGGTTCAGACATAGCTGTTTATATCTGTGTCAACATTGGTATTGGGGGCAGAGGGGAGCTCATTGAATCCAATTCAAGCCTCAGAAAATATTGTAATTCTGGAGACCAATGTGTGTACCTCCTCAGTAATCCCATAGGAGTGCACTGGGCTGGTAGCCTGTCCAGGAAAGCTTCAGGATTCCATTGTTTGACAGCCCTCTTGTTCGGAGTAATGGAGCCAATGGTAAGTTTTCACCGTTCAAGGTCACTAAAGGGCCCCATTCATCAATAAATGCGAGCGGAACACTGGCCAGTTTCTCTGTGTCCATGTGACTCCGTAGAAATACCCTTTTTCGCTGAATGCCATAATAGGGACCAGTGTCCCATACCCACCGATTGGTTGGTTGCTTACTAGGAAGTCCAAGACAATATAGAAACATTTGGAAGTGTTCAGACTGCTCAAGGCGCTGCATGCCTTTAGGTTTGCGGTCAGTTTGTACAATTTGCATGCTTCCAGCATTCTCTGTCAAATATCGAACCGATTCTGGTCCAAAGAGCTTCTGAAGATGCAGAATTACAAGGTAAACAACAAAAAAGAGCATACTTCGCTGACCTGTCAGCCCAAGCAATCCATTTAAGTAACCTGCATAAGTAAGATCTTGACAGGGAGATCCTGCAACAACAATCCACTTGATTGTAGGGTACATTGCCTTGGCTTGACGAAGGATCAGAGAGTCACGGGCAACTAGATCCCATACATCTTTAACGTAGATGGTAGCAACCCCTTCAATCGTATATGCCCACTGTTGGTCTTCACGCAGCCCTATTTCGGCAGCAACAAGCCGACGTAAGACAGGATCAATTTCTGCTGCGATGAAGATAGTAGGGGGTTTACCTAGTTTTTTCTTAATGATGTGATAGACCGATCCGACTCCATCAAACATCGAGATAACACCGTTGGCCAGCGTTGCATGTGCGATAATCCTAGGTAATCCTTCAGGGTCAATCTCTTCAACTACATTCTCATTCTTACCATCTTTAGGGGGTCCATGTCTGGTCACCTTCGCCCTCTTCTTGCTCGACTTGGTTTTCGCATTGTTCTTGCATGAAGGGGGAGAGAGCTGCGAGGTTCGCGTTCTTTGCTGCTTCCGAGGCGTTTTGAGAAAGCCTTTGACAACCTTTAACTGTCTTTTGCGATACTGCGCAACTTCACCTCCTCCTGCTGCTTCAGAAAGTTGCTTTGTCATTAGGATTGCTTTGGGTGACTTAACTGGCAGTATGACAAGCCCACTGATGAGGAGCTTCCCGCTGACATACTTACAGTCCACAACTCGTATACCATTGTTATGGTCGTACATACTTATCATTCCAGGCTGACTAGTATGCAGGACTATGAGCTGGCTGTCAAAGTCAAGCCTAGTGGTGGCTATGAGACACTGGATTTCGTACTCTCTTTCTTGGAACATGAATTTGTGCCCGAGCGGGAGTCGTTCTTCCTCGAGCTTCGGAAGGGAGCATCCTGGAGGTACTTTGATCCGAACGACAATCAAAGGGCCAAATTTGCCGCATTTCCACTTGGCATTGGCAGTGTCTAGACATGAACAAGCTTGACACTCTGTCAATTCATTAGTATTCCAGATTGGAACTAACGAGTCACAAAGTTCATCTATACCTGTATTAGGCTTGACTGTGGCAGTGAAGGTGTCAATTGGTATTGCGCTAGACTGTAAGCACGCCTGACATTGTAATACAAATCTTGAGAAAAGAAAGTTACGAGTACTCTGACTAAGGTTTGCGCATATGATTGAGTATAGTTCATATACTGCATCGTTTTGTGCAGTGCCGTTGGGGGGAATGGTGCTAAGTGTCGCTAGGGACAAGCAGGCATCAAAACATGTAAAGGGAAAAACCGTGGGTACTTGATGGACCCAACTCCACCCTACACCTACTGCTGCAAGGGCTGCCTGTCGCACATGTATACTAACATGTGTTGGGATCCACGGCCCTCTTGATAGGAGGTACAATGCAGTATTCATGCTAGACATGTGACCACAGTTAATCGCAATGTCTTGGGCTTTATTAGCTAAGGCCGCAATAACGGGAGCATCAAGCGTCGGGAACCATTTTCGGCTGGATTCAGCAAAAGGAGAGAGAGAGGCAAACTGAGCTGGTTGGGACTGACCTTGAGTCTCACGTTCACAGGATGTCTGGGCGGGGTCATTTTGCTCAGTATGGTCATCTTCCCCAGTGATATCAATGCACACACGCGTTTTGTCGTTGGCCGGGAGGACAGAACTTCGTTTAAGGGCAGCCTGGATAGGGGGCAGTGCTTCTCCTTGATGTAAGGAGGAGGTCTGGGAAGACTTGGTCCTTGTGGGGGTTGCAATGCCAGGGGGATCTTTACCGATTTCTACGACAATAGAATCATCAGGTACCAATGGCTGTTTTTCTGGCGAAGGATCATTTCTAATAGGGGCCTTAGAGGCAGGATCTGGAGGCTGACATTGACTTGGAAATGTAGGTACAATGGGGTCACTGCACTCAGGTTTCGCATTGTCATTTTGTGAGGAAGGGGAGACACCAGGTGGGGAGGACGGAGTGATAACAGGGTCAGAAGGTTCATTAGACCGTCTGCCTTTGCTTGCAAGCCCACCTTTCACTTCACCACAAGTAGGTTTGAGCTCTTGGATGCTAGTTTTCTGACTGCTAAGAGCTTCTCCTTCACGTGTAGGGGGTTTCTTGACGGGGGTGGAGAGAAGTGCAGGTTGGGGAGGTAGCATCTCCTTATCTTCCTCCTCACTTTTGCGTATATTATTTCCGTGATGGTCTTGATCAACAACCGTTTCAGTAATCTGTTGCTCACCGGTGTCAGTTGGGTGACTAGCAGGTAGGTTGGTCCATGGGATGGTTGGGCTGACAGTAGGGGGGTCAGTGCGTGCATCCCCATGTGTTAATTGCCCTTCTGGAACGTTACCAGCACGCTGAGCACCATTAAGTTCACCTTGACTGCCTGACCGCTCTGCATTTGACTTCGCAGTGTCATGGACGCTTGCCCCAGCGACGGCATCAGTGAGGGGGGGACTGTTTTGATACGGATTGACCTGCTGGGAGGGCGGAGTTGGTGGGGGGGTGACGCCTAAAACTGCGTAAGCCGGAAGCTGGTCAATTGCTTTCTTGCTGCTGGGGGGGGCAGACGGGGTCCTAAGCAGTTTGGCACCCTGGTCAGTTCGTTTGTCCTTCATGAGCGGCTGGTGCTGTGTGGAGCTTGTCGAAAGTACCGCGGTGGTTTTAAAATTGGTTCTGTTGTTGTCGAATGTACTAAATTTCCATGCAGCAATGGCTTCAACTTTAGTATCAGCAGTTAGCATGGTACTGAAGTCAAAGTGGGGAGGCACGAGCATGACAAGATAACAAGTTTTGAAGGGGTATATTTGTAAAGCATCGACCTTAGTAAGGTATAATGAGCTTTCGAGGCCATCAACTCGATTGATTTGACATTGCCTTCCTGACGGGATTTCAAACATCATGGTTCTGGTAAATTTGGACACTTGCTCAAACCTAAGGAAGTTTTGCTTGCAGAATTCTCCTTTTGCACTATTCACTGCTTCAAAATGACTGAAATGAGTCAAAAAGATGTCCAGTGTATCTGTTGCAGGAATAGATTCAAGGAAGAGAATCCACGGGTAGGTCTCTTCAGAATACGTATATGATACCTGTTGAGTCTGCAAGTCAACTGCTGAGTCCTTAAGAAGTCCGAATCGTCGCTTCTGAGAAGCATTCTGGGTGCTGACAGGGGCAATGACAGTGAGTCTGTTTTTGAAGCTTGGATTTTCACCAATTCTACGCCAATGCTCTCCTTTGGTCTCGTGCCTGGGTGGTTCACCCGGTGCACCAGTTTGTGGCAGTATGTTTCCACAATGCTCAATCGTGCAAACAATATTGTTTCCTCTTTTGTCCTTAACTGAGAAAGAACATGGGAAGTTCTGCTTAACTTCATGAGGGATCCAAAAAGTGAGCATTGTGACATTGACATTGTCTTCATTAACGATTGTTTGGAATTCAAATTTGGATGCTGAAAATGCGTTGATGAGTGCACAACCGAGCTCTGAGTCAATGACTGCAACTTCATTTTCCAGGAGTGAGGTGATGCTACTCTTTGCAATTTGAAGTGGTATAAAGGGCATACTGCCTATTGGTGCATACTTTACTTCAATTCGGTACCAGTTGCTGCCGATGGCAGTCACTTGACTAAGGACAAATTGCGTCGATTGCTGGCGTTGCCCAAAGGGCAAGTACGTTGTTGAACAATGCAATAAATTGCGGAGCACTTCGATTTCCATGCCTTCTAGTTTCAGCATTACTTGAGCTTTAGATAGGAAGAAGTACTTAATTCTAAAGGACATGAGCTCCAGCGCAAGAGCATTTCGTTCTTGATCACTTAAGTGCCGAGTGGACATGACAGTGAAAGTAGCAGCCTCCCGCAGTTTATGTAAACGAGTCCAGTCAATGCCTTCTTTAATCTGAAACTGGGTATCTTGTGCTGTGTTAATTTCTTTCTGTAACGATTCGATTGCTTCACGGATTTTGGTTCTTTGTAAGCAAGAGTTCTTTTCATATTTGATGGTAAGCGGCACGCTTCCTTTTGACTTGTCAGAATTATAGCAGCCATTTGGTGATGTACTGGTCTCGCTGACTCCTGGATACTGCCCTTGTCGTAGTTCTTTGCCAACAAAATTTTCAAAGGCGATACGGGCAGGCATTATCAGCTCATCGGTTATCGTGTCAGGGATTTGCCATTCAATTACGGCAGGACTGCTCGACAGGCTATCCATTTTGACAAGATATAGTACAGTAGGATATTTTTGATATTTGAGGGTTCCAGTGAGCTGCTTTATTTCTCGAATGGCTGCAATATGTCTCTGGCAAGTGTCAAAAACTTTTGCTGCTATTTCAACTGGGCCAGTGTTGGCATGACACTCATAGATAAGTATAACAGTCTGTTGCGTCGTTGCCAGTGTTTTCATAGCACTTTGAGCCGCTCCAAAAGAGGGAAACGCATAAGCAGTAGTCTCTTGCTTCGCTATCTGTGAATGCAGCTGATCATAGGTGGTCAGAAGTATGCCTTCAGGTGCTTTGATTTTACTCGGAAAATGTACCATGAGAGTGGCATGCACTCCAAGTGCACCGAGATATTCCGCAGCAGCCTGTTGAGCCTCGATGTGTTCAGACATTCTGGCTTTGTCTTCTCACCAAGAGAAAGGTTGTGTGTGAGAGGTGTGTGAGCGGTATGACAAGTTACTCGAGATAAGATAGGGGAGGGGGGGAGTACCTGCCGCGTCTTTGGACAGATAAACCCGTAGAGCAGGGAGAGAGAAACAAAACAAGAAAAGAGAGTGTAAAGAGTGGAGTCACTTCAATAGGTTCGAAATGGAAGTAACGAGATCCGATTTAACAAAAAGGGGGGACGAGGTGTCAAGAACAACAAAACAGAAAGGGGGTGGGTAGAGGCAACAGAGCACCTGTCACGTCTTTGGACAGATACACTGTGTAATCAGAGGCAGCGGTGGAGAGAACAGCGACCTGTCACGTCTTTGGACAGACACACTGTGTGCAATAGAGAGAAGTCCAGAAGAGAAGCAGAGAAGACGAGAGGAAACAAACAAAAGAATTCAGGTTAAAAGGGGGACCTTGGTAAAGCGGTGGAGTAGAAGGACAGTGACCTGTCACGTCTTTGGACAGATACACTGTGTGAACTCAAACAGGTAAAAAGACGGAAAACAAAGCAAACAGATTAAAGGAGGAACTTGGTAAAGCGGTGCAGTGGAAACAACAGTGACCTGTCACGTCTTTGGACAGATACACTGTGTGAGCGTTAAAACTGGTAAAAAGGGGACCTAGGTAAAGCAATGTAGTAAAAGAACAGTGACCTGTCACGTCTTTGGACAGACACACTGTGTGAGCGCAAAAATTCAAGAGGAAAAATGAAAACAGTGAGCCTGTCACGTCTTTGGACAGACACCCTGTGTAAAAACAAATTGTCAAAAAGGGGTGAGTGTAGGTTACGCAAGGTGCCTGTCACGTCCTTGGACAGACACCCAGGCAACAAAGAAAACCAAACCTTAAGATCTGAAGCTCGATGTCAATCACAGAAATTTAAGCAAGCAAAAAACAGAAACTAAGGTTTGCACACTCTCTCACCCAGGTGCTCTATCTAAGGGCCAGGCGAAAACCAAAAGAGAGCAACAAGACTTAAACACAATCTTACCTAAAGGGGGGGTTCCGACAGCACAGGAGGAATCGAGCACAGTAAGTCGCCCCAGAAACAAACTACACAACAAGTCCCTTACCCCTGGGCTAACTACGCAGTTACCAGTACTCTCCTCTGCAACAGGTGTGCTCGGCTACTGGTAACTTGAACCGAAAACTTGAGCCAAAGGTGGTTACGGTGTTTGACCAGCCAGGGAAAAAGCCCTGAGACAGGTAGCAACTCGCAGCACTGATTGCGCATCAGCTTTGAAACAAGAGCCGACCCCCACGGGAATGCAGTGCAAGTCTTACAAGTGAAAGGCCTTGTTAACTGAAATCTCAAGAGATGAAACCTATTTCTTTGACCACAAGTGTAAGGACTGATTGAATGATGCGTGGTTGCCATTTTGCAGAACAAATTCAGACAAAAGATTGAGCATTTCGCGTGCTTGGTACGAGTATATGGCATCATGAAATTCACTGCAAACAAAGTGATTGAATTTCTGATGAAATTTCATCGGTTGCCCAGATCGGCCTCTGGTTCGGGGATTGTCGTGGAGATATCGCTGGCATTCATCTCTGTCGCAGCCACGTGCTTGCATGGCGCACTTCTCGGCTCTAACTCGCAGCACATCATCCCTGGAGATGGGAGCCGTTTGGGTGTTGTGAAAGTTGTGAAAGTCAACTGGCTCCCCTGGTTGGTGCTACCCAACAATTTCAACGCCGAATTTGCATGTGGTTTTACTTTTCCGTTTTTTTTGGTTTCCGTGTCCGTGTGAAAATGTCAAAACATAACTATGCCCCCCTATAGAATTGGAAAACTTCAAGCAATTTCTGGTGGCTGCCCATTTTGGCTGCCACAGGATTAGATCAACTGCAGTGAAAGACTGTGCAAGCTACTTCTTCCCACGTGTTGTGGACCACTGGCACCATCAGCACCACTCAAAGTCCTCCAATTTTTAGCTAAGTCGCTGGTCGAATCAATCACCTTCAACTTTAACTCCTTCTTCGCAAAAATAAATCGCACCTCTGAAGGTCCAGTGGATCAGTCTCCGAAAAATTGAAATGAGGATATCATCTTCCAATATGGGGACATCTACCAAGACTGACCGCCATCTACCAACTTTTGGGGGTTGCGTTTTTCTTGGTTCATCTATTTTCGCGGGTTTGTTGTCTTGCTTCGTTTGTTTTTTCTTGATAGGTGTTTGTCTTCTATGTGTCTCTCTGTGGCAATTCACAAATTATTTGGCTGGAAAAGTATCCACGTCTCCAGAAACAGGCGGACACCTTTTTTTTTTCCTCTGGCGTGGCCGATGTTGCACTAGGCTCGGTCCTTACAATTGCGTAAGCAGTGAAAATCTGAGAACAAAACAAAAATGGACACGTATGGCCCGTAAGAATGGCAAATCAGTTCAAACCAAGAACAAGACACACCAAAAACCAAAGCGACCCGCAAATCCCCCAGCCAGATTTGCGTTTCGCCACAAAACAACACAGCGAAACAACACCGAAACGGGGCAAGGCCCAACAAAAACACCCAACTTAGATTTGCCATGTGATACTGAAACGATTCAACAGTATCACTTTTAGAAAAATGCAAACTAATTATCTATTGCGGCAGTTCATCTAACGTCATCCACGTGCGAGAACTGTCAGCATCCAGAAACCACCTTGACTGTCACGCAAGCTCTCAAAAAATTTGGCAAAGCAGAAGTAGCTGTACAGCACAGCTGGTGCCCATTGCCATTCTCATTGTCAATGTTGGTCCTGTGATGGTCAGCGTAGTTGGAACCCTGTCTCTGGAGTAAGATACTGCCGCAATAATACGGCCCCACCTCCATTCACTCCCCTTCTCCCCCACCCACGCACCCGCCTTTCTATACACCTTCCCTCTCCCCTTCCCCTCCTCATCTCCCCACACCCCCTCCCGCCCTTCTCCCTGCCTCTCCCTGCTTTTTGCTTCGCTCCGCTTGCTTCTTCCCCTTACTCCGTCTCTCTCCTTCAACCCCCCCCTCTCCTCTTTTCTCCCTCCCTCATTTCACTTCCCTTCGTCGCATCCCCCCCCTGTCCCCCTACTCTCTTTCTAGATACTGCCGCAATAGCGATGTGACTCAATACCCCCCTCAAGGGGGGTAGGTATTGAAAGCCTGTAGGTCATGCAAGACTATAACTGTAACTCATCACAGATGCCGTCACCGTAGGAAACCAAGAGGACCTGGAAAGGTGCCAATGGTACACGATTTCCGCAAAAAACTGATTCTCTCCGTAAGGTCATTGCAGATGAATAAGATATACTCGTGCAGAGGGTAGGCTCAAGCAAAGAAAGATTGCTACTAGCGACCTGTACACAATTGCGCCGCTCTCGCATGGCAGTCGTGCTCAAGCCACAAACTTGAAAGGGTGACTAGGTTCGCCGTACCAGCACCAGATTGACTAGCAGGATTCACCAGGTGTCATCGTCCCAGCAAAAACCTGCAGCAAGTCAGATGTTCCAGAGGTTCGCAGTGCATCTCACATAGGGCCACTCTCCCCTAGAGTGGGCCATTAGCAGAATCACTACGTCCCATCAACGCACCGAACCATGTTGGCAGACTTTGCTGTGACAATTTCAGTGATTTTTCCAGTTTTCATGTGAACATGATTTCAAAACACACCAAACCTGAAACCAAACCCACTGTTTTGGATGATTTTGTGCAACCATGTGAGGGTGATGAACAACAGTTTTTCAGTGGATGCGCAGATTTTTCAGCTTGTGGTGATTTTTGCAGTTGCCGTGGAGTGCATGAGTTTGCAAAGCGTTGTACAACTGGTGACAGTGATGTTGAGCAGTTTAGTTTGCAACGATTGTTTCAGCTTGACGACATGGAGCACTACTCTCAGAGCGTTTGGGACAGATTTCAACTTGGTTTGTATGATGTTGCAGAACCTCATTCATGTCACAAACATTTCATGAGTCTTGGTGATGTCAACGTTTTTCAACCCTGTGAGAAGGTTCAGAAGACGTGCAACGACCTTGAGACCCATTTGAGTGTGCGTGCTGTTTCAAGTTGCAACCATGTCGACATCATTCTTGATTCAGGTTCAGATGTGACGCTTATCCCAACATGCATGTCAGGGATTGGAATCCAGGCACAACCTACTCCTGGTACATATCTGCGTTACGCTCAGGGCAAAGAGATCATTACAAGTGATGTGCGTGATGTCAAGTTTGAGTTTGAGACTGTGAATGGTGAAACAGTGACCATCAAAGACCGTGCATTCTTCAGTGACCGCATCGATAACCCACTGATTTCTTTTGGAAAACTGTTGAAGACTGGATGGAGTATTGAGGGTTCAGACATGTCAGGTCCACCCATGTTATCACACAAGAGCGGTGCAAAAGTTGAACTTGCATTTCGAAACAACTCCTTGGTTCTTGCAGGTGATGTGAGGATGATCCAAGATGTCAGAGCAATCAGCGTGGATGTGCCCCGGTCTGGGTTCAATTTGGCCAGAGGATGGTATTCATTTGACAACTTTCAGATTTGCAGTTCAAGTGCATCCCATTACA
Source organism: Cladocopium goreaui (assembly GCA_947184155.2). Taxonomy (NCBI): domain Eukaryota; class Dinophyceae; order Suessiales; family Symbiodiniaceae; genus Cladocopium; species Cladocopium goreaui. Next base: position 25,933 of record CAMXCT020001210.1, read on the forward strand.
TTGATGCAACACATGAGCATTTGGTTCTGGAATGGCCTTACCGTATAACAGTTGCATTGCATGACACGTTGGGATGGCAAGTGATTGAGCTGTGTGAGAAGCTTTTCACCATGGATGAACGTGCGGCACCTATCACTGGCAACTATTCGAGACTGTTGACAATCTTGTCCAAAGAAGTTATCAGCATTGGTCAATTTGGTATGGTGATTTCAGATGCAGTGCATACAGAAGGCGATGGGTTAGAAAGGTCATCAGGTTCAGGAGCAACTTCAACTAGTGCAAATCTTGGTGCAAGTGATGTTGCAACTGGTCCTGCAAGAGTTGCAGAACAACCTCAACGTCGTGAACAACCTGATGAGCCCATGGCACAAGTCTCATTGCCTCGGACTGTTGCCGTGGAACCGCATAAAACTATGGTGAAAATTGCAGGTGTTGAAGTTTTGGACATGTCATCCATTTCAGTTCTCAAAGCAGCATGTTCATTTTTACAGGTGAGCCAGGCTGGAAGTAAGAAAAAGTTGTGGTCAAGGATTCTTGCAACACTGGACAAACAAGCAATTTTGGCAGAGACAGAGTTAGCTGCAGTGGCTTTGGATGAGACGCAACGCAGAGCAAATCCTGTGCACACTGCAAACCCTCCAGAGGATCCTGCTGAGATTGATGCGCATAACCTTACGCATCTTCCTTACCAACCGTGGTGCCCAGCTTGTGTGATGGCCAAAGGAAAACCAGAACAACATCGATCAGACCCTTCGAAATTGGTGCGCAGAGAATTTCCTATCATTTCTTGGGACTTTTGTTATACTGGTAAAAGCTGTGAAAGCTTGACAGAGAAATCAGAGCAATCGAAGTTGACTGCATTGGTTGTACATGACTCTCACACTGGTGCAGTGCATTGCATTCCAGTACAACACAAAAGCCAGACGAAATATATGAGCCAAGAAATCATGCGCTTCATTACCTTTTTGGGTCACAGTGTGGTGATGCTTAGATGTGATCAGGAGCCTTCAACGCTTCAAATCCAAAGACTTGTGCAACGAGCTCGACAACGCCTCAACCTACGTACAGTTGTCGAGGATGCCAAGGTTGGAGATCATGGAAGTAATGCTGCAGTTGAAAAGGCAATTGACAGAATCAGGAATCAAGCATCAGTTTTCCTTCATGCTTTAACGATGAACATTGGATTTCAGATTTTGCCACAACATCCTTTGTTTGCTTGGGCGTTTGCTCATGCTGGATGGACGTTGACACGCTTCACAGTCAAGGCTGGCACAACACCTTTTGAGTTGATAGCTGGACATGGATACAATTCAAAACTATGTGCATATGGATGTCCTGTCATGGTTTTCATTGGTGACACAACGCAGCAAAAGGGTGATGCCAAGTGGCAACGTGGAATCTTTCTTACAAAGACATTGTCCAATGACATGTACTTGACAGCGGTTGGTGGAACACTCAGACTTTCTCGATCAATCAAAATGCTGTATCCAAATTGGAGTGAACACTTGGAAGAGTACAGGCAGGTACTTACATATCCATGGCAGTTGGAAGGTGCAATTGGCAGTCGCACATTCCCAGTTGTGCGCAATGAACTTGTGACACCTTCTGCAATTCCAGGTGTTGATGATGAAGCAGCAGAGGAACCCGAGGACGAAGTGTTACCACCACCAGTCATTGCTGATTTGATTCCAGTTGCTGAAGACAGACGTAGAATGGCACCTCCTCCTACAGCTGTGGCCAGTGCACCAGCAACCACTCCTCCAACTCCAAACGTTGTTCAACTTGAAGCTGCAGAACAAATTGATTTGGAAGGTAACGGTGTCGAGCAGGCGGGGGTACCTGCACCAAGTTTGGGAGTTCCTGGTCCAACCACACCAGGTATGGAATCACCAATGGATGTTGGAATGGAAGCTGAACCATCAACTCTGAGTGAACCTGAAGCAAAACGTGCAAGATTTTCAACTTTGCGTGTTGGTGCTGAGACCTTAATGCATGTGGATGAGGATTCCAGTGAACTTTTGCAACAGTGTGGTGACGGTGATTTTTCATTTGCAACAAGTGATTCAGTTGAGTCTTTTGACATTTGGCATGATGATGATTCAAGTGCTGAACGTGAGATGACTGAAGACGACTTGTGGCAACCGCAGAGTGCTTTGGAGCCACAACTGGATTCTGAACGTTTGCAACGCATTGATGATTTTGCAGATTCAGTTGAGATTGACAGACTGCTTGGTATGAAGGTGATACAATGGAAAACCAACTACAATGGTGAGCTTGGTACAGAACTCAGTGCCAAATTTGTACGGTCATGGAGAAAGAAAACAAGGAAAGTTTTTGCAGAAGATGGGAAACTCATTTCAGAAACCCCTGGCTGGCTACGCCGTTCCAGACTGGTGGCCAGAGAATTCAATTGGTTGGATGTGCGGGATCATGTTTACAGCCCATCTTCAAGCAGCTCAGTCGTAAAGATTCTCCCAGCTCTTGCGTTGTCAGATGGCTTTGCACCCAACAGCATATTAGGCACATTGGATGTGGCAGATGCTTTTCTCCAAGTTCCCCAACCAATGCCGAGAGTGGTAAAACTTGGGTCCATGGAACTGGTGATTTTGATGTGCCTTCCCGGGCAACGGGATGCTGCAAAACTTTGGTATCAATACTTTGTTGACACGTTGAAAACCTTGTTCAAAGCAGAAGTTTGCATTGAACAACCTTGCGTGCTGAAGGTTGACAACAAAGTTGCAATGGTTTTACACGTTGATGATGTACTATTCATGGGTGATGAAGGTTGGATAAACTCTTGCTTTCTTCCTGAGCTGGAGAAAAGGTTCAAGCTGAGTTCAACAGTGGTAAGCCGTGCAACTGGTGGTACTTTCGAATTTCTCAAGCGTTACCATGTGGTTGATGCTGGGTATACTCAGATCACAGTGTATCCTGAAGCAAAGCATGTTTGTGCGATGTATGAAAAGTTTGCTGAAGCCAATGGACGACCAGCAAAGTTGGCAAAGACACCGTGCTCTCCTGGAAACCCTGCAAATGGTCCAAAACTGGATGAGTTGCTTCCTCAGAAAATGGCTGAAGTTTTCAGAAGCCTTGTGGGTATAGCAATGTATGTGAGTCAAGAGCGCTTTGATTTGCAATATGCAACAAAGACATTGGCCTCATCTCTCAAGCAACCCACACGACGTGCTTGGTGTGATCTAGCCCGTCTTGTTGGCTACATGAAATACAGTGAGAATTTTGCTTTGAGGATGAAAAAGACGCAGCGGGGTTCCACTTTTCAGCAAGTATTACATGGTGGTGAAAGTGAAAGTGAAATTGATTTGAATTGCATTGAAACGTACACGGATTCAGACTGGTCAGGCAGATCCACATCGTCAGCTGTGCATTTGATCAATGGACTGGTTGTTTGGTCAACTTCTAGGACACAGAAATGCGTATCCCTTAGCTCAACAGAGGCTGAATGGTATGCAGCCACATCAGCGGCATGTGATTCACTATTTCTTCATCACGTGATTAGCTTTCTCACCAATCAGAAGGTCAAACCAATCACGTTGCATACAGATAATGCTGCTGTCAGAATGCTTTCAAAGAAATTGGGAGCTGGACGTCTCAGACATATTCATGGACGTTTGCTTTGGCTGCAGGAAAAGACTGGGTCTTCCGAGATGATCCTCAAACAGGTGAAGACCAATTACAACTTGGCTGATTTGAACACCAAGAGCCTCAACAGGGATCGCTTCAACAGTTTACTTTTCTTCTTGGTTTTGTTGTTGATGATGAACCAGTTGGTGAACATGAATTTTCACGTATGGAATCCAAAGAACTTCTCAAACAGCAAGTCAAGATGATCCGTGAGACAATGGACACTGGAATAGACAATGTTTCATGTTCCAAGTCAAACAGATTTGCAAAGCAGTTTCTTAGGGTTCTCTCCATTTGCAGCCTTGTAGGGATGGCCGATGGATTTTCACTTCGTGGTATTGCATCACGAACATTCGAAGCCTTGGGTCAGTGTCACGATGCTTTGAGCCCAATCCATGCTTTGA
>CAMXCT020001210.1:30078-42729 GCA_947184155.2 Cladocopium goreaui
CCGGGTCACAACAAAGTGGTGAGAAGCTACCGCAGTGAAACAGGAGAGTGAAACGTGACCTAAGGTGAAAAAGACGGCGCGGTAACAGCACTCAGGTACCCTCAGAGTCCGCTCAGTACTGCTTTTCCAATCATCATATTGCACCGAAATTGTGAGCGGCACTACCATACTAGTGCTCTTGCATTGCATCTTCGTGATATGGGAGATAGTACCCATATATGGGAGTTGCAGTGCACTTTGGCGGTGTATACCACTTTCAAAACTGAATCCAATGCGATCGAGTTCGCGAAGGGCGAGCTCGACCGCATGGATGCAGGCTTGCAAGCGTTGCGCAGCTCGAGCGGTCAACTTTGCAGGTGTTGAAATCAACTGTATTAGATGCGGTCAATGATCATGGTAGCTGGCTCAGTTACATTGGTGTAGGAATACGAGCGTTTTTCTCTGCACAGGGACCAGGTCTATCCTCAAAGTGCTCAAAAGAGGTTCTGGACAGGCAACTTGTGTCAGCAGTGTTAAGGTCCTCAGTCCGGTAATGTTGTACGCTCGCATGCATGAGCTGCAGCTGTCGACTAATCACTTCTCGCTCTGTAACGTTGGCACGGGCTTCTACTCGAATGCGCAGACTTCTTATGCAACAGCAGGCTGTGCGAATGTCTCTGCAGTCTTGCTCGTTGATAACACCTGCAAGGAGTTCCGTTTGCTGCAATACGGCGTGGGTGTCCTCCAAAGTTCTGAGAGTGTTCGTCAGTTTGTGCACATAGTCCTGCAGTAGGAGGAGATCCTGTGCCTCATTGTGAACCTGGGGTTCCTGAGGCAGGCATACTACTTCGTTTGATTGCACGGAGCTCATATGGTCGGGTGACATTCAAGCAATGCAGGTACTGGATTGCCTGAGCAAGACAGCAACGGGCGCCATGGCTTGATGTACTTTGACATCTCACTACCCTACCATGCAACGTTTAAGGAAGCAAAACAACAAACAACCCATAAAAGGATTATTAGTATAAACGCCCCCCCCGCCTCCCGTCCCATGCTCGATTCTGCATGCTGAGAACATGGTAGCCGCCGTGGGCAGTAATCAACCATGAGTACCCCATGGTGACAACGCCGCTCAACCGCACTGTCACCAAGATATCTTGCGCTGGCAATCCGATGCTGGCTCCAGCATGCTGAATGGAAAAGGGATAGTAGCAGGCAGTTATCAACCATGAGTACCCCATGGTGACAATGCCGTTCAAGCTAGCTTAAGTTGGGCGCTGATTGCTCTACGAGGAATTTGGGTACTTTGTGTCATTTGGTGCGTTTTATTGGAACTGTTCGTGCGGTGTAGTGCGAAGGTCTCGACTGCTACTGGCACCACTCGCGCTCGCAGTGGCAGGGGGTGGCTCACTGCTCCCCGCAGGTTTCATCATTTGGGCGATGAGCGGGTGAGTATGCTTGTCGCGCAGGATGCGTGTCATTTCGCGGGTAAATGCCGCAGGGTCATCTACTAATTTCTTTGCTTCCGCCAGTGGCTTGTCCAGAACAATGGCAATAAGCATTTCCCCGCCATCTTTGTGGATGATTGTTGGTCGTCCAGCTTGTATCTCGGCAAGGATTGCTACTGCCTTGTTTTCACACAGAGTACGTTCCCATTCTTCCAGTGCTCTCTGCGCTAGGGTATCAGTCTGTGGTGGAGCTTTCAGGGCAGCTGGCGTTCCTAACGCTAGTATGAAAGGGCTGTCAGGAGGAATGGGGGGCGGAAAATGCCGAATGGCCGAGACGGCACGCTGAAGGTCATTTGCCTGCACGTCATAGGAAGTGGTCGTTTTTTTATTTACTGCAGGTTCGGAGTCAGCCCATAGCTGTTCCAGTGTATATCCAGGGTTTGGCTCCATATACTTGCGGTTCCACACTGCATGATGGGACCATTGAGGCGCGTAATGGTTGATTTCAACAGAATCTCGTTTCATATCGTATTCTTTGAGCATATCGTCTAATTCTTGCAAACTAGCAGTTCTGTGAATGCAACATTGTCTAACAGCGCCATCGATGTGGAGTGGCCATCCTACTGGCATGTGGGAGTCTTCCAGGAGCCCATCGCCATTTTGCTCTATGATTGTACCCAACATAGGGACATCAATAGTTGCTTTGAGGCTGACTTGTGCACGTTTGCACTTCCATGTATCAGGTGCCAATAGGCCTCTGCTAGCTAACAGCTCAAGCGACTGGAATCGCGGTTGGTCAGTCGCTGGCAACACTTCTTCTTTGATGACTAACTTAAGACCATGAAGTGGCTGGGCTTGCTCCTTATGAGGGTCTTGGGATCGCTGAGAAGTAGGGTCCTTAGGTGTTGTGTCCTCAAACCAGGTAGGACGGACTGACTGGACCCCTATGGGACTAGCAGAACTCGCAGTTTTGATGCTTTCTCTGCGCAGGCTATGGTAGACAGGCGGGATCATCCACGCTGGCACAAAGACTGTGATGAACTGCACATTCCAAATGACCTGCAAATTCTGCGGCTTCACTTCAGGCGTGATGCATCTTACCTGGCCATCGATCACTCTGGTATATGACTCAGAGCGGTCAAAGGACGCTGTGACTTTCAGGCCTAAGTAAAGTTCCCTGAACCAGTATTCCTTGAGCATCATGAAGGAAAGATGAGGTGCCCTCACTTCCATTACGTGCCTGGCTGGCATTAACAGAGTTACCATCCATTCAGCTAAGAATTCAATCATCTTGACTTCGAGTTTAGGGAGGATGGCTTGGACTGCTCGGAGTGCGCCTGCGATGTCCGGAACATGTTTACGTGAGGGAAGTCCTACTGTGCGCTTGGCATACTCGTCCGCAAAATAAAGTCTGCACAATTTTGAGACCCATTGGCTCGGTTTCTCCATATCGATGGTGATCTTGGCTAAGGGCCATGGGTCTGGGAGCGTGGATAGACAATGCAATAACTCGGAGGTGAGGTCCGCTGATATTACTGGGAGGGCTTCTCCTTGTGGGCGATAATCAACAGGAGGTCCAACCGTGCCTTTACTTCTTTGCGTGTGGGTGCGGGCGGCACTGTGCACAGCTTGGATGGTGGTTTCGTATTGGTTGACCATGGCTCTCAGGTATTTACATGCGCGGACAGCTGCTTTTCTTGTGCTCGGCCCATCCTCTGGCTGGTTCTTGGCGGCTACTGCGAGAATGTCCCTCGCTTCTTCTTCTGGCGATCGTTTGGGTTCCGCATCAGGTGTAGGTGCATCAAGAGCGGTACCTTGAACTGGCGCCTCTGCTGCGCGTGGCAGGTGGTCTGGGATTGGCAAGGTTGGGTGTGTTCGCCATCCACCAAAGAAATATATGCCAGGCAGGGACAGGATCTCCTGGTCTGGGCCTGTCTGCGCTACTATATTCCCGGTGCGTGCTTTATACAGTCTTGAAGGTAGGCACACATAGGTGGGAAAAGGTGTGCGATCAGCAGCATAGGCATATAGGACAACTTCGGAGAAAGGGAGATGTTGCTTGGGGAGCCACTTGTGTTGGGTTCGTAAACCTGCTTGAATTTCTTGGAAGCGCCCTCTGTCCAACCATCGAAGGTCTGACCCTCGGACCAATATCAGACGGTACCTTGCTCGCTTTACCTCGTCAGCTTGCTGATCGTAGTATTGGTTGGCGATAGCAAGGGGCGGGTATTCCCAGTTTGGTGGTGAATTCAGTGACCATCGGCTTAATTGTGCAAGATTCTCTTGCACTGGGTCAGGGTTAAATTCTGGCCACTTCCATGTCGTTTCTCCTCTCCGTAGGCCCCCAATGCCGTAGGCGATGGTGGCAATCACCTGTGCCATGCCCATGAGCCCCATCATGTCCAGAGGAGAGACTAGCATGGTTAATGATTTGGACCGGGTGAGTCCTACAGTGATTCTGCCCAGGCAATCTTCTGTATCTTCTGTAGGAGAGCCATTGGAGTAATATTTAGTGTTGAGAAAACCAATGCTGGGCTGAGCCACGATTGATACCTGTGCTGTTCCTCCGGCTGAATTGGCGATTGTCTCGACACGCAAGGTACGAACATAGTCTCTTTTGAGCACGGAGCGATTCAAGTTGTTCTTGTGATCAGTTGCTGTGGTCATTGTAAAAAGTCCATCCGCAAATCCAGCATTGTGAGGGAAGGAGGTGAGGACCTCTGACACAAGAGTCTCTAGATCAGTCGCTACCAAACCGTTAATCCTAGCATTTGTATCCCAAAGCACTAGCTGAAACCCTGGTGGTTTGTCTGGTAGTCCTCCCGAGGCAAAGCTGCCTAGTTCCCATAGGCCATTTACCTGTCTGCAGAGAGCGGGGTATCTTACTGCAACCACTGCATGGTATGTCACAGGACTAACTCTGGAGCTGGAGGGAAGCATTAACCCCCAAGCATGGATGTCACTCACTCCGGCGGTTTGGGAATTTAAGACTGCTTGTATGTCACCAGGAGGGTAGCGGCATGTTGCAAAATCCAGGCAAGGCGCACGAGAGACCGTGGAAAATTTAGAGCGGTACCCTCCAGCAGTTCTGAGTCCACAAATCGGGAGTGTCGTTGCATATTGGGTTGGGCGGCTTCAAATTGGGCTTTGAGGCCTGGAAGCACAGTGCTGGCTGCTCTGAGGTCTTCCTCATCCTGCGGCGAGAGGTGACTTGTCCATAGCTGACCTAACGTGGACTGTCCTCGTTTGAGGATTTGACTAAGAGACGCTAAACCTTCATTTGCCGAACCGTCCAGCAGTCGGATCATTGCATCGGCAAGGTTGGCTGGCATGTAATAATTGCGGTCGCTTCGCAGTCCATGCTTTTTGGCTAGCAGTAGTTGTCGTGACCGTTTTGCGTTGCGAGCTGCCCGATCGATGCCGCCAGGTGTCTGCTCAGAGTCTCCTGTCCACAAGACCAGGGGTTGCTGTTTCAGCAGGCTGATAACATCGGTCCTCTACCAGTTTACTTTTGCGGCCATTACAGCTTCGGCCCCTGCACGAGTCAATTAATTAATTTCATTTGCAACATGCTTGGAAACATGTTGAACGACCTGGCGGAAGCCATACGGCGTTGGACGGAAAAAAAAATTCAGCAGGCTGATAACTGCAATCTCGCGGTCAGTACCATACTGCTGGCCTTCATCAATGACCAGGAGGGAGAGCTCTTGCATAAAACCACCCATTGTGGACCATTGCATGGTAAGATCCTGGGCTACCGTTCCCCCGGTGGCCAAAATCAACTGACACTTGTGCAACATTTGCCTTCTTTCTTTCGGGTGGATATCAAATTTAGTGTGGGAGTAACTGCTTTTGTTGCGCTCTTGGTCTCCCACCAGCCTACCTATGCGCCCAAACACCCCCGACGGGGGGTCGAGCCATAGGAGGAGGTCAGCAAAAGATCTAGTACCGGAGTTCTCTTTACAAATGAACAATATCTTAAGGCTGTTGGTAGTATCGATTTCAATCAGCGCCAGGATGAGGATTGCCATCGATTTCGACTTGCCTGCTCCGAAGAGCCCTTGGATGCACAGGTCTAGCCGGTTGGTGAGCAAAGCCATTGTCACTGCACAGAGTGTGCCTAAAACATGTCCGTCAATTTCAGCGGCAAAGGATAGTGCTGTGGAGCGAGTCCAGGGGTGAAGCTCACCTTCAACGTGACATGGAATTAGCACTAGGCGCAGCAACTGACCGCACAAGTGCAAGAAGTGTGATCTTTTGTTGCCCTCCATTCCCTCCACTGCTGTTTGGACATTATAGATGCCTAGTCCCAGGTGATCCCTGCACGGGGAGGTTTGCGCGACAGCTGTAAGCTCGCGGGTGGGCTTGGTACATCCAAACATCCACATTGTGTGGAGAAAAAAGACCTTTGGAACCGGACTGTTTTGCCCCTGGACAGTTGCATCAATAGGGTCCAGGCGTTGGTCAGAATCAGTGTACAAGTCTTGGAGGGTTTCAAGCTGTTCCTTTGCAAAGAACTCAATGGCTGGTACGGTGAGGAAGGCGACCTCAATGAATTTAGGGTTACATTGTCTGTATATACGTGAGGCTGCCAGCTCATCCTTCTTTTTGGCTGCACGCGGTGTGATGGCGAGGACCAATCCAAACAGGACTTGGAGGTCATCTCCGTCATCAGCTGGTGCTTCTGCTGTGCCAACCATGGCGATGAGCCTACCTGTGCCAATGGGGCTGACTTTGTGATGGTGCGCATCACTGGCAAGTAGGCTAAACACATCAGTTTTACCAAGGCTTGGATGTCGGAACGCGAATGCATCCTGTCCGCCTTTGACTCTCCAGTGGCCAAACTCGCTGCCTTTGAAGAGGAACTCCATTGCAATGGGTTGTGATAGCTGTCGAACCGGTCCTGCACTTTGCATTGTTAACCCTGTTTCATTATAACCTTCATTAGGACTGAGCATGGGCAGGTAGTAGTCTAACATATAAACAGCCATGGGCAATGGTAGGGTTCCAAGGAACTGTTGGACCATGGTGGTATAATTATGCAACTTGGCCCTTGAGGGGATGGTAACCGTTGCCAACTCGGCTAGGTATTGGGTAGCTTGCTGCTCAGTTTTGATCTCTGCGTTATGGACAGCAATCTGGGCAACCAGCGCCTGTGTTGTGGTTTCAGGTAACTCGCACATTTCCGCTAGCTCACGCAGGAGTTTTCTGGCAGTTCTTGGGAGCTCAAAACTGCACCATGAGATCAGACGAAGAGGAGCTTGTGAGTACACTTCGAAGGGGAGTACCCCTGGGATGCCTTCCAGCTGTTCCATATCCGGTCGTCCTTCTGGGAGGGCAACCCTAGTCCAATGCGAGTAGTTATGCTGTGCAGTGCCGAGGTACGCTCTCCATCCTGTGATATGCGTGATTTTGAAGCCTCGTTGCTTAAGCAATTTGATGTCATGGTTCGACGGGTTCCAGACACACAGCTTGTCATCGGCATGGTGGATGAGATGAATCTCTCTCAGCTGTGATAGGGTGTATGTTGTTAGCAACGATGGTGGCAGTGCAATGGCTGCTAACACGGTTTTACCATCAACATCTGGGAACTCTGAGAGGATTGTTTCCCATACCATTCCTGCATACGAACCAGCGCTGTGCCCTCGGATGTTGAAAGAGCCTATCATATATCCTGTCAATCTGAGGTAGTCCGCTGGACGAATTTCAGGGGGCAGGCAGACTCCGACCAAAGGATGTGCTGTCAGTAGCTTGGTAAAGAGTCTCAGACCATGCGTGTACCCCGGCCATGGTGGCTTCCTATGCGCTGGAATGATAGGGCAGAAGCGCAACAGTTTCATGGCTCGACTGATGATCTGCGCTTGTAATTGGTTCGCACTGGGCATCCCTAAAACACGGCACCAGAAGTGTGCCCCGATGGGAAACATGGCGATGTGCAGTAGCAAATATTCTTGTGTGTGGGCAGTGCCTGCTACTGTGCCAACTCTTGCATTCCAATCGTCCTGTTTGCTCAGGGATGGCCCATAAACATGTGCTTCCTTTTTACAAGCCAGCAGCACGTCCCAGTCTTCATCAAGTTCTCCTCCGCCCAACCCAGTGCACTGAACTTCCAGGGACCCTGGGTCAGCGTCATTGAGTTGCCAGGAGGTGTTATCCATGACTGTGATTTTCCAGTCTGTGTATTTGGGGTCATTATGGCTGGCGAGCACCTCATTGACGGCAAGCTCTGCGTTGTTAGAGTCAATGTTCAGTCGTCGCTGTAGTGCTTCGAGCAGGGGGAGGATTGGGGCGGTGGGAAGCTTAAGGCTCGCATGCTGACCGCAGAGGACAATGGCAGGCTCGCAATCTTTGGGCCAAGGCGTATGGCCATTACCACTGTTAGGGACTTCAACTGGCGTCCAGAGGCTCTGGAGTAGCAACACCTGTGTCGGGGTAAGGCTTCTGTTTTGTGGAACGTGCGGCTTGGCAACTAGTTTACTCCCTCTAACAAAGTCGCAGCCTGTGGGGTGTGTCCATAAGGGGGGTGCATCTTCCACTCCTATGAGCGACACAGCTAACGGTTGCAGACCTGTGCTTAGCCACTGTTGGAGTTGGTGCCCTAGGCCTACTTTACTCCCATGAAAGGCGTGCAGAATTGGTGGCAGGCTATACCCTATAGTCAACTCCTTACTTTGGAACAATTTGTCTCCTGGAAGGCAGAGGATAGGGAAGTCGGCTGGGAAGACTGACATAGGGGAGAGTGCACCTTGCTCGAAGATGGGGCGTGCCCAGGTAAGGAATGGCGGTGTCCGCTCGACAAAGTCCGGTCTAAGATATCGGCCGTCACCATGGCGAGGCCATTCTCCTTGCTCCGGTATGGGGAAAGCAATGGTTCCAGCCCATTCACCTAGCATTGCCCATGCATGTGTCCAGTCAAGCGGAGTTCTAGCCTTACATCCTAGTAGGGGGGTGAGCAGTAGCCCACCTCTCATCGCTTCTGCAGGGTCTTCAGGCACGGCAGTTGTCGCTAGGAAGCTGGCTCGGCTTTCTCGGAGTGCGGTGACCCAATCTTCCGCTGTTCTGCGGTTGGCAGGGTGGGCTATTCGTCGCGCCTTTGGGGCGGGTGCATTACTCGGCGAGGAGCTTGGTGCGGTGACTGATGGCATGCATGCTTCGGGGGTTGCTTGGTCCATGTCCACATCAGCTGCCTCAATGGGGATATGTCCTGTCACAATGATCAGGCCGGCATTGAGTTCTGCCTTGGCCTCCGTGGCGAGGAGTACTGCTGGGGGGCACTGGTTAGAGCTGGCCATTATGTTGTGTTGCATTGCTGCGGCTCTCCTTGTCTTATCCGTCATAAGATTAACTAGCTCAGCAATCTCAAACAACGAGGTCGGCACGCAGTCAGAGTCAATGAGGGCAAAATTTACTGTGGGGAACATTAGGCACAGTGCTTCCAAAGCTGCGGCACCAGCCCAGGTATAATGGACCTGGTGCAAACCTGTATCAGCACGAATGGGAAAATGAATAGCAGTCGTTTTCTCACAGTAGGGGCCAGTTACTGTACATCGGCCTTTGATCCAGGGTGCAAATAGTGGCCAATAGGCTGGAGGATCCGTGCCTGGTAGCTTGCGATTGTCCACATACACATAGACAGTGGCATACTCTGGTAGCCATGAGAGATTGTCTATGATCCACTGGAAGAGCGTTTTATGATGTACCTGGCTGGCTGCTGGACGTTGGATGCCATTCCCTTCATCTATCATGAGTGCAGGGTATGTCATGGGTGCCCTGGGCATGCGACAAGAGCCGACATCATCCCATTTCCACCATTGTTTGAGGTCGTCCATGCCGAGGGGAGCCTCAATCTCTTTCTGCGAGAGGAAGAGTTGGTCAAGCTGATGGCTTAATTGTGTGACTTCCTGTACATTGAGGAAATCAATAGGTTCAGCAATTTCCCACTGTTCCCTTGGAGGAGGTTCGGCCCCTTGCTGAAAATACGGAACGTCATCATCTGTATCGACGTCAACTGTTTCGATAGCGTCAAAGTATTCTGTGTCGCTGTCCATGGACACATCCTCAACTGCGTTATCCGGAACGGTTGGCTCTGTTGGTTCGATCTCTGTATCTGAATCATCAGGGTCAGGCGACGTCAACGAAATGAACCTATTTGATGTCATGAGCTGTTGCATCATGCTGACGCCGGGTTGACCCTGAACAGCCGGTACCCGGATGTCAGGTGCCAAGCGACCGGCCGAAGGCAGTGAGTACTATACTGGTAGGGGGTGCAAAACGTGTGAACGGGATTGGCTATGCTAGGGAAACCCCGAACACCCGGCACCCGGGGTCAGGGTTCCCCTGGCGGGGCCGTGCGTTGGAAATAAAAAGTGGTAAGAAGCAAAACAATCAGGATTGGGTTACACTTAGGTGTACGAATTGGTGTCGGATGGCTGACCTAGCGATGAAAACTAGTGGAGCCACAAAAGCTGCAGTGCGAACAGTTGAGCCTCTGACAGATTATGCAACCCACAATCGGAAAACAAGTACTTGGTTCACAGGACATGTTGGTTCGACAAATACCTAAAGGACTAACGGTGACAGGACCTGGGACACTCATCCAACCAAACAGCTTCGCAGACAGATTAAAGCAATCCCCTCACACAAAACAAAACCCCGTAAATCCCCTTACTGCAGCTTATGGGGGTCACCTTGAGCGGGTGTTATCCCTTACGGTAGGTTTGGGGGGTATTAGCCCGGCACGCGACTGCTTTTCCTTTGGCGCACTGTGGAGTAAGCGGCATTAAATTAAATCAGCACTAGTCGAATGGTTCCGGACAGTCAGGAGCACGCAGTGCTAGCTGTCTGCCTGGTTAATCAATGATTTCCATTTCTATGTCTGCACTAGGAGAGGGTTGTAGAGTGTCTGATGATCGGTCATCGCTCATTCGTTTAAGGCGCTTTCTGATGCGAGATAGTTGCTCGCGGGCATTGGAAAGCCTTGTTTCATATGATGCCACTCTCTCACATGCTCTTTTCTCCATTTTCTGTAGCGTCGAGATGTCAGCGTTGGCGAGGTCGTCGTCCTGTCTGGATTCGCTGGCTGGCTCAGGGCTGCTAGCACCCGCAGCGTCCGTTGCCTGAGTCTCTGGCGATTCTTTGGGTGAATTTGCAGGCGACGATTCCTCTGTTGAAGTGTCGTCTTGGGCAGCTTGTTGTTCCGGAGGTTGTGGTTGCTCATCATCCTTATTGTGAGTTGCGGAGTGAGAGTCAGAGGATAACACGCCGGTACCCGGGGTATCCGTGTGTGCTTTGCTCGCAGGCGGGACCGATGGTGGGCCTGGTCTTATGTGAAATAGCGATTGTGCACTGATTTTATCAGGTGGCTTGCTTTGTGGCGGAGTTGGAGTTTTAAGCACATCGCCTGCAGCAGAATTGGATGACGCAGCGGCTGCCGCGTTGTTTGTGCTTTGTTGACTTGCAGCCAGCAGGTTGGCTGGTTGCTGGGTTTGTTTGGTCTTTGCTGGCCGGCTGTCTGTCAGCATTTGCTGGTTTGCCTGATGGATAATAGACTGCAATTCCATATATTGCCGCTCTCGTTCAGCTACTTGCTGTGGCGTACTCTGAGTGCCCCTAGGTTCATGTGGAGTATCTGTTTGTACTGTTTGGACGTGCTGTTTGGCTGTGGAGCGCTCCGTCCACCTAGTTGGTAGAGGTGGCGGCGGAGGTTGAGTCCGTTTCGGATGCTGCGAAGACTTGAGTTGGTCAATGCGGGGCTGGAGCTCATCTCGCAGTTCTGGTGGGTACGGTTCTCCTGTTTCCGCTAACCACTGTACAGTTTCTGCATGCGTCCATAGGGTGGTTCTCCACAACGGGATGGTCTTGTCCTCATTCACCCAGAACAATGGCTTAGGCGGCAGCAAGTTATGGGCCTCTACGATCAACGGCAACAGGAAGGCTAATCTCTTTTGTTCATGGAAAATCATTGCTCCGTTCGGGTGAACCTTTAAGTGGGTATGGTTCCACACAAACGGTTGCACGACTCGCATGGTGTGAGCGTCTCGATTGAAGATGGAGAGCCGGAGTTGGACATACGGTGGTGCTACCCCGTAGGCCTTGCCATCCCAGGGTGGTTCAAGAAAGCCCCACCGCTCCTTTCGGCCATAATTAACGGTATCCCAAAAGGCAGGGTCAAATTCGGTCTCAAGGGAATCGGCAAGAGTAGAAAAGAGAATCCACGGCAGCTCGTCAATATGCAAATGGTATTCCACCAATG
The DNA here is from genome assembly GCA_947184155.2 of Cladocopium goreaui. Lineage (NCBI taxonomy): Eukaryota > Dinophyceae > Suessiales > Symbiodiniaceae > Cladocopium > Cladocopium goreaui. The sequence continues at coordinate 41,758 of CAMXCT020001210.1, forward strand.
TGAAATTATATGTTGTATGGCAATCACCTACCCATATTGTGCCTCTCACTGCAAGAAAGCGAACGCTGCTGGCTGCGGGCATGTCCCAACTCATTCCAGCCGATATGTCCAGTAGGTGCTGATCAGAAACACTGATTTGGCCAGACGGAAATGGGTTTGACCTCGGCATACCAGCAACAGGTACCCTGTCGTGGCAGTAGAGAGGCAATTGCACGGCGTATGGTGAGGCCTCAGGATCGGAACCACTCACTATTGCAGGCAGCAGCCAAACAACGAGAACCCCGTGTTGGCTGGTGCGGCCAAACAACGAGAACCCCGTGTCGGCTTGGGTGTATGAACGGGCGAAAGCTAAAAGTTGGGGTCAGTGAGGATCCAGACAACTGGCTTATGCAGGTGCGGTGTCCTCACAGTTCGAGCCAACGGCTGCTGATGGAAACAGTGAATCATGTTCAGATCGGGCACAGACAACAAGGTACCAGAAACTGCAGTGGTATAAAATATGCACAACATGTAACCCTTGACCGAATTGGATAACGACAGTGTGATGGCTAGAATTCACTAAACTAGCTTGGGGGAGGGTGGCAGGGGCAGAGACGAGTGTGGAGCAGAAGCACTGGCAGAAAGGGAGGCCATCAGTTAATAAGCCCGAGAAAAGAGAAAACCCTGAGGAGCACTGCTGGTAAGGAGCACAGATTCAGTGAGAGGGGACCGGGCAGTAGGATATCGGCAAAGAGGAAGCAGTCAGTGTGAGTAAAACACAGAGCTTGAAACCCGCCCCATACCAAGGTGCCCTGAACAGTGAGCAGGAAATCAATGGACACATGTGTCGCGTTTCTACTGATGTGAGGGGCACCGCGGGGGGTGGGTATTAGGGACTACTTAACTAAATGCGCTAGCGCGGGAAGTAGTGGCAGTCAGCAACCTATGAAAAAATTAGGACTGGCCATGGGAGTATACCCTCAACGTGACAAC
>CAMXCT020001210.1:42829-76590 GCA_947184155.2 Cladocopium goreaui
ATGAGCGAGAAAAGAGAAAACCCTGAGGAGCACTGTTAGCAAGGAGCACACATCATTGAGAGGAGATAGGGCAGCAGGATATCGGGAAGAGGATAGCAGTCATGTGTGAGTAAACCATGGGAGATAAATAACTGGTAGAATGAACACTGAGCTGAACCCTCCCCATTACCCAAGGAAATAAAGGACACATGTGTCGCGTTTCTACTGATGTGAGGGGCACCGCGGGGGGTGGGTATTAGGGACTACTTAACACTAAATGCGCTAGCGCGAGAAGTAGTGACAGTCAGCAACCTATGAACAAATTAGGACTGGCCATGGGAGTATATCCTCAACGTGACAACTCTCTAGTTGAACCAATGATGGTTACCAGGGAATCCAGAGTGTCGACTGCTTGACTGTTTCTTAACGGTAAGAGGCACTATACATAGTCCACTCAAAGAATTCTACCTGTACATCTCTGTTCCGCATTTCATCGCAGGAGTACTCGCAGGATGCGTTGCTCTGTGATGAGCATCGTGCGATCACAGCGGGCAATAAAACTAATGATCTCAAGGTGGGTGGTTCGTAGCACTCCGTTGAGTACCTGTTCATCAAACCCTATGTCGTCCAGGTCATCCATGGTTTCCTCCAACTGATACTGCAATCTCATGGCCAAGAGTTGAACCCGATGGATAAAGAGGAGCTGCTGGAGTAAAACTCGGACATGGTCAGCAGTTATGCTACGCGCTGCCCTATGCATGGAAGATCAGAACTGCTATACTTCACGATCGTTCGGTCTGCCTGAAGCAGGGTGGTGGACAGGAGTTGCCAATGGACAATCTCTAGCCGAAAAGTTACGGACGCAGTGACAATGATAGGGAGCAGTGTACACCTAACGCCGATGACTAGGGAAAATCCTCTGTGGGTAGAACTAGGGATGAGAGATACTCTTAGTGGATGGGCATCTTAGCATGACGGATGGTTGTAATTATAATGGACGGTACTACTTAAATACCTCTCTGGTCAATTGACTGGATTGGTAACGGGGATAATGGTTGACCTAGAACCATGGAAACCAATAAAGGTAATTCTCTGAATGTGGACGCTAACAGAGTTAGTGGTTCTCATGCTCTGGAATGAAGGGCGCACTGCCACCCAGGTGCCCCTTCCATGCCCAGTATACTGCTCCCAGGGTCTTTGGGTCTTGGCAAAAACAAATAACAACAAGACCCAACAATTCTGTGAACTTGTTAGCTACTTGACACTCGATAGGCTGCTCTCAGAGAGTGGACGTGCCATTTCACGCAACCTCTTAGTCCTCATAATCGTCCAATAGTTGGATTACTGCAAGGCATCTCTGGGTTACAGAGAGACCACCTATTCGGCAGTCAATCTGTTAGGCTTTGTACCCAGACCACTGGACCTGGCTTTGATGGTGTAAGACAAGTGTTGCTGAAGCCATACCTCCAGCAGCTAGGACGTACCAGTCTTACAAGTAGCTGTTGACAGCATGTCGAAAGAGTTCATCAGCCGCTGAAAAATTATGACTTGTCTAGATGGTCACTCAGCGTTGACCAAAAGGGTCCACAATCAAAATCTTCCAAAGGGAATGCCCGAGAATAGGTCAAGAAGTGGAAGCCTCACCATTCTATCCTTAAACCATTGGCCTTGTACTCTGGTTGCACTTAGTCCGGGGCACCTGCGTCAAGATTCGCTGGCCACATAGAGCTTTACGGCTGCATGCCGCTGTCTGGCATATGGGGCCAGGCAGGGGCAGTGGCGGCAATACGTACTTATCAAACCCTGTGAGGCACCGGTTTTGAACATCGCAACGCATAGTAGAATAGCAGCTAAAGTCTCGCCATTACCCAAGGTGCCCTTGGGAACAGCAGCTATCTTACTCTGCTGGTCTTCTAGGCTCTATTAAACTTGGGGCATGAGATGCAATGGGCGGCGAGGGCACCATCTACTTGCGCGAAGTCCTACCGGCACAATCACGCTGCACGAGGGAGACGTCATCATGATATTGCTTTACCCTCGTCGGTGGTGCTTACCTAAGGATATTTTATTATGAGCGCAAGGAAGTCCTTGTAATCATTGGGCTATCTTATATCTCAGGCTACGATAGTGCGCTGGCTGGCAAGATGATAGTGGGAGAGCAGTTCTAAGCGTAGACATTGCTCAACATGACGACGTCACCAACACGGCAATAACTATCAGAAGAGGGTCCTTTTAAATGTGGTAGACTGACTAAGACACCTGGGCAAGAGCTATTTCTGGAACAACCATATACATTCGGCCAGTTTTATGGAGCATTCACTCGCACGGTACGTTACAAGGCGGTACCTAATTTGGAAAATTGGGTAGTGTGCTGGCGGCAATTATGGTTGGAGCATAGAAACAAAAACTTACCAAGGGACGTGCGGATCGGCCTAACTACCCAGCTTTTGTTGCGCCTGAGCACAGACAGGGAAGTCTCATTCATTTGTGCCTGCGTCGAGACGCTTCATCTGCCCGAGGGGGGCGTCATCATGGTACTGCTTTGCCTTGCGTTGGCGGTGCTCACTTAAGGATAATGTATTAGAATCACCAGGAAGTTCTGGTAATCATTGGGATATTTTTTAACACAGGCTAAGATAGTGCGCCGGCTGGCAAGATGAAAGTGGGAGAGCAGTTCTGACCGCAGTCGCTGCTCAAATTGGCGACGCTGCCAACACGGCAATAATTATCATGGAACAGGTCCTCTTAAATGCTGTAGACTGCATTTACCCATGGGTGCAGTGCTTGAGTAAAAGGGCCCGACGCAATAAGGGATTCCTACAACTAACCCAGAAATTTATACTAGCGCAATGGACTACTAGGCACGGGTAGATTGAAGGGTCAGGAGTATAGTGTGAGACAGACCCGACCAAAGGACACACGAGAGACTCAAAGACGGTTAAGGGTTGCAGTGTAAGCAACTCTATGCGGGGTAGGGACAACTGATTCCTATACCTACTCCATTACCCAAGGTACCCTTGGGAATAGAAATGATCGCATGGCAGTTGCATGGTGGTAGTTTCACCGCTAGTCGTTTAATTTAAGGTCAGCTGTTGCGCACTCTGCTGCCTGTGCTTGCTGTGGCTCTGGGGTGCATAGAGGATTTTTTTTTTGGGGGGGGGGTATTTTCCCTCTCGTCATCCCACCTCTTACCCTGGGTGGAAAGTGGAGTCCTGCCAGGCTCCCAGAAAAACAAGCAGGAGGTAAAAAAGAGTGGGACTGTACAGCGGGTTGTACCTTTGGTCAACTGCTAGGTGGATATGGTCATGCTGAGTAGCTACTACAGCCAGGCAACCTAATCGCGTTAGTAGATTGATATTAAGGTGATATTAAGGCGTATCTGAGTCTCCGCTTGCGGTTAAGGCCGGGTCCTGTCTGTAGGGTCACTCGATCCCTTGACGTACCATATGCTGAATTGGCAGCAGAAAGTCGTGCAGGCTGAGGGTCCTTGAAGTAGAACCCAACGCGCATGGGACACTTGGGCTAGTTTGCGGAATTATGGCTCTGGTTTCTAATAATCCAGGGCAACGGTTCAGGATCAGGATGTCCTCATGGGTCTTGTGCAGGCGGGGAGAGCTACCCAGAGTACCCCTGGGAGCCCCCCCTTCCTTTGACCTGACTAGCATGCATGAGGCATAAGAACTAACTTAGCATGGGGTGGGTACAAAAAAAGTAGTGAGCTGATGAGAGTTACTTAGCGGTCGAAGACTTCTCAAGCAGCAATAACTACGCATCAGCAGCCGGAAGCTGCCTGGTCAGTGGTAAGCCGTTTACTGTAGGGTTGCATCACCTCCTGTTAGATTACTTCAACTTGGCGTCTGCGCTTTGTACTTCCAGGCGACTATAGTGGCGCAAAAACTGAGGCTCATTATGCGGGGTTACATTAGTCCCTGAGAAACAGTGGTTGTATGGTCACCAAGGAAGTTACAGAGCCTGGGAGGACGTTTTAACCCCCTCCCGTATAACGTTCGCGTCGAGCACGCAGCTTGGCAAGGGCTTCCAAGGGGGTGGCGTAAATGTATGGCGATCCTTGAACCCTGCGCTGTTTACGTTGGGAAGTAGGGGGTGCTCGCCGGGCTAGGGATAGGGCATGGCTACTTGCAGTATGTTTGAGGTTGTCTACGTATGCATTGTGTGCCGTGTAAAGAGGGGTGACTTTGAACCATGTCTGATCAAAGTACAGCTGATGCTTGGAGAGAACGTCCTTCTCGATTTGCCTCAACAATTGTTCAGGAGGCGGGGGAGCAACTAAGAAGCCATCATGCAGCCATATCAAGGAGTGTGTTGGGTGGCGAGCAATGAGTGCACGAATAGTGTCCTCGACAATTGTGGCTTCGAAGTACTCTAGCAATCGAAAGGCGCTGTCATTGTGGTTGACCAGGAACTCCGGGCGAAAACGCGGTAGCAGCTGCGTAGTCAGGGTTGTACTTAAAGAGCCTAGTTGGCATAGAATTGCGTTTACACTCGCACTGGGGGAGCCGTCGACCAGAGAGCTTAGGTATCTGTATGTGGTATCAAGGGAACTGTTAATAATTCTCAGTGGAAGTTGCTTGATGGTGTCAGGACAGATTGCTTCTACTTGCTGAATATAAGGGTCCCGGGCTAACTGCGCGCGGAACTCATCGATTGTTGGGAGGGGTACAAAGTCGGGCGCAAACAGTAATCCCAGGCGTCGGACCAGTTCATAAAAAGATCCTTTGAGGTCAATTTCGCAGTGATTCCGCCCGAACAGTAAAATCCTGGCAGTTCTCGGTAGCCGTTGACCCCCTATGGTGCAGCAATATTTTCGTCCATGGTTGTCTGCAGCTTTCGGGGAGTAGTCAATATCAATACTGCAATTTTGCGGTAGACATGGGGAAAGGTAGGATTCAATCAGCTGGCGGTGGTGAGGGTGGAGGGTCAGGTGTTTCCGGAGAAGGCCATGATCAATACTGGGCCTCTCAACTAGGGTAAGGGTGGGCTGGCTCCAGGGTTGTTCAAAACTTTGAATGTGGAAACCTCCGACCTGAAAGAGACCCGTAGGGAATGATGGCTTAATGGACACCGGTCCAGCATCCCTATTGAAAGCAGTGGGATCGCTCCTATATCTAGTCAATAGGAATTGGGTAGCTTGCCCTGCTAGGTCATCTGCAATGCCGTTGGCAACTCGAGGCAGGTATATGAAGAGGCTACCCGGAAGGTGCAGACTCACGGCTGAACGAATGCTTTCCAGTGGTTGGTGCATGTCTATCCTTCGGAGACGGCCTGCAAATTGAAAGTATTTAATAACAGGGAGGATGTCACCTTGGATGACCACCTTGGGTGTGAAACCGCGGCTCGATAAACTTTGCTTGACGACGACAGCTACTTCCTCAACCAGATATAAGCAGGCCATGATTTCTGCTTCTATATTGTCTGAACAATGAGGTAAGGCGACCGACCGACATGCAACAACTCGAGACCGACCACCTTCTATGACATAGATAACGTATCCAGCTCCTCCTAATGAGTCATCATGCATACAACTACCATCGAATTGACCTACGATCTGGATCGAGGTTTCGGATGGTGCATGGTCGGGAGAGGTTGCTAGGATCAACTCATTAGGACTGATGGGTCGAAGAGCAGTGACAGTGCAGACGGAATTGGGCGAGTTGGGGCTGGCTGGGACAATTTTAGCATTGGGGCGGAATCCTGCCATCCGGGCCCCAGCTGGGGTAATGAGGCTAAGCCATGGATGTCCAAGTGGGAGCACCGCAATAGGTTGATCCGGGGCAGTGGATGTCAAAGCTGTGCAAACCAGATCAGGAAGTGCTGCAGAGTGAAGCGTAACTGCTTCATTGGCAGTAGTTTGCATATGGCAGGGATGGTTCTGGTTGTTTGCGCCTACATGCTGGGGTCTTACCGGAGACGCAGGCTCCGGAAGGAAACGAGTTGGTATCGCTTGCAGGGCATTATCATGCAGGCGGGTTAACCATTCAGGGACACTTAGGGGAACTGAGGATGGTGCATGTTGCATGCCTCCATGCTCAAGCAAGAGTCGGCGGAACTGATGCAAAATGTGGCTCGCGATTACGCATCCAGCTGTGTTGACTCGGGCTAGTTGATCCAAAGATTTCACTGGAGTGGGAGAAGGTGATAAGATGTTGGCAACAAGGACAGGCACTATGCAGAAGCGAGCCCAATGCTGAGAGGAATTGTCCCCATGTCCACATGCTACACAGGGGGGAAGATCTCGTGCCCGGTCACGCCATGAGGCAGGAATGGGAAAGGACCCCCGAGCGGACTCCGCGATGGCATGCCAGGGGGACGTGGTCGGGATCCCCCATCTCTCACTACTGTTCAGGGTGGTGGCGTTGATACCATGGTCATGACAGCATTTTTCACAAGCGGGGGCAAAATTAAGTCCGAGTGGGTACAGACGGGTTGGAACTCCACAGAGTTGGCATGGCTGCTCAGCCTGCAGCGAGCCTGCAAGTCGAAGCCGCAGGCATTCATCATCATCCTCATTTACTGCCCACCGCAAGACCGCAAAGCGTGCAACCCCATTAACAGCAAGTTTAGGCACTGTGGCTAAATGAGTCAACCAAGCCCACGATACCCCGCCCGGTAGGAGCTGCGAACTTACTCTAGACTGTAAATATTGCAGTGCATGCACTTGAATGGCCTCGTAAAGACTGAGTTTCAACTGGCGGAGGAATTGGAATTGTTTTTTTCTGGTATTTTGTCCTGCAATTATGCGTAGCAAGTTACCGACTGTGTCAATGCCAAGCAGGGGAGTCCATGTTCGGAATATGCGTTGGACAACTGCTCCTTGCCTTGTCCCTACATCCGGGTACCCCGGTGAGAGAAAGGCCGTAGAGCCATTCTGTCTAAGCCAATAACCCAAACACGCTGCAGTGAGCGTGACAGCCGGGTCTAAAGCGGGAGCAATACCTAACCATCGGAATATATGTGGGAGATACCTTGCAGCAAGCCATGGTCTGCCAAGGATAAGTTTAGCAGAGCGTTGTTGGTATAAATTAATGTCGTCCGGGGTAAAGCCAAAGTATGTACTTTGGTAAATATTAAGGGACAGAATAAAACAGTTATTGGCAAGGCTTCTTTGTACTACAGAGTGGGCAGGTGTGGCAAAAAGGGCAAGTCGTTGGTTGGCCTTGGTCATAGCTTTGGGATTAATGGCTTGTGTGCCTGTAAGCTCCTCTACTGGGGTCCACCCTTGGTTACTACGGGTATATTTCCCATATAGGATTAGACCCAGCGCAGTGGTTTTGCCTTCAACGAGGTGGGCTCCCCAGTCGGAGCGTTCTAGCGCATTTAGAGTACTATGGGAGGCAGGATGATTAACGAGAACACTGCACTTGTTGGAGCAGCCACACTGTACTAGGAAGAGTGGGTCAATTTTGGCAAGGTGTTCTCCAGATAGTATGAAGTCCACCTCTGCTGGGGTGAGGCACACAAACAAATTTGATGGGCACACAATGGTGGTGGTGCTATAACCGGTTCTGTGAGCCAAAGCTTGTCGCAATGTAGCATAGCCTGATAACCTTTGTGCCCAGTGCAGTGATGGGTATTGGTCGATCTGACCTGAGCAAGCTGCATGCATATTGATGCCGCTGGTTCGCCAGCAGTGGTGTTCATCAATTTGAATGCCCGCGGATTTCAAACGAATGCAAGCTTGCCAGGCATCCGTGAGCCATTGCATGCCAGCTGTGGTGTCTCCCACCATCGTGGTGTCATCAACATATCCTTGAACTGTTAGCATTCCGGGGATACGGTTGAGGTAGGTTAAAACTGGGTCCATGGCAATGCAGAAAAGCAGGACTGAGAAAGACCGACCCATGTCAACGCCCGTGACAATCATTTTTGAGGGCAGAAGCTTACCTTGGACCTTGTGCCTGCATCTTCGGAAGAGTAGGATGTGCCGAGTATACATGATGATCCACCAGGGGGCTTTGCACGCTGATAAAATTTGCAAGATCCAGTAGGGGTTAATCCTCTCGAATGCTTTGGACAAGTCTAGGGATAGACATGCGCAGGGTGCATCTTGATCTAAAACAGCTTGGACGGATTGGACAGCACTTTGCGGTTCGCGGAAGGCATTTAGCACTGTTTGAGAGGGGTGGAGTAGCGGAGCAATGGCTTTAGTCATGACTGTTGCGATGCTTCCATCTATGACTCTCTCAAATGTCGATGGCATACCTAGTGGGCGGAAATTATCAGCAGTGGGGCCCATTTTGGCTTTCGGAATCCATGCTTGGACTGAACAAGGAGGTGGCACTGCGGACCGACAAATGTCATTGAGATGCGTAATCATCGCCTCCGAAGACACTCCAGGGTGGAGTCGCCATGCTGCATAGGGTATTCCGTCTGGTCCTGGGGAGGAATCATTAGTGGCAAGGACAGTTCTGATTAGGTCTTCCGCACCAGGCGGGGGAACATGTGGCCAGGGCTGGGTTTGCGCTTTATATTGCTCAAGGTAGCCTGTCCACTCAGGATCATATTTGACAGGCGGTTGGAACCAGAACTTGCGGGTAGCAAGCATGGCTGCCGACAGGTCCAGATCAGTCCGGCACTGGTTGCCCTCACCGTCCAGAATCGGACCATTATAAAATACAGTTCGTGGGCAGCTAGCCCGAAGTCTCTGCCACAGGGGGGCATTGGTCCCAAGGCCACGACTTCGAGTAGTTTCATCTCGATTCCTTGTGATAAGATGCTGTTGTTGTAGCTGTAGGTCAAGGAGCTCGAAACACTTCCAAAGGAAGGTACGAGGCACCGTAATTACCGTGGATGATTGGCAATATTCTTCTAGGGCAGGGCGGAAGCCTGGAAGGGCCGCCAGAAGCTCTCGTAGCAACCGTTTAGAAATATTGAGAAGTGGTCGATCAGATTGGAGGTGCTTCCTCAGAGTGTTGAAGTCCCGGGGCCGTTTAGGGAGTGACATCCACCATTGCCATAATAATGTCTGGAGGGATTCAAAGGTGGGTTGGGAGACTAAGCAAAGCCGGCGAACCAGCGATTGGAGTGACGGCCACACTTGCCGGGTGTCATGTCGGTCCTTACCCGGTTGGAAAACACTCGCCGGTATGGTCATATGCAGAGGTAGGTCTGGGCTACTGGAAACTGGTGGCCTGTGGCGCAATTGGATGGAGATACATGCATGCCCAGCAAGTTCAAAAAGCCGATCATAGAATACCTGATGTTGGATTAGTCCTCGATTCATGTATTCGGTCGGAAGAATGACCTTGTCGATTGCTGACGAGCCGTTCGGGCCCCAGAAAGTCGGTTCATCTTTAACGATGTCGTCACCTTGAGCTGTACTTAATATACGATGCCAAGCGTCAGGGGAGAGGTGATGCCCATGATTGAAGTCGCCGACTATGAAGAAAGGGTCAGGATGGTCCTGATGGTCAGATAACCATCTGGCAAGCGTTTCACAATCTTCTTTAGCACTACTGGGATGGCAATAGGCCGAAATCACCCAAAAGCAATCGGTTCTGGTCTGGACCTGCGCGGCAAGTAGTTTTCCAGGCGCGATAACAATTTCCTGTAGAAGTCTAAAGGAGCATGGAATCAATATGGCTACCCCTCCCGATAAGCCTCCATTTTCTGTGACGATTGATGGGGAGTGCGCAATATTGAAGCCTGGATAGGTTTGGAGAAAATTGGTAGCAGTACTCGCCGTCCATCTAGTTTCTTGGAGGCAGACGATTCCCTGCCTAGCACGGCGGAGGATGGCTTGTGTCTTTGGGTTAGTCCACTGCAACGTTCTCCACCCTGATACATTCCATGTGGTTAAATGTCTAACGGCAGTACAGCAATCTTGTTTCTTTTCTAGACGATATTTAAGGACTTCAGCACAGAGAAAGTTAAACTCAGAAGAGTCGGTCAGCGCTTGCGCAAGGAGTTGTCTAGATTGGGAAAAACATTCACTGTGGATGCCACACTTATTAGCCACCGTCTGAATGTCTAATATTGGCCATGGAGCAAGTATCTGGAGCACATGCGGCAGAAAAGAGAGTGACTGCAAGCAGTGAAGGCTCTTCGGACATTTGGTCATAAATTGGAGTGAATACAGTGCTCGAATTTGCCGGGACCACGCGTTGCGAAATTCGAGCAGCAGAGGTTTCGCAACTGTCCCGAGGCGCGGCATGTTTACTGGTTACACTTAATTAGGGAATATACAAAAAAGGCAAAATCAGGGGGGGCATTGTTTGTATTCCAGCTACATGCGAGTTCCTGACTAATTTTCCCAATATGGTTAATGTGTGGAAGAGCGTCACTATGATCTGGGTACTTGAAAACACGGCTGTCAATAGATGCTTTAATCAGGCATGTTTGGTAACCCTTAGTGTCATCGAATTTCCAGTCATGCGCAGCAGCAACAGCGACATCACCCTCGTTGTCAATAAACATGCAACCATGGAATTCAGGATAAGCACTGGCTGCCATGTGGATATTACAAGAGGATTGTGCTACAAACCGAGACAGAAAGCAAACAATGCACTGGTCATATAGGAAAGCCCCGATAAACCGATGACAAAGTAGATATTGTTCTTTAGGCCCATACGGAACAGCAAACCAGATGCAGTTGGGGTTGGTACAGTGGAAAGGGATAGGTACAGCCGTAAACACGACAGGGCGAGGCAGTTGCTGCCATGGGATGTCAACTCTGGTATGACAATTCCACGCGGCTGTGTCAAGGTGAAAAGTATTCGAGCGTGGAAATTGAACACAATAGACAGTCCATTTGGCAGGGGCGTCCCCAAAAGTGGTAATATGTGCTTGATCCTCCCAATCAGCAATATGGACAAAATGGACAGAAACCTGCTCACGATGTAAAATGGAGTACAGCCAGAGCAAAATTTGCGTCATGGTGGAGGCGCACTGTCCAACAGATCTAAGCATGTGGGAGATCCATTCCTTGGCTTGAGGACAATGGCGCTCGATAGCAGCATCATAATTGTGCCCAAGGAAGAATTGCAGCAAATCTTCCGCTCTGCCAATTCCTGCTCCGAAAAACTTCATTCCTATAAGGATGCTTTGCATGTGTTTTTCCTGAAGGAGTTGAACTGCAGTTGGTGATAACTGCGATGGCGGTTTGTCGTCCATGACGCCTAGGTCGGCAGGGTGAATCTTACGGGCAGTAGGCAGCAGTTGCTTCGGAAATACATTTGGCATGATTGGGGTTAAGGGCCCTTCGAGTGCATGAATTGGGAATTCTGGCATTGGGTCAAGACCAATTTGCTTGGAGGAGAAATCACGAATACGTTGTTCTCGTGCCAGGGTTTGTACTTGTTCACGCAGGGCTTGATATTGAGCTCGAGCCTGTTTTGGGTGAGCGACTCCGGGCCATGCATGTTTGGTGGCTGTGTCAGCAGGTTCGGTAAGCCAGTCGCGTAGCCGCTCAGGGTGTCCTACGGCTGCCTGAATATATTCAGGATGAAAACTATTGCCACAATAGTTTCTAACTGTAAATTCAGTGAGCAGCGAACGATGTGCCTGTACCCTGTCAAAATGGTTGTATAATCCAGCTAGCTTTTCGACTTCCTCACAGAGCAAAATTCTCATGGGTGCTTTGATGTGGGGATGATGGAATATTGGCAGGATAGCACGGACAAGCCGGTCTCTATCAATGGTACTCACATTTTTTTGTCGGAGAGACTGCAAGAAACGATTCCATGCACGCAGATAGTGTGGCGGTAGGGATTTCTCGAAGTCAAGGGCAGGGATTATATCACTGGAATGCATTTTGGCTTGGAGTTGAAATTGAGCTTTATCTCCCCAGAAGAGGTAGTCCCATATAAGAGAAATTGGTTGGTATGCCGTCCAAGATAGCTGATACACATTGTGACCCAGCACAGATCTGACTCGTAGGAGTGGTCCAAAAGGAATCGGATGACCATCAAAGTCTAATAAGGGCCCTTCTATGTCACTTGATTCAAGGACGACCGCCTTAGAGACTTTGACACAGTCTTGGTAGTTGCGAAAGTAAAATCTATTACGTCGTATGCCATGTGTATTCTTGGGGTCAACTCGGAAGCTGTCAGGAGTGGAATCAGGGTTAAGCCCAAGGGCACGGAGGATTGCTTTGCGATGAATGTCAAGCATGGCACCTGCATTTTCAAGCAGAAAACGGATGTATTCAAGAGGATAGTTCATTTGCACAAGCCACAGGATTACGTGGACATAATAAAAAAGGGAGCTACAGTGGCCAGTGAGTCCAAGGAGTCCTTTAAAGGGACCGGCTGGGGTGAGGTCCTGACAGGGTGAACCTGCAATTACGAACCAGCGGCACTGTGGTCCAGCTAATGCAAATGCTTCCTTGAGTATTTGACATTGATTGCGGATAAGCTGCCGCACATCGTTTGCATAGAGCGTGTAAGTGTCTTTGCTGGCTTGGGTCCATTCACCATCCGTGCGAAGACCAAATTGTTCCCCAACGAGTTGTCTGAGGATTGGATCACATTCTGCAACAATGATGATACGCGGGGCACATCCTATAGCTTTAGTGATGGCCGGAATAGCTGAGCCTACGCCGTCAAAAAGACTAATGATGGCATATGGGTGAACTTTGGAATGTTTAGCTCTTTTGGGAGGGGATGCATCTTTCTCCTTCACAAAGGAACTCTGGCGAGCACCATTCTCTCCACTGACTGGAGGGCGAAAGCTATCAGCATGTCCACATGATGGACTGACTTTGTTGCAGTTATCATCAGGGCATGACCGGACATCCTCTGCTGGCGTATGCTCATGCGTTGAACACTGGGCACCCGCATTGATACTGATTGGTGTCAAAGCCTCAGTCTCATGAGGGTAAGGGACAGCAGCAAGCTCTTTACTACTAAGGTCTGTGCGGGGTAGTGTGACATTATCGTTTAGAGGAGTGTCCGGGCGGCCAACTGTGGGTGCCCCACAGTGGCTTTCAGACATATCACCCGTTATGTCATCGTTCTGGCCAGCATGTGGAATAGGTGTACTACCATGAGGAAACGGCGGACCAAGGCCAACCATGTGTACCCCATGGTGGCAGCAATGATCATTGCCGGCCGACTCATTTGGCAGGGGGAGAGGCGTGTGTTCAGTTGTGGGTGGGTAACCAACCACGGGTACCCCGTGTTGATCACCCGCCCCACTGTGTTCAGGGTGGGTGTGTTTCGGGATATCGGCAGGAGGGGGGTTCTCACTTGGCGGTGGGGAGTCGATTGTCTTGTCATCCAATGCTTTAATCAACTTATCTGAAGCACTGTGATTTCCCAATTTTTTCTTTGAAAGGCTGGGGGCCTGATATCGTTTGGCACTGATGCCAAGAGTATTCTTGGGTTTTAACTTTGGTTTTTTGGGACGATGAGACTGCTTGGCACACTGAAGTGTGGCAGGTGCGATTGCCTTATACTGCGGAGGTTGGAAGGAATAAGGCTGATGTTCATGCCGACGGAAAACAAAACCCCATACAACGGAGGTTGCCTTCAGTTGTTTGACCGGGATCCAAGCATGGCCTCGTAGGTTGTCATAAACAAGAACCTGTCCTTCATTGCACCGTTCAATGATAAGAAAATGGTGTGACGACTTTCCTTGAACAATAATAATACCAGTGATAATGAAAGGTTGAGAAACGGGATTGACACTCAGGGTAGGAACGTCAAAGAGCTGTCCAAGGAGGTTTAATGCCTTGGTGGCAATTGGCAGCTGCTCAATGGGGCTTGTAATCTTAAGGGTGAATGTCAAGCAGCCTTCAATTTCTTCATTGCTTTGTTGGTCCTGATTGAAACAATCACTGGCATGAGAAAAACCAACATCCTCCCTGTCAAGCGCAAGGCGCGGAGCCCGATCCGCAATCATTTGCGGAAGATCAATGGTATCATTCTCCAGGTTAATACTCAACATTGTATCGAACAGAGCAGCAGAAACCTTGCCTGATGCATTACATGAAAGGCAGTTCACCTGAAAATGCGCAAAGAAGAATTCGCTATGATCTGGAAATAAATCATCACAGGCTGCAATAATCGCGGTGTCAAGGTCAGAGACTTGCCCGGGTGGAAAGGCATTCACGTTCAGGTAGCTGGCAAAAGCAGCGCAGACTTCTCCAATGCTCACTCGTCTTCCTTGCACAGTAGCAGTTTGGTCAGCCCATGTCCATCCATTGCCAATAGCGCATAGGACTAATTCTCTGATGTGGCCATGAAACATGTTATCATTCCAAGGTGCATGGGTGAGGACACGAAGTGCAGTAACCGCATAACACATGTAGCTTGGGAAATTAATGAGATAACACGTTGCAAGCTTGGAAAAGTAATCGCAGTCAGCATGGGAAAATGAGCTGGGCCATCCATTGATGATTTCTCTATTGGAAATAAGGAGATTACTGCTTTGTTCGCTGCCACAGAGAATATTGTCAATAGGGCTATGTGAGGCTTTGACAAAGATTACATCATCACTAGAAGCATGCGTTTGCGCATTATCATCCAGTGGTTGATAGGCGGCATTTTGTGCTAAGAAGTCAAGGATAGTTTCAGGTGGTTGATTAGGTGTACCTTTGTGCTCATCTTTGTTGTGGCTCGCCTGTTTACTGGTTTCTTGGCTCTTGTGTGCTGGTAAACCAACTTGTAAGGTAAGGTTGTCAGATTGGTCTTGCTGTTTCGGCGTTGGGTCTTTGGCAATATACGCAGGAGGTTTAAGTGATTTTGCGGCCTGAGGCATGGAGTGGGTATGAGTGGGTCCGTGGGTAGCATCCTTTCTCTGAGTGGGGCAGTTCATTAGCGAGGGTTGAACAGTGGCGTTGGGGACAAAGTGGGCCTGGGCAGTAGGTTGGGAAGTGTCACACAACCGTGAGTACCCCACGTTGGCGACATCTTCGTGATCGGTGGGCATACCTGCGTTCTGGTGCAAGTGTTTCATTTTGGGGGAATTGGGGCTGCTCATAATGCCATTTTGGGTATTTTGTCCTGGTTCGCTATGGTGATTCTGATCGAGGTTGGCCTTGGCAAGGTTGCTGTTAAAGGCGACAGGGGAGTGACCATGGAGAGTATTTACAAGTTGGCGCGATTCTTTATCAGAACTACAAGTGTCATCGTCAACCGGATCAAGCGCTGTTGCAATACATTCCATGGGCACATCATCACAGTGTTCGCCAGTAGGCGCCTGATGGTGCGTTTCCGGGGGTTCTGGGGGTTTGCTGTGATTGGTTGGGGCAGGCTGCATCTCAATATCACCCTCAGGGGGTATGTTGGGAGATCCTCTGCTGTGCCTGGGTTTGTAAGGTGGGCGGTACGCCGGTCTATTCCCTGTTGGTGTTGGACTCGACTGTCCATGAGAAAGCACACTCTTAGCGCTGTTCATTCCATGGCCATTTGGAAAATGAGCAGTCGGTGTGGCATTAGTATACTGCTCTTTCAATCCAGCATGGGTAGTGCCAACATCAGGGGTTCTTAGTGATGGTACGATACAGGTATATGCTTCTCGGAGGTAGCAACTCTGCGTTTGATCGACGACCTGCGATATTGAAATTCCAGGTGGGAGTGTGACAAAAATTGAGGATGGTTCAAAAGTACGTATGATCAATTCATCATAGTATCGTACCTTCCATTCATCACGCTCGAAGTGGATGGATTTCAAATGAAAACACTGTTCGGGACCCAGGACGATATGATAAAAAAGCCATTTTTGATGGTCCCTATGCTTGATAAATTCATGATGAAGTAAATCAATCTTAACAGTGTCAGAATTCTCCACAAAGGATTCCTGGATGAAAGAGTTGTCACAAAAATTAACTTTTTGTAAGCATTCCATCAAAGGCATATGCAACTCTTTAGGCGAGAAGAACCAGGCCGGCGGTTGGGACGCAATGGCAATGATATTGGTGAAGTCCTGCATAGAGCCAATGACAGTGGTACGTAAATCGTAATATCTTTTGGCTGACTGTTTCTTGTTTGGTTCGAAAGAAAGATGACTGATTCTGCCTTCTTTAGGGATCATTTGTTGAGCAATGATTTTATTCCAGTGATCCCGCCTGGTTTCGACTTCAGTTAGGGAGACATCAGCCCGAAAGTCTTCTGCAGAGGGGCACTGGTGCTGGATAACCACTTGGCCAGGGTCACAATTCAGCGAGAGAGGAAGAGAGTCTTCATGTTTAATCTCAATATCAAAACAGAGACACTTTTGCTGCGACCTGTCAACCTGGCACCAACGAATGGAGAAATTAACAGCTCCCACTTTTTGTTTGAGCAATCGTATTAAAGATGATTGGTTTGATTGGTCAAGTTGATTCTCCTTACATAAAGATGAGGGGATTTCCGCCCATAGAATCTGTGCAGGTGCATACTGAAAGGAGCCAATCTTGCCAAATTTGACTTGAAAGTGATTAGAATCATGGGCAGTCTGTGTGCAATGTGGTTCTGATCGCAACATGTGGACAGTGAAAGCACCCTGTTTAGGCCCAATTGGCAGATGTACATCAAATGGAAGAAGAGCTAAGTGAAGGTTAATGACAAGTGACGGCGATCCGAAGATGGCAAGCCTTCTGTAATTCATGAAGTGGTACCTCACTTTAAGGTTGGCTAGTTGGACAAGAATCTCATTAAGTACGGTATTCGGAAAAGCCTTCAAATCCAATACTGACATAGTAATTCCATGTGGAAAATGCTTTTGGAATTCTGAGTCATCCCATGGAAAGAAATGCTTAACCTGACATTCTGCAAGTCCATGCAACCAAGCGGCATCAACAGTTGGCTGTAAGATCTTCTCAACAAGTTCGATGTCTGCCAAGCAATCATTGGCAATTTGAACAGTGAGTGAGGTAACATCGATCTTATCTGATATACGATGGCATCCATTGGGTCTTCTGAAATCAATATAGTTAACTAACTACAAAGAGGCTCTGAAGTTCACTGATCGTCTGGTGTCGTTCAACAACAGTTCTGGGGAAGACATACTCCAGCGTTCTGCAGGGTCGAGGCCAAGAAACATGGCAGTGTTCGGCATACGGTTCAACCTGGCATGCAATGAGATATTTCTCTTGGTTATTTGCGGAGCAAAAGGTAACCCCAAGATTTTGCATGAAGCCGACATGCTGAACCTTATCGTTGAGAAGATTGTATAGCCATGCAGAAGCTTCAAATTCACTGGTACTACTTGAACAAGTGAAGACAAAATGAACAGAAATATCTTTGTTGAGGCATATGTCTATGAATTTCTGAAGGACATAAGCTTTGGGGAGCAACAGGCAGAGACCGACTCCTGTATCACTGTGATCAAAAAGCTTCTTCATAAGTGATCACTGTACCTGAATATCTGTTCGAGTCAATATCACTTGGACAGTTCGCAACAAAAAGATGTTCCTTCCCAAGACTGGACACCAACTCAATGGCATGTTGTTCAACAGTGTCATGAGGGTTGTAGTTCATGTAGTCGACTATAACCCAGAGTACCCCTGGGTACAGTGACTACACAGAGGCAGGCAAGAGGGGCAACCTGGGCGGAAAAGACGATAACAAGAACAACAAAGACTACACTGAGTACCCCAGTGAGCCTTGTGAATAAGTCCAACAAGATCACAAGTAAAAGAACTACACTGGGTACCCCAGGAGTCCTTAAATCAGGTTACCCAGTCCCACGGGGTTTGAGCCGATACGGCCTTGAGCCAAATGGTTACGGAACCACTTTTGGCCATTGGATCTCTCGCACCTGGCTTGCTTTCATGGACGAAAGTCAACAGTATGGCAATTACCATGAGATTGCAGCTCTCGCTCCCATTCAACAACCAACCCTTACTGTCTTCATTGGAGATCACAGGCAAACTCCAGGAGGGCTGTCCAAAGGCCGAGCAGCGGCTGTCAATCGACGCAAACTGTTGCAACGGCCGTTAGGGCTCCGAGCGCTTGATAAGCCAGGAGACTATCTTCCGCCGGCACGAATGGCAGCCCTTGTAGCTCAGCTTTGGCCTGATGCGAGCCAAGATCCGGAGTCTGATCTCTTCAATCTGCCGCAAGACTACGAGCTGCCTGTCGCTCTGGGGCGTGTGTTTCACTGCCGAATATCGTGCCAGCTGGATGCACACAGCAGCCTAATTGCAGCAGCTCTAGCAGTCTTGATTGCCACAGCACCAGAGGAATTTGGAGTACCTGAGTGCACCACAACCCTTGAAGCAGCCGGGCTATGTTGTCCTCACCGGTGGGGTATCATTCTCCCTAACACCTCACGGGTCTCAATGCTGACCTACCAAGCCCAATCACATCTACATTGGACACTTCGTGCCACATGAGTCCACTGTGGCACAAGGAGGTTTCCGGACAGTACTGTGGAATGCACCTAAAGATCTAAGAGCAGCTGTTGAGGATGTGGTTGCCTTCTGCACCTACCTGAAGAATTATTATCGCAACTTGCAATAGGGAGCGACCTCGCAGCTGCTTGTCTTATGCAACCGTACGGCGGTGCACAATTTGCTACTCCAACATGGCTTTCAGTCCGCGTGGTATGGCGGGCTGAGAGTTTCCACCACTTCCTCTGCTGCGGGGGCGACAGCACGCATTGCGGTCATTGTTCAAACAGGTGTCGGGTTTCTAAGTGGAGGACGTAGGGATGCAACAGCAGATGAGCGTGAGGACTGCTATGGAAGAGCAACTGTAGCGGTAGCGCTCACAAGAGCCATTGAACATACCTATATTGTCTCGCCTCTCGATATGGCAGGCATGATTGGCATGGCTCAGACAATAGGAGTGTACCATTATGGATACTTCACGCTGAAAGGCCGAAACATTCAGTACCATGGCCCTACAACCTACCCCAGCGACAAAAGTGCCATACTGGACTGGGGGTTAGAGGCACCTTTTATTCCCCAAGATAAACCCCCTCTTGCTATTGCCATGATAGTGACCACCAATGGCACACGAGCGTGGCGACGATATCGGCTGGTTGTGGCATGCAGAGACAAGCTACGTCTTCCCCCTGATGTCCTTGCAGCGCTAGAGTCCGGCACACGTGACCATGTGCTGACTGTGAAAAATCATCCTATGTATAGCTAGCGTAGCGATCTTGTGCTTGGTCACAACAATATGCAAACATTCCCTGCATGCAGCAACCAAAATTGTGTGATGCCCGAGCGTCTGACACAAATGTATCACAAAAAAATTAAGGCGAAAAGGAACAAGAAGGACGTGATTTCGATGGGAGGAAAGGAAACAAGGAGGAAGGGGGCCAACAAATTGCTTGCTTACACCAGATATCGTCAGCTGGGTTGTTTTTGGAACTTGCCCGATTGCCGATGATTTTATTACATTGTGTTCGCCAAGATGGCAAGCATATCGTTTTGCTTGACCTTATTCAATGTTCGTTTCACTTTGCCTCCTAGGGCTGCCTATGGACGTGCAGGCGCAGAGTCAAAAGTCAAAGTCAAGTCAAATTCTTGCGGGTTTTGCAAAAAAAAACTTATCCAAACCTGTTTTGAAAAAACGAAACTGAAACAAAAAAACAAATCCAAGCAACGCTGCCAAAAAAAAATAACAACAAAAACAAAAAAACACACACACCAAAAAACAAACAAAACCAAAATACATTTGTATGTGGTTGTTTTTTTGTCGCCTTTTTTTTTCTGTTTATTTTTCGTTGGTTTCCTCGAGTTTTGTACATTTTAGAGAGTCACGGTCATCAAGTCGCCTGCGCAAGAAAAAACGCCACAAAAAATGCGAACAAAAACCCCAAAAAAAAACACAGGATAAAAAACATAGAACTGTATACCCCCTTTTTTTGTTTTGTTTTTGTTTTTTTCAAACTGGTTGTTTGTTCTTTGTTTTCTTTCTGTTTTTGTTATTGTTTTTTCAAAAAAATGTTTTTTTATTCACATCCGACGCTCATAAGGGCAGGAGCACATTCTTTTTCGATCTGGGGACTGCATGTCCAGCCGTCTTGGCTGAGGGTATGGCCTGCATCCAGTTATCAAGAAGTCTGATATGCCAAGGTGGTTGTTGGGGACGGTGGTGGGTGTCGCTGAAAATTGAAAGCGGTCCCACCCTCCCGCCCTTAAGCCAAAGTTGCAATTCGCTTGATTTGTCATGCAAATCACTCCATGAATAAGCACAAGTCACACGTGACAAATTGTTATTCACATCCGACGCTCATAAGGGCAGGAGCACATTCTTTTTCGATCTGGGGACTGCATGTCCAGCCGTCTTCCCCAGTTTTTCAGAAATGAACATGCAAACATTGTTGAGGCATCTTGAAGCTTCTTCAGAAACATCAGTAAATTTCAGTTCTTTCAAAACATTGCAATCTCCTCTGGATGGGCCATCTGCTATATTGCTAAACGATCCAACTCTCGCAAGCCAACACAGTGTTCTCACATGTGTCTCCACCTCAATGAAGACCTGTGCCATGGCATCCACTGTAACATTTTCAGAAGAGCCTTTCATCAGGCTAAACTTTGTTCCTTCATTATCAACGTATAAAAATGAAAGCCTCCCTGCAAATAAATCTGTCCACAAGCAATATGCCAAAAGGGCGCACAAGGTTTCAGCTTCAAAGATTATTTGCTTTTTCTGAAGTTCACCAAGCAAAACTCTTTGTTCCTCGTTGAGCTGACAGGAGAAGAAGAGCTTTGTATTGTTGGTGGTATCCACCAACACTCCACCCAAGCCGCAGATCCAGTATCTCGAATCTCTTTCATAGCAGGCATCTGTAATTACCACAACAGAGCAAGAGGGTTGGAGAGAAATGGTACGTGGATCTTCAGACTTCAACAAGCTCAAGAATAGTTTCAAGAATGTCGCATCACGATCTGAAATTCGTGACCTTCTCCTGCATGAAAAATCTTTCAAATAAGCAACACATCGTTTTCCTGTTCTGCCAAACAATTGTGATTCCGCAAATTGCATTCGACCACGAAGCTTTTGTGCTTCGACTTGAGTGATGGCTCCCGCATCCAACAGTCTTTGTATTTCTGCAGAAATTTCATCAATGCGAGAAGCCGTGTTTGTAATCTTGCAAATGAAGTTCTTTGAGTCGCTCAAGTCAAAGATCACCCCTAAGGCTTCACAGCAGCTTGAAAAGGGCTTGAATTTACGCCCGTCTTCCGCGAAAATCCATCCCAACAACTTGAACAAGGCTATGGCCGTCAACTCGGAACTCCGTGCCAGCAGGGGTGCACTGAATACTATATAATCATCAAAGAAAGAAGACCAAAATAGTTTGCACCCCACAACGCCTAGCCACCAAATGGCTCTGGCGAGCCGCAAAAATGCATGTACGCTCTTTATTGCCCCAAAAGGTAGGACAAGCGCCTGAAAGATGCTCCAACATTTCTTTTCTGGATTGTAAACCCTGATGAAGGCGACTTTCCTGCCGGACTCGTTCAATCCCACCTGCCTGTAAGCGCTTGCTAAATCGAATGTTCGAGCAACCAGAGTGGGATCCATACCAGTTGTATGGGTGCAGGCAAACCAATGCATAATGGCGGCACATGCGACATCCACTGTATGCAAAACAGGGGACTCATAAACAGCTACAGTGCTGTTAACAGAAGATTCCGAAAAGTCGTCTATGAGTCTAATCTTGTGCTTCTGTCTCAAACCAAAGCGCCTTGAGATTGGGGCCGTCTCGGGCACCTCACTGAGGGGCAATGGACCCCTCAGCCATCCAAGATTTGTTTCTTCCAACGTTTGCCTCCAAACCTCAGTGTCAATTTCACAATCACCAGATCCTCGAGGCTCTGACAGGACCTGTTCACGTCTCAAAGCTGAATGAAACTCCAACGCATCGCAAGTCAAAACTGCAGGGGTAAATTTGAAAGGCAACATATCTGTCTCTTGCACCTCACCTGTAAGCGACGCTCCAAACTTGAGTTCATCAATTACCCCAAGGTCAGGGTATTCGTAATGCTTGAGCATTTCTTCAAAGAGCGCAATCCTTTTTCCTTTCACTGCAGTCTCAACAGTCTCATCCATCTGCTGACGCAAGAGATTTTCAGCTTCTGTCAATTCTGAGGCTTTTGCATTCCAAAATAGAAAGAATTCCGCCCTCAATTTCGCAACCTCATGTAAGTCATGGCTTGTCTGAAATTCAATTGCATTTGCCAACACTGAGGGCAGTGATAAAGAAGGGTTCAACGGATGTTGCACTTTGCAGGCAAGATCCAAAAACTCAGTAGGGGACCACTGCACTCCAAAAATTTTCATCTTGTTCCATTTGAATTCAAACGCATGAAAATCATCCAAACAAAGGTTGATGCCCCACACTTCAAGTTCGACCTCCACTCTCCTCTTCAATTCTACGTTTGATGTCAACTGCTTCACTTCCACTTCATTCCCCACAGTAAATTCGTGAAGGAGTTTGCATGGGGAAAGGTCGACTGTCTGTAGAGGCCAAACAACAACATCATTATTGTAAATCAGCACCAGCTTGGAGGAAAAATTTGGCACCAGTGGGGGCAATTTTAATGACTTCGATTGTTCCAGTGTGGCTGCACGTGCTGCATGCTGGGCCTTTGGAGTGTCTGTGAATTGAAGGCCCTTCTCAGTTAAACAAAGAATGAACGCATGGACAATCGCCTCGCACAAAAGCTTTGGGTAGTGCACCTCTAAAGAAGTAGCGAAGACTCGCTTTGATGAACCAGTTTTCACCAAACCCCATGGCTCATGGTGGTGATTTTGTGGGCACACTGCATTGATTGTTGCCACTTGTTCAAAGTTGGCCGCCAGTCTCGTCCACTTGGGCCTTTTGCCTCCATAGCCACATGCTTGATGTTCAGAGAAATATAGACAATGTGCGCAAGGTGACTCCTTCCAAGCTGTTGTAAACCAAAAGAGAGAGTTCCGAGGATTCTCCAACATAAAAAGCTTCTCCAACTTGCAACAAAGCTCCAGTACCTCTGCGCAAAATGCGTAGAGGATATTTGCAGCGCTTACACGCTTCAAATTCACTCCAGTCAGACCTGCAATCCCATCAGGTTCCTCAAGACTGCGTAAAGGTGGCGGGGCATCTTCCCCAGGCAAATCTATGTTGCGCGCTGCACTTGCTGTTCCACAAGGAGGCGCAAGGAAGACTCCCTTAACCGCCGGGTGCTGCATCCATTGGAAAACTGCTTTCTGGTCCTCGTCTTTTGTAAGATCAAGGGGGATGATGCCTGTCAGGGCACCTGCAGTCTTCGTTTTGTCCACAGCTACTGAGTTTGTAAAACCATGTCTTTTAAAGCTGGCTGTCACACCCCCAGTCCCGGCAAAAAGCTCGAGGATTATTGTATCCTTTGCTGTGAAACCATCCAACTTCGACCCAAGTCAGTCTGCAGCTTGCCCCTGCTTGGGCATTTCATCTTTGTGAGCAACCGCAAATTGATGAGTTTTGAAACAATTGGACTTGAAACAAACATGGCGGCCTTTTCGACAAGCACCCCCTGCTGGGGCATCTGAGCACTCCGACAAGTTGTAGTTAAAGCAAATGGCCCTGCCTCTGTTGTCACGGCCTACTGCACCTTTGATGCCCCTGGGGGCTGCACTTGAACCTTGTTGATTGTTCTTCGCTTTTCCTTTGCCTTTTCTATTCTGGTTGTATCCTTTCCCAAAATCAGTGTTTCCAGAGGGCTGTGCATCTCTTGTTCTAACCGGAGCATAGGCGCCAGCAGCTAGCAATGGGAGCGGCAGCAAATGAAACGTGACCTCATAATCTGAAAGCGCTGCATCAAGGCCTTTGTCCAAGGGCCTGGTTCCGTCTGCTGCCGGTCTGATATCAGAGATATTCTGTGAAAGGAACACCCAAACTTGCCGGTCCGCCCTCAAGATCTGAGACATGGACGTTGCCTGATAGTTGGGAGGCGGCTCAGTATTCAGCCTGCGCATAAGCCTGTCAATGTAGCGTTCATGACACTCAAATGAAATCAAGTTTGCAAATTCATACCCAATGGCACGTCTGCGCAAGCACTGCTGGAGTTTGTAAGCTGTACCAACATCTTCCTCCGGGATGTTTTTGCTCTCCTTCACGGACAAGCTGTTTGCTTCGATACGCAGTTTCCTATCTGTCTTTCCAACCATCACTTCAGCTTCTCTGCTATTGCATTTTGCAGGCTCAATGTACCGAATCAAACGGTTCTCAAACTGAAAAACACACTCGTCAAGCAAGGCTTGTGCTGGTTCGTTCACGCCTGACATATTGAGCCCTGGAAACTGGTTTTTGATTTGCAATAGCCTGGCAGTACGTTCTGCATATGGCAATGGCTTAGGAGCTGACGCTTCAGAAGGTTGCTCAACTGCAGCCCTGAAAGTTGAAGTAACAATGATTTCTGCCTCAAAGTGAAGTCTACGCAATGCAGACACAGCTCCTAAAGTTGGCATCACACCACCGTTTACCGTTTTGATCCAGTCTTCAAACTTCGTCTCGTCAAAGTCCTGACCCGGCCGGTTGATTGCAAAAGCGAGGTGGCCCATGGTTCTTACTCCTGAAGCTGCCAATGCCACAACAAGGTCGTTTGGCACACCATACTCAGTGGAACGTGACTCAAAATGAGCACGACTGTCAACCAGTGAAGCCATCTCCTAGAGGTCAACTGGTTCCAAATGAAAACAAACGACATGAAACCTCATGAGAATTCAGCGCGATCACATTGATGAAAACAATTGCAAACCAGCAAAAGTTGAAATGAATGACAAAGAAATCAAATGCATGTGCAACATGCTGGAGCCAAACAGGCTATCACGACACACGTGATTCACAATGACGTTTCAACGCCATGGAGAAATTCACAATCGAAACTGTACCAACAGTTTCAACTCAAGTTTCAACTTGAGATGCCAACCTGTTCCAACAGGTGCATTTGACCACAAGAGGCAGCTTTCAAGCAGCCTAGCCACACCTTTTTGAACTGTGCGGACAATCAAATGTCAAAGCAACGAGAGCACCTAATGCCATGCAGTTCATAGAGTGCCACAAAATGAGGTGACACGCGCCTGCCGCACTTAAGCACTCCCTCTGTGCGCTCGCAATGGATCACCAGAGACTTCTCATTCATGTAGTATCTCTGGCTTGGCTCGATGAACTCAGGACGTGTGTCATCCACGTCATCATCCTCGCTCCCTGATGTGCTCTGTACGCTGTCCTCTTCCGTGGTTTCACTGTCGGGACTTCCAGCAGAATATGCTTCTGACTGCACAGCGTTGTAGAGCTCAGGGTTACCAAACATTTCTTCACTGGAGCCATGCCTCTCATCGACACCTTGTCCCAGCGACTGTTCTGCAGCAGCAGGGCTCTCAGCTCCATCACACTCTGCACTTGCATGTTGATGCTGAACCAACGGTGCCGGCGTCCTTGGCAATGGCGCAACTGGCACTGCAAAGGGAGTGCCAGGAACCACAGGCATGGTTGATGGGGTAACCATACCAGAACGACTTCGATCTGGATGAAACATCTCGCACCTCATAGCCTGTAGCATAGTCTCCAGTTCACGTAGAATGGGAGACAGAAGGTCTCTGCTGTACACTGCAGTAGAGGCAGAAACACAAGCCATGTGTCTTGCCAGGACTGCTCGGCTGCTGTCTGACAAACCATATTTCGCTGTCCAGGAAATCATAGTGGATTTGCACGAATGAGTAGAAAGTCTGCGTTCCAGAGTTTTTGGAGTCTTCAAAATGCGCCTGATAAAATCAGCACCCTCTTCAGACGTGAGCGCCCTCTTTGACCACAGCGTGGCCTCCAAATTCATCGGTGCCCTCATCATCGGCTCTGGGTCAACTGTTGGTGTTGACAAATTGCAAAGCTTTCTAACCTTCATATAGGTGACAGCCCACAAATCCTGAGTGATGCCTTTGCAGGGTGCTACCAAAGGGAGCAAACGCGACTTGAGTTCTGCAGACCTGGCACCTTTGTGATCCCTGGTTGTAAGCTCCAAGAATCTCTGATCATGGTCAATGTACAAGTTTGTAACATGACACAAATCGCTCCAACGGCTGCGACTGTAGATCAAATGCAAAATGTGGCCAGTCATGACTCTATCTCCCAAGTGCTCGTTGCAGTCCTCCAAAATGGAGTGCAACTTCAAAACCTCTTGCAAAGTAAAGACATCAGCAGGTCGCCACGGCCTCTTTGATGCTTTGAGCTGGGCTGAGATTCCTTTCACTCGCAAGCTCTTCTCCGCCTCGTCTGCACCACTCACACCAAGCAGAAACCAGGAGAACCTGAGCGCCTCAAGAAGACTTGACGCCTTCGTGGGCGCCGCCTTTGACGATTTGAGCCACTGAACATATTGCCACACTCTAAGCTCTGACACCGGTAGCCAATGCTCAGCATGATGATCAACGCACCACTGCTCATATGCCTGCAGTGAATACATCCTACGGCAAAGTGTTCCTGGGCTCTTCACTGAAAAGACAGCATCCAAAATATTCAAAGCACAATCGTTCACTGAGTCTGCAGTGGCTTCGACTGTAACCTTCAAGCCAACTGTTGATGAGCAAACAGACAACGACAGCAGCTCCCAAAAACCTTGCAATGCCTGCCTACGCTTCTGTGACTTGTCCACTACCTCTTCAACATCATCCACCTTTCTCACAACTTGCATGAAGGTTGCGCTGGTTGTCACTGGGGCCACAACCACCGCTTTGGCAGCGACTTCGCCACAAGCACCAACTCTCAAATTAACTTGGACTGGATTTGAACCTCCAGGACGTAGTTTCAAAGAGGGAGCCCTGACCAAAGGCTCATTCCCAAAGATCTTTGCCAGTCTTCCCTTTTCCCAAGGAAATTTAAATACATTGATGTTGGTACCCAGCAAGGCATCTCGTTCCAACTGATGAGGCCTTTTGGAAGATGAGGGTAACTCCTCGGGCTGCTCTATCAGTTCATCTATTGTCTCGTCAACAACTTCCACCAAATCAATTGCATCGGCCGACTTGGCCTTCTTTGCAGAAGATTGCTCCAAAACTTCCAGTGATGGATCCTTTCCCACTAGGTCCTCTTCAGAAATCTCTGAGGGTGAACCTGATGGTTTATTCACCCAACGCTTGCGGAAACCCTTCAGTGCACCTGGGTTTGAATCGCCATCCACATCATCCAAATCAACGGAGATGCCTGTGGCTGACACAGGCATGGTTCTTGTGAGGTTCTGGCCTGCAGCACTGGACATCACAGTACTTGCAGTGAAAATCACACGTCCAAGGATTCCGCAGGATGAGCAGGCTCCTGCAACCTAGCAGCTGAAGACGAGGATCCACTCTGCACTGGAGCCTGAGTATAGGAACGCTGGTGTCCCTGACCAGCTGAAGGCGCATCGAACTCGACAACTGAAATTCCTGAATCCGTGTCAGACCAGGCTGAATGACGCACCTGTGGTTCCAAACTCAACTTCTGCTTCAACAACTTGGTGGCCAGTTGAATCAATTGCAACAATTCAGAGACTGAGTATTCTGAAAGGTCACTGACTTGCCTTAACCCCATTGCTGTCGCTGAAAATTGAAAGCGGTCCCACCCTCCCGCCCTTAAGCCAAAGTTGCAATTCGCTTGATTTGTCATGCAAATCACTCCATGAATAAGCACAAGTCACACGTGACAAATTGGTTGCATTCATTTTCGCTTTTTTGTTCCCCACATCTTTGTGTGGGGTTCTTGTTTTTCGCTTGGATCCCGCCGCTTCTCCGTCCGCCTCCGCCGCGCCGCCTCTCACTCATCACTCACCACTCACCACTTCTCACTTGATTCTCGATCTCACTCACCACTTATCACTTACCATTCTCGCATCTCACTCACCACTTATCACATCTCACTCATCATTCACCACTCATCACTACGCCACTTCCCACTACATCTCACTCATCACTTCTCACACCTCACTCATCACCGCTCCACTCATCACATCACAACTCATCACTGCTCCACTCAGCCTTTCTCGTAGCAGGCGCAGCACACAGAGCCTCGTGGAGGAGCTGCGCCGCGCGTGGTCGCCGCTGGGGCCGCGGCTGCCTTTCGCGTGGCAGGCGCAGTACACAGAGCCTCCTGGAGGAGCTGCGGCGCGCGTGGTCGCCGCTGGGGCCGCGGCTGGCTTTCGTGTGGCAGGCGCAGTACGCAGAGCCTCTATCTTTCTCACACGATCTTTCTCACACCACTTTGTTACCCACCATTTTGACACACCATCTGTCACACCACTTTGTCACACACCATCTTTCACACACCACTTTGTCACACACCATCTTTCACACACCACTTTGTCACACACTATCTTTCACACACCACTTTGTCACACACCATCTTTCACACACCACTTTGTCACACACCATCTTTCACAGTTTCGCGCACCATCTTTCACACACCATCTTTCACACAGCAAAAGTCACACACCATAAGTCACACACCATCTTTGACACACCATCTTTCACACACAACTTTGTCACACACCGTCTTTCACACACCACTTTGTCACACACTATCTTTCACACACCACTTTAATCACACGCCATCTTTCACATCACTTTTTCACACACTATCTTTCACACACCACTTTGTCACACACCATCCTTCACACACCATCTTTCACACACTATCTTTCACACACCGCTTTGTCACACACCATCTTTCACAGCACTTTTTCACACACCATCTTTCACACACCACTTTGTCACACACCATCCTTCACACACCATCTTGCACACACTATCTTTCACACACCGCTTTGTCACACACCATCTTTCACAGCACTTTTTCACACACCATCTTTCACACACCACTTTGTCACACACCATCTTTCACACACCATCTTTGACACACCATCTTTCACCACGCCATCTTTGTCACACACCATCTTTCACCACACCATCTTTCACACACACAACTTTGTCACACACCAGCTTTTCTCCACCTCCTTCTTTGTCTTTCCTGCCTTCCCAGTCCCCGCTACAACATTTGTTGCCCATTATTGGAAGAAGTTGACTTGTGGGGTTTTCCGGTCCTTTTATTTTTGATTCTGTATCCCGCCGCCTCGCCCGCCTCACTCGCCCGCCTCGCCGACACACAAACTTTGTCACCCACCATCTACCGCCACACCATCTTTCACACGAAACTTGGTGACATCCACCAACGTGGCAGGCGTGGCAGTTGGTGACATCCACCTTCGCTTCATGTGGCAGGCGTGGCACTTGGCGACATCCACCTTCGTTTCACGTGGCAGGTGTGGCACTTGGTGGCATCTAACATCTATCCTCGTTTTGTATGGCAGACGTGGCACTTATGGCACTGGGCTGGCTCTGGTGGCGCGCTTGGGCGCGCTTTGGTCCCTATTGCATCATGCACCCCATTCCGCAAGAATTGAAAAGTCCAGTGGGCCAAAGACTTCATAGCAGCATCCCTGTTGCGTCCCCTAGCATGTGGTTGCCACCTGGTGGGTGAACACAGCCCAAAACCATCTATGAAATCATGCGACTTACCATCCCATTCCACTCTGATGGGCTTCCCATAGTTGCCACACTTCTCCATTTCAAAGCCGTCTCCATTACCCTGTGCATCCACGGCCGCATCAACTCCCTTTGGATTGGAAACCAAATGTGAACACATTGGACCATCCTCAACACCTGAAATTGAAAGCGCAACCTTTGAATTGTCAACATTGGAACCATCCAGAGAATTGGAAACCACATGTGAAGAAGAAGAACTCTTGTCACAGCTGCCAGCATCAACACGCACTGAATTGAGATCGCCACCAGGATTGGGACCTTGTGACTCCTTAGGCTGCAGGTTTTTTGTTTGCCCCCGTCCGCAGGAACCGGCAGCCAAAATAAGGCCAGCAAGAAATTCG
Organism: Cladocopium goreaui; assembly: GCA_947184155.2. Lineage (NCBI taxonomy): Eukaryota > Dinophyceae > Suessiales > Symbiodiniaceae > Cladocopium > Cladocopium goreaui. Next base: position 72,579 of record CAMXCT020001210.1, read on the forward strand.
CATAAACCAGGAGGATAAGAAGCAGCTGGGCTGGTATTCCACTGGTTCTGTGTCTTCCCAAGGAGCTTATGTTTGTGAGAATGTCCACAAGATTTGGGAAGCGGTCCCTTGTAAAAACCTAATGCATCAAACTTTGGCAAACCAATGAAACAACGCTGATCTGAAAATGTCAAATGTTCCAAGAAAACGTGTGGGCTTAGGAGTGATGGCCCCAAGTTTGCATTGTTGCACTGCAAACGTGGTCGCCTTGCAAGCAGGAATGATCTCCAAGACCTCAGGCCATTGCCAAATTGCGCCAGGTCTCTCGCCCTGAACTGTCCCCAGGTCTTCTGGGTGTTCCGAAATGAATTTTCCTTCAGCAGAGTGACAAACATTGCAAGCATGTATACATCTATCCACAAATCCACAAAAGAATTTGCCTCTTCAACCACTGCTTTGTGTTTATCCGACAACCAAGGAAAGCCCCGTGGCCAGTTGATATTCCTCAGAGGCCTTGGGCCAGGTGAGTCCATATAGTGAAATCTTGCACGTGGAAATGTGTTGCAAGGCGGCGAGACGATAAGAAACCAGTTGCCCTCTTGGAGGGTCTCGTAAATTTCATCCCAAAGCTTTGCATCCGTGAGATCATGATGCGGTGAAAGCTCCAAATCGTACTCTTTGAGTGTCAACTTGATCTGCCCATCGTTGTGTGCCTTCTGCAACAAGCTAGCGACATCTGACTGTCTGCGCTTGCCGGCAAACAAGTACACCACTTTCACTACGGTGGGTGATGTTGGGGCAGGGCATGAGGCACTGCCGGTCTGTTCCTCACGCCCAGACCGTCAATTGGCAACCCGCGCCTTCTCCTTGTGCTGAACTGCAGGGTGATCTGAATAACATCCTTTGACCCTGCATTGGTGAACGCGGCCACACTTGGTTCCGTCACAGTTGCCTGAGTTGTAGGCGAAACATAGATCTCGTCCGCATGGGTACGCCATGCCAATTCCAGTCCTGCTAACCTTGAATCCTTGGTCTTCCCCTTTCCAGACTTGCCCCCTCTGCCCTTTGATGCCTGAAAGCTTGACTTGCCACTGAAATTACCCTTGGTGTTGAACCTAGGCCATTTGTTTGGAGGCACCTCACTTGGCGTAGCCGCCCGCAAAGCCACTGGTGTTGTGAAGAAGGCCTCTTTGAGATCCGCATCCTTCGCGACTGCCTGTAGAGCAGTTGCCATTGAGTGACCCTCATGTGTGATGAGGCGCATCGCCTCCTTGCGCAACTTGTGTTCAAACGACAACACAATGGACCAATCAGGCTTGACCTTCTGTTGCACACCATGCCCAGCTGAAGAAGGAATCTGAATCCCCAAAACACGGTCACCCATAATGTAGTCCACGAACTTGTTGAAGTGGCTGGCTTCCAGCCCATGCAGCCAGTTCTTCGCCTTGTAGGGGGCTGCCATGGATAACAATGAGAACATCTCCACCCTCATCACCTTTCGATATTCTTCAGTTGTGGATGGCATTTTTGACTTGTTCTTTGTACGTGTCACCCGCAAATGACCTGAAGAATCAACTGTGGATTGAATCTGGGAGCTTGACGTGTCCTTCTTGCTGATGATCTCATCGAGTGATGACGCAGTCGGTTCATTGAGTTCCGTTTCCTCTGCCTTTAATGCAAGATAATCCGAACTTGGAGTATCTGATGCACTCAGAGCACCATGTACCCTCTCCACTGCCTTGATCATCGCTTGCCGTTCGTGTGCGAGGTTGGCCAAGCACCTTTGCTTCAGCACGAAGCTCAACTTCCTTGGCCACAAACTCCTGGGCCGTCTCCCAAGCAGCTACTATGGCAGCAACCTCTGCCCTGTTTTCAGGAGTGTCCTGTGGCACTGCAAAGTCCTGCAAATAAGCCGTACGAATCTGCGCCCTGTCATCACCAATGGCATTGAACTTCCGCAGGGATCCATACCTCCTAGCAATAGCAGCCTGCCTATGCAAACTCACTCCAGCATCTGAGAGTATGAACTGCAGATCTGAATCCATGTTCTGTGCGATGAACTCTCTGTCCGCTTCATCTGGATCGACAGCCATTGCAATGCACAGCAAACGACACCCTAAGGTGAAGAAAGTGAGAAATCATCAACAAACCACCTACTTAAACAAATCGAAAATACAAACCACCTGAGGCATCTGCACAATCCACAAGTCCCGTTCGGCCTCCCCAAAATGGACCCCACGAAGTCCCGGAAAACAGCCCCAAAAGCTGAGTTTTGGAGGGCTCTGGGCAAACTTGGGGGGGTCCATTCTGAAGACCCTTTAAACAGGTAAATTTCTACACTCAGCTGCATTCAAATGCACCGCTCTTCACTTCAAACTTTAGTCAAAAATAACTCAACCACTCATGCCCCTTCCACACACTGCAGCACCGTCTTTCCCTCAGGGAACGAAAGTGAATCCCTTTCAGCTCATCGTCTTGACAAGCCCAAGAAACAAAGAATGAAACACGCAAAGTGAAAGCAAATTGAGCGTCAAACTGAGTGGCCCGTCATGTGTTCGGGTCTTCATCCGCTATGACTGTGGTCGATGACGACGCTGTGGAACTGGAATCCTGCGTGTTGTCCTTTCCATTCTCAGCCAACATCTTGCGTTTGCAAGCCCTGCACATTGAGTCAAAGTCCTCATCAGTCGCTTCATCCAAAAGCCTAACTTCTGAGCAATTGGTGGGTTCACAAAGCATCCCGTCAAATGCAATCTCTTGAAACCAGTGCGCCTGAAGATGGTGACAAAGAACTTAGTGGTCTTTCCCTCGGACATTTCACCTTTGGCCTTCTGCTCTTGTATGGTCGCTGCAAGTGTGAGCTCATCGTCATCATTCTCCCCAACAAGAAAGAAATCATCCGGCATCACTTCCAGTGTGGGAAACACACCCCCCAAACAATGCTTGCCAGTGAGATGCCCCATGACTGTATGGCGCTTCTTGATGCGATTGGGATTGGCCCCTGACGATTCAGCTGTTTTGCAAAGCCTGTCAATTGCCTCATCTTCGAAATACACCTGATCCATACCACAGACAATGGCCTTATTCACCGCTTTCTGGATAGTGAAGACTATTTGCCTTGAGGTTCGCACATACTCTTCTGATGCAACCATGCCCATAGCCCAACGTCCCAGATATGCACGCTGATCTCAGTGGAATCCAATCACTGCAGCAACAGAAGTAAGAAAGTTCCGTGGGCTATGTCCAGTGAAATGACTCTCAAGTCCATCCGGCAAAAGTAAGGTCCGTGCGACCAAATCCCAGCCGCCAGCAATTCTCCGTGGAGCTCCCAACTCACTGAGCAACTTACGAATCAAAGAGCTGAGATCTGATGGGGAAACAAAACGATGCCTTACCGATGTCCAGTCAGATGTTGGGGCCATCACATAGTAATCTATGTAAGAAAATTTCTCGCTTTCCCAGATTTGATATCCCGTACCAACCCAATCCTCTCCTGACAGCGAAGTGGTACGGTACACGTGTGCAGAAACTTCTTTTTCCCGAGAGCGTCTGTGCGCAGGGTTCTTCCAATAGTGGGGGTCTGTCTCTCATCTTCTCATCTTCACATCTTCTCATCCTCACATCTTCTCATCTTCACATTTTCTCATCTTCACATTTTCTCATCATCTTCACATATTCACATCCTCACATTTTCACATCTTCTCATCTTCACATCTTCTCATCTTCACATCTTCACATCTTCTCATCTTCTCATCTTCAGATGTGCTCATCTTCACATCTTCTCATCTTCAAATCTTCTCATCTTCACATCTTCACATTCTCTCATCATCTTCACATATTCACATCCTCACATCTTCTCATCTTCACATCTTCTCATCTTCACATCTTCTCATCTTCACATCTTCACATCTTCACATCTTCTCATCTTCACATCTGCTCATCTTCACATCTTCTCATCTTCACATCTGCTCATCTTCACATCTTCTCATCCTCACATCTTCACATCTTCACATCCTCACATCTTCACATCTTC
>CAMXCT020001210.1:76690-103905 GCA_947184155.2 Cladocopium goreaui
CCGCGCAACCCTTTCGCACGAAATGAGGTTCGATCGTCAAAAACTCTGGTAAAATTGCGATTTCAAGTTGCTCCGTGCAACCCTTTCGCACGAAACGAGGTTCGGTCGCAAAAAACTGAAGTGAAATTGTAATGTCTCTTGTCCAATCGCCACCCTTTCGCATGAGATGAGGTTCAATCGCCCAAAACTGAAGCAAATTGCGATTTCCTGTGTGTAAAAGCGTCTGTGTGTAAACACGTCTGTGTGTAAAAGCGTCTGTGTGTAAAAGCGTCTGTGTGTAAAAGCGTCTGTGTGTAAAAGCGTCTGTGTGTAAAAGCGTCTGTGTGTAAAAGCGTCTGTGTGTAAAAGTGTTAGTGTGTAAAAGCGTCTGTGTGTAAAAGCTTTTGTGTGCAAAAGTGTCTGTGTGTCAAAGCTTTTGTGTGCAAAAGTGTTTGTGTGTCAAAGTGTTTGTGTGTAAAAGCGTCTGTGTGTAAAAGCGTCTGTGTGTAAAAGCTTTTGTGTGTAAAAGCGTCTGCGTGTAAAAGCTTCTGTGTGTAAAAGCTCCTGTGTGTTAAAGGGTCTGTGTTAAAAGTATCTATGTGTAAAAGCGTCTGTGTGTAAAAGTGTCTGTGTGTAAAAACGTCTGTGTGTAAAAGCGTCTGTGTGTAAAAGCTTCTGTCTGTAAAAGCTTCTGTGGGTAAAAGCTTCTGTATGTAAAAGCGTCTGTGTAAAAGCAACTGTGTGTAAAAGCGTCTGTGTGTAAAACTGTCTGTATGTAAAAGCGCCTGTGTGTAAAAGTGTCTGTGTGTAAAAGTGCCTTGTGTGTAAAAGTGTCTATGTGTAAAAGCCCGAGAGTGTGTAAAAGCTTCTGTGTGTAAAAGCGTCTGTGTGTAAAAGCGTCTGTGTGTAAAAGCTTCTGTGTGTAAAAGTGTTTGCGATGCAAACTATTGCCTTGTACTTGTGCTATATTGTCTGGATACTCCTCTTCTCGACTGCCTATAACACATCTTTAATATATTGTTTTGTAATATGGTGTCTCCATACTAGCAAGAGAAGACCCTGCTCCTCTACGCTCTCGGGCCATCCGTCGTCTAGTTGAACTTTATCTGGTCCAGAAGTTTTTGTTTTAGCAAGCACAGCTCTCAGTCCATAGTTCGACAATGTTGTACAGTGAGGCAACGCTGACTGCATGTCATCACATCGCATAGATCCCCATACCATGACTAACACAATCCAAGCCAACGCGCGTGTTAACAATGGCAAAGTGGTGTCAACAACTGTCAATTCGAGCGACAAGAGCATCGCCACTGTATATTGCTCCGCGGGCTTGGATGGCGGGCTATCTGAAGCAAGTTCTGCAGTCCATGCCTTCACATGTGACTTCCAAAGCTCTTCACCCGACAACCTCTCAGCTTCCGGCACACGCCCTAGCGGCTCTAGCTGTAATTGTTCCAACAAGGTGAGGGAAATGTGGAACCCTTCAGGAATTGATTTTCCGCAGCCTTCATTGACTCGATGCTAGACTCCATAATCAATGATGTCACGCAAACAATTGGGAAACTTACGACCACAATGCAGCTCCAACCAAGCTGAGAAAGGATGCCAAGCCTTGTACCTGTTCTTCAACGTATTGCATCTGCGGGTCCCAAACAAATGGATCCATCCCTGCTGTGGATCATCCAATGTATGAATCAATGCAGCCACAGGAAGCTGAGCATCAATGATAACTTGTGCAAGAAGTAAACTATACTTTCTGCGATCTGTATCTGCACGCTTAGCTCTCGACTCAGCCTCCAGTTTGAACGGCTTCTGCCGTCTCTTGGTGTGAGACTCAATCAGTGTCAGAACATTAGTTTGAGTAATACGTTTGTAAGCATCCTGCACTGTTTCTGTTGAAGAAGCTGGCAGCTGAAACATGACATGCGTGACAACATCCCTACGTGCACGTTTGAGTGACCTCTGAGAAAACTCTTTCCAAACCAACAACGATGCAACTAAATCGGCAGCGTCTTCAGGAATAACATCTGGCAAAACTGAATGCACCAAAGAATCAGCTTCGACATCGTTGTCAAATGCAGCTTCCAGCATTAAAGGAGTCTTGAAAAATCTTTGAAAGCAAATCAACTGATCAGCACCGATCTGAGGCCACTCCAAATCCATGGCAAGGCCGCGCCGGTATCGTCCAACTTAGTTGGATGCAACGCGCCCCTCCCTACCAAATTTTCTGTGAAGCCAGAGCTTCTCGAAGTTGAAGAGATTCTGAATTGCATTCTGTAAACATTGCATCAACTGAATTGAAAATGCACAACTGAAATCGCAGCAAGCTGAAACTGACAAGTGCATCGCTGAAATGAACTGTTTCGACCGTAGAGAAACTGAAACGAAATTCCACAGGAAAAGAAGTTCGAAGTTGCAAAGTTGGCATCACAGTTGGCCCAGCATAACACCAGCAAGCAACGTCCCACCCACCCACCCAACACACAACACCGTATAGACTCACGGGCACGCCCTATGAAGCATGCATTAATGCATGTCTGATCTTCTCACGAGTCTCATACGTCAACAAGTTAGCCTGTTCACATGCAGTTCCACGACGAATGAAGGCATTTTGAAGCTTGAGGTCGGTTCAAAAGTCAGCCAGAATGTCAGGCGCATTGCTTTTCACATGTAACCGTTGGTCCTCCAGCACAACAATCCTTTGGTCAACCTTTTGAGACATCAACTCCTGTTCACGGCTTACGCGCTTGCTCAAAGGAAGATACTTGGGCGCCGACTCCTCAATCATGGTGAAGAAGTCAACCACGCAGGCTGGCTCATAGTCGCCAGTGAAGCCAGTAATCTTGTCACTGAGTTTCCTCCGTTCATCACGCTGCCCTTCCACAGTTGGTTCAACTCGTTGCTTGATAGCCACTGAAATCGTTGTGGCCTCATAGCTGCCATAGCTAAGCTGTCTCAACATGGACTCACCCAGCGTCACATTGTGGAAAGCACTGTCCAGCAAATTTCTGAAACGTGTCCAGGCTGCCCGCACACACTGAATGCGAGGGTATTGAAGGTGGCAATATTCTGTTCCTTCAACTGGTCATATTGGCTCTCTTGAAGCCCTACCTCAATGCACCTGTGTCTGAAACTTGCTTTGGACCCTGCATATGCTGCCATGGCCGAACCCTGACAAGTGTACAAATGAAAACAAACGTCAATGCAAACCAAAGGTCTCAAACCGCCATGCAAATGAACATGGATGGTACAAATTCATGACTGTTTAAGCGTTTTCGTTTCGATAAATTGACCGTGATTCAGAAACCTGGCGTCCAAACATTTGACGAACCAGCTGAGGAGTGAACTTGTGTTTTGCACGACGCCATAATGTCGCCAGGCCAAATTGGGCATTGGTGTTCAGTGCGGGCTTCTTGAGAATGCCTTTTCTGGGGTGGAAAAATTGACAAATGAAGGGGTAATTGAGCCTTGGTTGCCATTCTTGGATTATGGCCATTTCAAGGCTACGATAGTCAGCGCGTTCGGTGTATATTGGGATGGGTGCCCAAATATACAAGTTGTCATGTTCTCGCCAGTAGCGTAGCGCTAACTCAGCTTGTACAAGTCGTTCATTGGTGAGTTGAACGACTGTACTCCCTGTCAAGAGTATATGATGCATGGCAGAAACAATGTAGAACTTGGGTTGCATGTTCACGATGTGGGTGAAACGCATGTAGACGCTCTGAGACTGGAAAAATGGTCTTGAAAAGAGGTTGTGGGTATGGAGTGTGGATCCCCACAAGTGTGTAAGATCTGTACAACCTTCCAAAATTGACTTCAGCTTCTGATTGGGTCGAAGACCATGGATGACGGCAAGCACCATCATGCGTGTTTGGATGATGCGAAAGCCTTCCTTGAAAAAGGTGGATGCTGTGAGTCATGGTGAAGGGAGTCAAAAGGTAGATGACAAGAATCATCGACTGAAGAATTTGAAGATGGGATTGAAGCACCTTGTGCTTAAGCTTTCTCCGAAGCTGAGGGGCTAGTCAATTGGTGAGGCTGATGGCTGCCGTCATGGCTCTCAAGAGGTTAAGAGCGTCGTAGTTCTTGCCCAGGAGGCTGACAGGAATGCCCATCATGACGGCTACTCGTTCCACGGTTTCGATGGCTTCTGACGGCTGATTTGACCACCACTCTTCAGTTTTGGCGATGTTGTCGGTGAGAACCTTTCTCTTTGGTTCTGACATTGGGAGTTCTTTGAGCCACTTGTTGAAAGCTCGTACTGCGAGAGTTGGTGGCATGTGCTGAGTCAAGCATGGATTTACGGTGGTAGGGCAAACCAGCAGGCTGGATGGATCAAATCCCGGTGGTGGTGGAGGTGCCGGGTTGGAATTGTTCAGGAGAGCCCGTTGGATGGGCGTGGTGGCAGGGCTGGATGCTGAAGGGCCCGTAGTAGGCGGTGTGGAGGTGTCCCCGGTGTCTCCTCCAACCCTTTGACGGAGTTGTGCCACTTGACTCCGGAGTTGGGTTAGCTCATGTTGGGTATCCGGATCAGTTGTGCGGGTTGGTACCCAACTGTGAATGATGTTGGCGATCTGTTGAGCGGCATACTTGGTGTTGTTGGGCTTGTCCATCAATTTGCCATCTTGCCGAGCTCGACAGTGGGAGACCTTGTCCAGGTCGACTCCTTTGTTTCTGAGCTGCGTCAAGAGTTCTGTCATGAACACAACTGCTGCGATGTCCCCGGTAGCGATCAGGTAGAGTTCACGACCATGAGCCAGCTTTCGAAGCCAGAAGTTGTTGGCTTGTTGGTACAGTAAAGCTGCCACTGGCAGGTGCAAAGGATCACACCCTTGGATGTTCAGCTCTTGAGTGAAAGCCGATTGACGAATGCTACGTGGGAAGGTCAGACCGTTGACTTTTTGATTGTCATACTGGTCTTTATCCTCTTGCCAATGAGGATTGAGATCAAACCCATAGGTCTGCCATAGGTGCGATTGAGGAGTCTCAAATGGACGAGGCTGAGACGAAGGGACTGATGGAGAGCATGGTTGTGTCGGTGGACATGGCAAAGTTGGTGAGCATGGTGGAGTTGCAGGACGAGAAGGTGCAGGATATGGCAAGGTTGGTGGAGGTGACGATGGAGGTGTTGGTGGAAACCGATGATCGGACCAAGTGCCCTGCGTCATGGTTGGAGTTTGATTCATCATTCTTCCCATCATATAAGGCCCAGACTGGTTCAGTGCCGGCTGAGGTCGAAACTGAGGGCGTGACATATTCTGTGAATGCAAGATCGCTGCTTGCATGGGCCCGCACCATCGAGGAAAAAACGGCAGGTCTTGACGCGCTGGCTGAGCTTGTCCACGAGGCTCAGAACGGTTGCGTCCCGGCATTGGTGATCTGGATCGGTCCGAGTCAGCCATGGTGGGGCACAACAAGAGTCACGTTGGGCTGCTGAAGACGCAACAAAACTACAGCGGAAAGAGTTGCAATGATGCATGAAGAAAGGAAAAAGAAAAAGAGAAACGAAATAAAATGCCAACAAGCGACAAATCAAATGCAATGCATGACATCACCAGGCAGAATGCAAGCAATTAGTGGGACTCATGTAGTCAGGTGTGTCGCACAGTGTCAAAATGAAATTATGAATGTCAACAGGACATGAATCGACCAGGTTAAAAGAATGTAATGAAATGTCAGTTTCAGATTGAGGCAATCGTACTTTTTTGATCAAAAGCTGGTCCAGGTTTCCCTAGAAATGTCAACTCCGGTTTCCGGGTAGTGCCGAAAAGATCTAATGATACACAGCGGCAAAATTGCTGACAGCTGTTCGTCCTCTCAACGACCTGAGTGTCGATCCTTAGTACGTGGCTTGATGCTGCGATAGTTGCAGTCATCTGAGGACGAGTCTTCCACGTCGATGTTGTCTGGCAAATTCTGCCACTTCAGGGCGATAAACTTCAACCCAACATGATTGCTGTGGACAATTGTGTATTTCTCCGACGTTGTTGCCACTCCTTTTTCAGCCACGGAGAGCTGTGTCATTTCATTACCACCAGCTTTGAAAGCAGTATGTTGGCATGCACCTCGATACATCGCCCCAATGACGACATCCTGTTGTCCTTTTCCTTTCTTTTGGATGGTGTCCATAAGTTCTTTGGCCGCCCAATCAGGAAAGGTCTTGTCGCTATTGGAGACTTCTCTGCCGAGGTAAAAGGCCCCAAAGGTAGGCATGTCGCACCGATTGAAGTTTTTGTTGTATGACCAGTTGGCCGGTCTGATCTTGCCCTCAAGTATGATGGGCTGTGAGGTTCGGAGCGTCGTTCCATGGAGAAGCGCCCAGGTGTGGTTCTGATGTTTCCGGAATGGAGGTGGCATTTGAAAGTGACTGGAATCTGGGAGTGGAAATATTAGTGCAAGCATGTTGGTGGAAGGTAGTTCAATGATGTAGGACTTCCCCAGGTCGTAGTCCGGAAGGAGATATGTGCTGAAGCGGAGCTGGACCGCTTTTTGGGTGACGTCCGGAGGAATTCGTGTGTCCACTTGTTTAAGGATCTCAACTGCACGGTCGAATTCCTTGATATCCACCGTCTGCAGTGGTTGAGGTTTCTTCTCCGGTGCTACTTCTGAGGCTGCTGGCATACGCTCAGGGTGGCGCAAGGCGAACTTGACTCCACGGATCCACTCTTCTTTCGATCCTTCTTGTAGGCTGATGAGCATATGTCCAGGAGATACGTTGACCGGATAGGGGGTTGGTCGTCCCCCGATTTAGCAGGTTTTTTCTGCTTTGTGGCGGAGTGGAGGTGTAGTGTGGTCGGAGGAGAATGCCGTGAGTGGTTTGGTGGAAGAGTCATGTGGAGTGTGGTGGCTGTGAGAAGGTTGTGAGTAGTCTACCCACTTGGATGGATTGGATGAGGCGGATGAGGCTGAGTATTTGGAATAGTCCTTCCACTGTCCCCAGACTGCCACTTGTCGGTGGACGAGTGTTCATGGTGGTAGGATCGTGTTTGGGGATCAGTGTAGGTTGTGGGCTGTGGGTTGTGCCCCCAAGGTGCAGCTTGAAGAGTCGTCGTCTGGTGGGATTGTTGGTGATCCTGGGTTCGATGTCGTTCTTCTCGATGTCGTGGAGAAGCAGATCTGAGAGTAATGGATTGTCCCCGGCCTGGTAGCCGAGATTCTTGCCTTTGGGTGGAAACATCCCTGGAAGAGGATCGAGGTCGTGATGAGCGACGGGGTCGTCTGGGTGAGCGTCGACGACGAGGACTGAGGTTTGGTGGAGGCACGGTAACTGGTGGAAGTGGTGTCGGAGGTTGGTTGGCTTGACGCTCTTGAGTCTTTTCCACCAGTTCTTGAAGGCTGGATTCAACTGTGTTTTTCATCTGTTGCAGCATCTCATCCGGATTGAAGGATGGAGTAGGTCCAGATTGAGTGGCTGGATTAGTCACAGGTACTGGTGGATCTGGTGCCTGAGGTCCTGACGGCTGTGGTGTGGATGGAACTGGAATGGATGGAGGTTAACCCACTATTAATAGGTTCCCAAACTAAATTCACAAGCAACAGTGTTGCAGCAACACACTTTTCCCTGCATAAAACTTTGCCACACAGGCATGGCTGCAGCCAGCCCACTGGACAGTGAGCAGACTGCAGCCAGCCCAATCCCCGAACTGGGCACTTGGGCCCTAGCACAAGCCACACATGCCCTCAACTGGGGCGGGCTGGCGGGCGCTTTTCAGCAGCTGCCCTTCCACATAAACCAAGCTGCCACAGCAGCAACTCTGCAGCTGCACTTGAACAAGCTAAACTAACATCAGCAACATGCTCAATTAAACATACCATCATGCCACACACTCAAAGCAAACATACAGGGCAAGGGGAACAATATTTAGTTGGGCTAGTCAGGCGCACTGGCCGTATCCCAGCCCACCCCAGTGCCCCTGGGCCGAACCGGTTGTGGAGGTTGGTGAAATGGAAGAAGCTGCTGGAGATGTTGGATGTGGGATTGAGCTTGTGAGTTGAGCCGTTGGTTGAGTATTGCGTTTTGCTGTTGTAGAGCTGAAATCTGTGCCTGAGTCTGAGCTTGAGACTGAGCTTGAGACTGCTGATTCATCAGGTCACCTCCACAAAATTGACCTTGAAGTCCCATGGTGTGCGGGTTCCATCCAAAGTTCCACATCGATTCAGGGACGTTGGGAAAGCGTCCCGGAAACACGGCGACGATGTCAGGTTAAATAATTAAAACAAAACTTCACATGATGCATCCACATGGCATGCAAATGTTCGTGATAAGGCTCAGAGGCCCTCTGCTTTCAATTCACAACCCTGTAAACGGGTTACGTTGTGAACCCCCGAATTACATGCACAATTGAACTTCACCAACGACCAAAAGGAAAGAAAAACCATACCTGCAAGCATGTCCTGAAGCCTAACCTGATCATGTGACATTCTGCAAGATGTTGAGCACCGTACTCTCTTGGGAAAAGTTGGAAAAAGAATTGTTGTCGTGGCTTCCAGCTATGCATATCCGCAGAAAAGAACGGTGATGCCAGGCACTGCGGCACGCTGTTCAGCACTCAATCGACCGATGGGTGAGAACCTGAAAGGTGAACGGCTGTTTCACTTTACTTAGATGAATTACCAATTCAAAAGTGTAAATTCATGCCACCTTGACGAATCCAGCATGAATCACACGAATCCAGCATGAATCACACACTTGCTCAGAAACATCTTTGCGAATTCTGATCTGGAATGCATCGTACGTGCAAAAACACTTCAATTAAACCTGACAGGAGTGGCTGGATGACCAGAAGTGAGAAACTGTGCGAAGGAAATCTTTCTACGTCCTTGCTAGATGAATCAAATCGTTCTGATGCAGCTCACTCATTCTTCCCCTGTAGAAATTGGAAATTCAGATTGCGAAAACCGTACAGGCTTTGAAGTGGCGTCGAAAGGAAACTGAAAGTTTGGTTGAAAACAGTTTGACAACCGACATCAAGAGGCAATTGTTCTGTCTGAACCAAATCGTGGTCTTCCTATCGGCATGGTGGTTTTTGGGTTAGCCACGTCCCATTGCAGAAAATTGACATGAAAATCAAAGCAGGTACGTCACGGTGATCAGCCGTGATATCAGCACGAACCTTGACCCTCTTCGTTGGGTCATCAGTCAAGGTCGTGGATGACCCCCCTGCTGGAAGTTAAATCCATTGCGCAAAATCATGAAAAATCGTAAAAACAACGGTTAGAAGTCTTACAGCTCTTCAGATGTTTCACACACACACAGACACACGAGACCCAAGACGAAGACAGACGTCGCACACTTGGAGTCAACAAAAAACAAAGGCCAACTGTTTCAGCTAATTCGCACCTTCTTCACGAAGGTAGGCGTGTGAAAAGAAACATAAAATGAATCAGCATCACTCATGCAGCTCATCTCAAATTCAAAACTTTCTAAGTAACGTTCGCAGTCACCTCACTAAGATAACTGGGGTTCGGACTAGCTAAGATCGGCACATAAAGTTGCTGTCCCCCTTTCAACGTCTGATACATCCTAATGGTCACGAAAGTGTGGAGATTCCTGGTCACGGGTTGTTACAATGACATGCAAGTACAATACTCCTACGCCAATGGCATCAGATTCCCCGGAAATCTTCACACTAGCTAGACTCAGATGACTTCTGAGTTTCTTTCCAGGTCATCATCATTCGCCATGACAGTCCTATCGTACCATGTCCTCATGAACGCATTCCCAATACTTAAGTTGAATCACAAATGCAACAAAGCAAAACAAACCAACATGTCCTAACATGTACATCCAAAACAATCCAGTCAATTGCAAGCAAATTCCAACTCCTATCCATGATGTCCCTCTCAGATTTGTTGGCAACTCAAGTTCAGAATGCCTTCAGAACGTTGCACACTTCTTTACATCATCATCGAGAGACATACCAAACATTGACCAAACCCTCAACAAAACTGTAAAACCAACATGACAAACATGACTCATGCGGCAATGCAATTGCAATTCAACTCGCATCAACTTTTGGAATGATCTTGGAACCGACAGTTCCAGGAAAACTCCAACCCAGACGCCTCTCAGCTTGTCATAGCCCCCTTTTAAACTTGCAAATCCAAATCAACACCTGATCTCGCAAAGTGCCCTACTGTCTCAGCTCATGGGAAGTGAACCTCGAGCTCCTAAGAACTATTCTCTTCCCGCACACAGCTGGATCCATTCCACTGGGCGAATTAATCACAACCGTACTCTGCACAACCTTCAGTTGGCTGAGTAGGAAAACACTCTTCGGTACTCATTGGAACCTTTAATGCTCATCCACCCAAGTGGTGCATAGGCCGCTGTGCCCGTCGACGGATGGTTCCGGTATGCCGTCGGCGACACCGACCTGAGCATGCCCGTGGCTTCCTCCTTCACAATGACGGGCATGGCCTTTCGATCTGGAATACCCAGGTCCAGGGCAAACTGCATTGGTGCCTGCCCTTGGCTCGCTGGAGAGTATCCCGCAAAAGTTGCAGGTGGCACAGGCGCCGGCGGAGGAGGTACCTTTGGAGTCATCGGTGTGATCGGGGACCCTGGCAACGACGCTCCCATACCAGATGGTGGTAACGGGGGTCCTAGCGATGGCATGGACGTCGATGCTGTTCCTCCTGTATGCACTCCTCCCGAATGCACTGGCGGCATTACCGTTGGTGCCACAAACCCGGTCGTCTCGGGCATCGGCAACTCCTTCTCGATCGTCTTGTCCTCAATCGCCTTGCAAAAGGCTTTGAGCTCAGACACTAGACCCTCTTGCATCTCTTTCATCTGCAGGGCGAGGTTCTCCATGGCTGTGGCCATCTTCTCATCTTTCTGATCACCCTGTCTGACCGACTCTTTGCGCAGGTCCACTAGGGACTTTGAGGCGAACCATTCAAGGTGCTTGCGCACCTTCTGGGTTTCCCCAACAAGGGCTCCAACTCGACTTGTCGAGTACCCAACTCCTGCACTAAGGCTCTCCGCAGCATTGGCCATGTTCTGGGTCGACTGCGCTAACGTCAGCATAGACTTGCGCACGTCTTCCTGCACAGCCTGGCCTTGGTTGATCACCAGGTTCATGCGATCAGTATTGCCCTTGATCGCCGCCACCAAGGTCGTCAGTCCGATGGCTAACCCATTGCAAGCTGCCAAGACTTCGACGGGGCTTCGAGGATCGAAGTCGGAAATCTTCCGAACTTCTCTCAACACATCCTCCTCTACTCCACCTCCAGCTTGCTCATCGGTCGTACCATCACCCCTTGGCGACCTTGACCTTTCACGGCTCATAGGCTCTTTCTCTTTCTCATGACTCTCAGGCTCCTTCTCCTTCTCGTCGTCCGACGATTCTTTGTTGTCATTCTCATTGATCTCGGAGGGAGCCGGCTGGTCATTGATCTCGGCGTCAGCATTTGCCATGTGAATGCTTGGATACGTCGAATCAAGGCAGTGTGCACCCTGCTCGAAAGACCCTGGGGCACGTACAGCTTGGGCATTCTTTCCAAATGCATCAGTGCCAGACTCATGCCTTTCCATTTCCGAAACGTTTCAAACATCCATAACCTCTCACTGCCAACCACATTCTTTGACTAATGCAAAATCAAGTCAACCACGACAAACAGCTACCTAGCTTTACTTGTCATCCCAAGATGCGTGCCGCACACCTTGACAGATGACCTACAATCCAGTCCAGACAAAGCTCCATATTACCCCAAGATGCGTGACGCACATCTTAACAGGTAATGTGTAGCAAAGTCCGTACTGACAACTTGCAAACAAAACTAAGTGATGCAAGCTCTTGCCACAGTGCACAACCCATTCAAATCCAACTGTCAAGACATGTACAACTCTTCCCAAAACTGCTCAACAGATCACAGTGGTTTCTGCGCATAAAACCCATAGACATGTAATGCAGCAAAAATGAGAAACGTGCAAAACACATGACAGCTGACATCGTGCACAAAAACTGTTCACATTCGACTACACAAATTCAAACTTTTGTCGCTGTCCGAAATCGTCCAAAACTCTGAAACTCCTACAATTGAAATTCCAGTCAAAAACATCAATGCTTCTCAAATTCCAACTTCCATTCCACTTTCAAATTGACAACACTCGGAAAGTCTTTTGCAGCTCTCATCGCACTTGCCGAACACTCTCTATGAAGCCTAGTATTACACACCCGGCGTGTCCGGTCAAAAAACCTATAGTACATTCAGATTACCTCTCATCTCTCAGACGATCTTCGAAGCTTCCGCGCTGAACTTGTACAGCAAGTTCCCTGAGGTGTCAAACTCCTGGGCTCTAATTGATCCCATCCAGCGGTACTCATTGGGCTTGTACTTCAAAAGGATACCTGCCTCGGCCTTTTGCATGTAACCGATGGCCGTCAGCTCCACTTCAACCAAGACATAATCCTTTGCCTCGCCACAGCTGCCAGTGGATTCTTGCGCAGGCCAAAGCGCTTGGAGTACTCATCGGGTTGAACTTCCTTTCCATTATTCAAATCCTCAAACTGCTTGGGGATCAAAGCCAACCACAAACGAAGAGTCTCCATTGCTGCAATTTGGGTTATCTAAACACGATATCACCCTTGAAACACTGAACCCAAATGCTGTCTTATAAATGCAGCTGAAATGAAATGAAGCAAACATGAACACATAAAACTCCGACATGCAGTCCAGTCCAGTCCAATAAGGTCAACTCCATGCTTTCTCGACTAGGCAGCACGGTTTCCAACACACTGAAGTCACATCAAACTGATCCATTGCAACTCCTTGCAATCAGTATCACTAAACCTGTAAACCTGAGCCTATGCACGCTTGCAATCCAGCTCTCATCTCGAACCTATGCAACGTCTTGCCATCCAGTTCTCTCCGATAGTTTATCCATAAAACTGTCTCATCAAAACACGTCATCCTGGTCCTACACAGATCGTTTCCGTTTCATCCTACCAGTGACATGTCATGCTTTCTCAATCCTTTCTCAAACGAACCTACTCATGACCTACACTGCCATGCAACTGTCTTTTCGTTTCCAGTCATGCTCAAATCACATTCAAGCTCAATCCAAACAAATCCAAACTCCAAGTTTCAAATCTCAAGTTCCCCCTTTTGCTTCTCACTCAGAGCCACACGCAAGCGCACCAACTACACTACCGCTCTCTCTCTCTCAGGGTATTCTACAAAATCCTACCAACACTTGTCTCGATGAACTCCATATCAACCTTCCAGTAGTATAAGGTGTAGTGGAGAAATTTCTTCACCACATCTTGTGCTATAAGCCGTTCTCTTGACCAACAAGACCTCTCTTCCTTCCTCCAGGACTTCTCCAAGAAGTAAATCACAGGTCCAAGGTCCATCCAGCCTTCTGGTGCCAAAACGGTAAAGAAAATGGAAAACATCTCGTCCACAGGTCTCACCACTTCCAATGAAGGCTGCATCGCGTTATGCAAAGGAAATTGATGCTAGACATCACCATCGTGGAACTGTATGAGTTCATCACACTGCCAGCAGAAAAATTCTACATAGTTCGCTCCATACCCAGCAATCCACCACGAGAGATTTACCACGGTGCAATTGCTCTAAGCCAAAAGGGTACAGTTCACACTCATACTTTCTCTGCACAAGGTCCAGTCAGTATGACATCACACTCAGAGTACCTGCCTGGTTCCTGATTTACTCTACTTTCTTTGCGCACATCTCAGGTTTCACAAGACCAAAACTGCAATGAACACAAACCCACAGTAGAAACCTCCGTTTCGTTTCCAGTTTGCCACAACAGTTGCAAACTTACCTAACAGTCAAAGCAGTTCCTAGTGACTCATCACCTATTGAACTCACATGCTTTCCCAACTGTCGTTCAAAGCATCCAATTGGTTCCTGTTGTGCTTGAAAATCAGAACACATCCATTTCTTAACAGGCAAACAAGATTCACTCTGTCCTGTCTCTCTCACAGTCACCTGACTACCTATTACACCTATTAGTTGTCAAACCAATCAAATCCAACACCAAGTTCTACCGTGCCCTCAGTGCCATGACGGCTCCTATCTCTCCGCACCTCGGTGCCTCATCTCCAATTCAAAAACATGCATGTACTACTACAGGCGTCCAACTACTCACGTCTTACTTTTAAACCAATGTAGAGTTTCCTTTCTACCAGTAGGTTATCCAGTCTTTGCCATGAACCAAGATCCTTGCCCAAACACGGCCTGATTTTCCAGGTTCCCTGCAAATCACAGTTTCCTACTTTCTACAACTCTGACACCAAGACACTACTACGTTACTTCTCTGCACTGCTCCACGCATGCAAGCATCTCCAGGAGTGCCGTTGTTGTCCTGCAGGTGCCGTTGTTGTCCTGCAGGTCCTAGCACCTCATGTGCCTTCCAGACCAACTACAACCTGACCAACCTGTCGAGACGCAAAAATGAACAACATGGCTTAACCAATTCCTCCAAATTGCAAACAGACCAAAGTCATCAAAGACCTGATAATACCACTTCACTGCAGCCTTTCTACCAAAACCAGCTGACGCAAGCATCTCCAGGTATGCTGTTGAAGTCCTACAAATCCAAACACCTCTTGTGCATCCAAGACTGTCTCCCAACTGCCCAACCTGTCGAGATGTCATCAAAACAGTCCACACTATGACACTATGTCTCTCTCTCTCAAAGTTCCAGGCAGTTCAAGGTGGACATTCATTACATATTAGTTAGTAATATCTCATACAAGTAGATATTACAAACGCAGAACAACAAACTTCCATAATTAGTTGAATTCGCGCTTATATTAATTTCCTTTTTGGATTGCTGGATAATTGATGTCACAGCATTTGATGGTGTCAAATTGGTTCCCAATTTGATCAATGGGCTAAAACACCCCCATATGGAGTGTAAGCCAGAGAGGTGATTCCATGAACCTCGAAAATGAAACAAAAAGGGGCAACAGAAAACCAAGACAAAGATATAGAAGAGAAATTCAGAACACTGGAATCAAACGCTACCACATGCATTTCCCCCAGAGCGCGACTGCTGGTAGGGAGTAATACAAAATGAAGCACCAGGTAAAGATGAGATACAACAATTTGTGTATCTATCTCCACATATGGCCCAAGAATGGCGGAGTCGGCTCACGAATGCTCGAATGCAAAACTGGTCGGATGCTCGGATGCTCTATCAGGCCGAATGCACGGATGCTCATCGAAGCGGGAAACAAAAGGGAAATGACCGCCATACAAGGCGTGATGGATTGAACCAGAAATAAAGACTGCAAAGTACAAAGCTGGCCATGCAAAGATGTGCATTGCGAAATTGTATGAACAAATGGAATGGAGTTCGGAGCCCAAGTTCTCAGGGATGATGGGGTTGTTTTTCCCATCACCCTGTACAACTGAGATATTAATGGTGTGGGAGGGAGGGTAAGAAATTTTCTTGAAGCAACAACGCTATGCAACGAATGTCACCTTGAGCCAAAATGGTACATCATTCATATAATGAAGTTCCAACCATTTAAACAAAACTGAACAAGTACAGTCATAGTTCAAGGTGGACATTCATTACATATTAGTAATATCTCTTAGCTGTTATAAAAGTCTCGTAAAAGGTAGTGATCTTGGAGAGCGTACGTCTGGTGACGAGTGCAGATGAACGTGGTGACGGACGTGCGTACGACCCAGCGTACGTGCAAGCGTACAAGTGGACGGACGCGTGACGTACGAGTGGACGGACGTGTGCGTACGAGTGGACGGACGTGTGAGCGTGCGTACGTGCGTTGACACGTTCACTCGTCACGTGCGCGCGCGCACGTACGAAAATAAGGTCGACTCGAGTCGACCTTATTTCTGTACGTCTGAATCTTCCCAAAACTAAATATGTAAGGAAAAACCGAGACGTACAGAAAGAAGGCCGACTCGAGTCGACCTTATTTTGGTACGTGCGCGCGCACGTGACGAGTGAACGTGTCAACGCACATACGTACGCTCACACGTCCGTCCACTCGTACGCACACGTCCGTCCACTCGTACGTCACGCGTCCGTCCACTCGTACGCTTACACTGGCTTACACGTACGCTGGGTCGTACGCACGTCCGTCACCACGTTCATTTGCACTCGTACCCCCTAAGTTCACCTTTTGCCTAGAGGCTTTAAAAACACTTTTTACGAGACTTTAAAAAAAGCTAAAATATCTCATACAAGTAGATATTACAAACGCAGAACAACAAACTTCCATAATTATAATTTAACTTTCAAACTTAGTTCCCCACACCGCAGTTAAATTCGCGCTTTTCTCCTTTTTGCATTGCTGGATAATTGATGTCACAGCATTTGATGGTGTCAAATTGGTTCCCAATTTGATCAATGGGCTAAAACACCCCCAGTAAATACTATTGATCAAAATTGGGATAAGGACGCCAGATTACCCCCTATTTGAATGTGGACTTATCCAGCAAATGACAAAAAGGGGAAAGGAATCGCCACATGCCGAATCGGCAACAAATGAGACTGGTCAATGCTAAAATTCCGAATATCGCAGGGCACATTTGATAGTGCCAATGACTCGTAACGCGGCATGAATTATTAGCAGCAAATGCAACGGCTGTGAAATGGATATGAAATAGCCAATGGTGCTGGCAACGTCAGAAAAATTTCAAAAGGAATCATCCCCATGTATGTAATGGAGGGGTGCCAGGTTGAGGCATCCGTTCAAAAGGCACCTCTTGCGGTGTCTGGGGAGCCGGAAGCAGCGCAATGAAATCTTGAATGGATTGTAATTGGAACAATGTATCCTGTAATGTTTTGCAAATCAAGGTTTCTACGGTGGATCTCCACCCAGTCAATGTTCTGTCAAAAAATTGATTCAGAGCTTTCAGAAGGTCTAGGGTCCGTGGAAGACGAATCTTCATCCATGCCAGCAGAGAATGGTCCTTCCAAATTGCCAAGGTCTGCAGAGGTGATGAAACATCCTGGCAAGGCAAAATCGCCACATCATAGATGTGTAGGGGCACATCATTGGGTGCACGTAGATGATACTCGAAAGCAGAAAATGTGGCTCGACGAGTCTCTAGCAAAGTATGGAATGATAATGGGCATCCCATGATCTTCATGACTGTATCGATCGTGTGAGAAATGAATTGACATTGGTCAGAGCTAAGCACGCCAGCGTGAATCGAACGCACCACCAACTGGATCAGCAGCAATCTGGGATGGAGTTGAACCGGTTGCGGCACTCTCTCCATGATGCGAAATGAAGCAACTAAACGCAGTCAGATGATGGGAAAAATTGGGAAACAACACATGTAATGTGGGAAAAACATTGCAGTGACGGATGCATAAAACCAAAATTATTGAAAACAAAACCTGATGGAGACCATATCTGGTGAAGAATGGATATATCGCTGCTAAGGAAGCATGTAGAACAGCACTACAAGGGTATATATTGCTGAAAACGCATGCTGGGAGCTGTGATCCTGAATGGAGGGGCTGCATAATACACACATGACTGGAATTCCCAGTAGATCAATAAAATATTGATGTATATGTTGGCACCCAACACGCAACCATAAATATGGATATAACGTCAACGTCAATAAATCAGCGATGCACTAAAGAGGAATATCTCAAGGGAATCAACCAGATTCACAATGAAGAATAGGAGATTAAACGCTGAGTTGTGGTAATGAAACACCGCATCCTTGGGAAACTATCTGTCACCCACCTATGGGAAATAGACTGGGAGCCTCCAGGCCCGAAACGCCGGTAATTACCGCTGAACGCAACCCATGAGAATCCGATTTTTGAACAAAATCAGAAAAAAGAATGAGTAGAGCAAATAAACAGAGATAAAGCTCAGTTATCGTATTCGAAGGAATGCCAGGGCCCCTGTACGCACTTACTCGGCTGTTTGTCAGCGATACGCCGGAGCAAGAGCACCTCAGGTGCATGTCCTTGCCAATATTAGGATGCTGTTATAGCACCTGAAACTAAAGGTCTTGGGGTGAAAATCCAGGGGTAGTACACTATACCTGGAGAAAGAAACTAAACCATTGCCGAGTGGTTGTCAGGGCACATGGGGTGTCCTCGCAATCTCTTTGCTAGATCATTGCGGGGAAGCTGCATGCTGCTGAGCTCCATGCGACTTACCACAGGCTTGGCCATCACTGAATGGAAATGCACAGCCATGATGAAATTTGCAACCATCTCCCAACGTGCAATTGTTCGTTTGGTATCGCATACATAACTGTTTGCGCTCCCCTTTGACAAAGGTTTCTGTAACCCAGGCAACTTTGCCCTTGGATTTGGATTTGCCGCCTTTTGATTTTCCCTTCGAGTACGGAGCTGAACGTGGAGGGGATCCCACCCCTTTGCCATACTGTGACCCCGTAGATGTAGAGGCCGCAGTTTTAGGCAAGCGTGGCCTAGGCTGTGGCATGGACATCAGATCTGCTCTGATGTAGGTAACTTCATACAAAGCGTCATCCCACGTCCAGTGCCTTTCCAAAACAAGATCAGCCACAACTGTCATCAGTGTTTTGTCTGCCTCCTGAGCTTCAAGAATAGTCACGGGTCTCAGCCCCGTGTCTGGCTCCAAACGTTGACTCATCAACTGGAGGAATTTCAAATAGTACTGCTTCAAAGAAGATAGGTGGGCCACTTCTGCCATAGCCATACCGATGGCGAATGTTTCAAACATTTGACGCAGAGCATGCATGCCAAAAGCCCCATTCGATACTTCTAACGATGGGGGATCATCCAAAAGCATTGTATGCAAGGTGAGTCCTGCAGATTTAGCGAGTCGAGACGACTTCAAGGTTGTGATTTCATCACTCTTCGCAGCACTGAGACGAATTTTCCAGGGAATCCGACGGAAATCAAGCTTCGACTTCCGGTGAACTATGGTTGACAATAAGCGTAGGCTAGGAGTATTCTCAGGTAGAAGAACTTCTGCTGGATAATTCGTTTTGAAAGTTGTCTTCAATTGGCTGACTACTGCTTGAGTCAATTTGGAGGCAAAAGTCTCCGACCAGGAGTTTGACGCGACGCTATCCAGAGATGCTGCACCTTCCGGCGCTGATCCTGAAGCAGGATGTCGGCATTTTGTCCACGCCAGCTTTAAAGCTGCCCTTTCCAAGGGCTCCAGTTTATCTGGAAAAATCTCCAGAATGGCCGCATCAAACTGACTGCCGTCGTCAGCTAAAAGTGCAAAATGCGAAGCTGTCCAACCATCTTGGATCAAATGATCTGCATGCAAAGGGTTGACATTTGCAGAAGCCAACATCTGAGATAGATCCATGGCTCACGGCCACAACGCATTGGGCGTACAGGCCCCACTCAACGCCAACTACGGGGAAAAAGCTAACCCTCCATGCGGCCCTTGAGTGGTGCTGAAATTGGGACCATTAGAAAAGGTCCGACTAGATGGGGGGATGCCTAATTTTCATCCAGTCACCCTACATTGCTATATAAAAAAGCGCTATGCATATGTCTGTGGAGGATACGTCATGAGAGCAATGCATCCGGGGCACAACCCAGTGCCTGAGAGCCACCAAGCTGGCAATGAAGAATGCGCTGCACTGCCGTTCCGACCTGGAAACATCATGTATCAAATGACAACATAGGTGAACCATTCCTATTCCAAACCAGACATACGTCTCTGCCATCAAAAACATCCATACGATAGGAGAGAAAGAAGAAAAGGAGGAAGGAAGGAAAAAAAAACAAGACAGAAGGCGCGAGTCCCTGAGTATGAACTGCCGCATAATGCTCACACGCACGATTGTTTTGGACTCGCTAGCGCTGCAATGGGAATCGTTGATGAATGGCCACCGCTGCAAAACACGCCCTCAAAATGAGGTTCATAAGGCCCCTACTGATTGCCACCCTTTTCTGCAACCAGGATGAGAACATAAATTCTGTCCCGGGGCCAATTCCAAATCTGATACGGCCGCCAATTTGCACCGAGGAAACTTTCGGCCACATGCCGTGGTTACCACTGTATCATCAAAGTCCACTGCTGTCATGGCTACATGCCACATGTTACGATGCAATGCCCCCTGGATTTCGTCTGCCATTTCCACCTGGGTCAATGTCGGTGGAGTTGCACGATTCAGCGCTCGATTCAGATGGCTTCTCATCCTCAAGCAAATCGATGGGATCGGGGGGCACCTCAGGTTGGGCCGTAAAATTGAAATATTGCCACACATGGTCTGAGGCACTCTTGGGAAAAATTGTAGTTGAAACTTGGGTTCTTCCATAGGATGCTGCCCCCCTCGTCCCAGCGGTGTAGTGGGGCGAAAACCAGATCTCACTGCTTCAACGATGGAAGTTTGGAACTGCAATGCCCCATGAACATCATCTCGACTGTATAACCTCGTAGAGGATTGTTGAGCTTTATGTTTACCCTGCAAACGACGCTGTTTTTCTGGCAAGTTCAATTGTTGGCCCCATGACAGGAATGTGGATTTGAGTCCATGTACCGTGTAGGAGCGAATATTGCCCCCCAAACTGATTGCACTCTGTCTCCAAGGGCATTTTCAGGGAGAACGTGACAAAGTACAATGCTTCCGCATAGGACATAGGTTGAATTGGAATGCGGACACCGTCTCTGTTGCATCCCGGGATAATAAAGTCCTCTGATCCATCACCATGCAAAGCCAAAAGGCTGGCCAGCCCGACTGGTCTTGGTTCGCCAACAGGTTCCTCTGAGGGTATCACCGTTCCAATGCAGGGATGATGGCGATGTCCTTTGCACGTCCGAAAACCGAAGGCACGAAAAGGCAAGGAACAAAAACGTTCCCAGTGTCACCACTTCATGGTCCAAGCACTCCCGCATCAGAATCCGTCGTTCAAAATGCATGAGGGCAAACAAGGAAAATGGGAGGCTTTCCCGCCGATCACCTGCCTCTGTTCTATGAAATGAAGAAATAACTGACCCCAGTGCTATGGAAAAACAATCGACTTGCAAAGTTCGATATGCCCAGCGCACTGCTTTGACAATGACATTCACGTGGGCCATCCCATGAGCAGTGGATCTAGAAAGTCTACAAGCCAGGAAAACATCTGCCAGCTGAACTTCGGTAATCGTTTCCAAATCCACTCTGAGATACATGCACACCTGGAAGAACTGCCGCAAAGCATTCATGTATTTGACTAACGTAGAGGCTGCAAAGGTGTCCAACATCCGATCAATGTGCAGTTGAGCATTCGGGCTACTGAGAATCTGTTGCAACAGGGTCGACACTGACATAATCTGCTGAACCAAGAATTTCCACAATTGCCGAACAATAGGAGACTGACTAGCCTGTTGAGTAGCGAACAACTGCATCCATGCCTCGGCGCTTTTGAACTGCTGGAAATTGCAGCGGTACCTCAACCGTTGCTGGCCCCTGAAGCGCGAGTGCACTGGTTTGGCAAGGCTTTGCATGTGTTACAGCCTGGAGATTCTCACATGGATTCAAACTGCGTGGAGTGTGGTTTGTCAATTGGGGTGCATCCAATCCCCGATGAGCCTCACTGCGGGGACTCCTTTCCCTCCAGCTAGAAGGGTAGCTGGGAGCTGGCAACCCTGCTGAGTGCACCACGGGTGAATGTCCCGTCCATTGAGCCCTGGGTGTATTCAAGGAAAACCTGTAAATCGGAGCTGGAGCAGGGTTGGATTTGCAAGTAGGCTGTTGGGCCCGAGGCCTGGTTTCTGAAGATCCCAATACTGTCCAATCATCCTGAATGTCCGATTCATCCAACAATGTATCAGAAGTCATCGAGTGTTACGATGGTCCCAGCAGCTATGATGGCGATGATTGGGTCGTTCCCTGGTCGATCACAGAACCTACAACGAAAGCGACACTGAGGCTGATCGAACACTGGGGGCTCCTCCAAGTCTGGGGATCGAGAGCTGCGCGAAGATGGCTGGGAAACGTTTCTTTCAGGAAGCAAAGGCAAACGATGTAAGATCTCACGAATCAACAAATACACCCAGAAAAGCAAAGTGTCCAGCGATTGAGCTTGAATGGTGGAGCGGTCCATGGCCCCCCCGGGATCCCCGGGCGTTAACTCAAAGCAATGTGAATGAAATGTGGCAACATTTGAAAAAAAACGCATGAGAGTAACAGTGCCAGCGAGATAAAACTGTGATGTCGCAAGCAACGCAAAGCTGTGCAAATGAGCAAATAAGAAATTTTCTTGAAGCAACAACGCTATGCAATGAATGTCACTTTGAGCCAAAATGGTACATCATTCATATAATGAAGTTCCAACCATTTAAACAAAACTGAACAAGTACAGTCATAAACCAAAACTCCTAATGACTTCTCAGGTTCTCATTACCAAAAGTCACCAAACTTCTGCCCAAAACACTTCAACTATGGCATCAGCAGCTCATCATTTCCACGCTTGTCAGGAACTTCACTGTCCTAAGCCTAGCTACATGCCTTCGCATTTACGTACTCTGGTTTCTTATTGCCCTATGGTATTGTGCCAGAATCTGCTCACGCAACTCCCACAACTGGTGTTCCAAGTGAGCCTCACTGTGGTCCTGGAGCATTGCAACTATGTCGACACTACCACGACTCACCGTCCTAGATTCCTCCATCAAAGGCAACATCCTCTCGAGGATCATCACTACGGTTTGTACCATCCTTAGCAAGCTCATAAGGCGCTCCAATTCCATCACCTTGGCGATAAGCTGTGAGTTTGCTGCCTCAACCGCAGCATCGGCATCCATTTCTGGCAAATCACAGTGACGAACACTTTCAGAACCATCTGTTCCTTGATCCTCGAACTCACTTTGGCAAATCACTGTCAACATTGCATGACCAAACAGCCAAAGTACCTACAACCAATCAGACACAAATCCACCTGGATCAAAAAACACTCAAACTCTTGGATCTCCTTGTGACCTTTACACTACCAGTGTACCAACCTAGTGACAACTTCAGAACCTTATTACAAGCTCAACACAGATCTCGCGAAAATCCAGGAGCTCAGTACAAAGGATCTCAGCTTCACCTTAGCTGGCGTCCTTAGCACACCGTCACAAGGGTCGGCAGATAATGGTGTGGGTAGCCCCGTAGAGCTCCGCTACCATGTGAAAGCGCACGACCTCAAACCAGGTCCAACGCTTACGTTAACAACTACAGGACTACGCAGAAAAACGCGAACACCAAACGCAAACGCAACGTGCGAAGTCGCAGCACCTAAACTACACTAAAGCACTGCTGTGTCAAAGAAAGGTTTTTCACCCTCAACTCCCACGTGCAGACGTCGGACTCCTTCTTTTCGCTCCAGACGCAACACACAGGAACAGGGAAACACAAAACACAACCAAAAGGAGAGGGGACAAGGGTCCCAAGCAAAGTTCCAAGTTCCTGTGTGGTCTCTGCTTGTCTTATATTGAAACTAGGTGACACCGCAGCTCTATTCATTAAATGAACTTCTGACACCACTCCCTTGAGCCGATGTCTCAACTGGTAAACTCGATTCCAGGTTTCCAGTTAACAAACCTTGGGTCTTCAAGAAAAGGTTTGTTGAAACAATTCCAGCTGCTACCAATCTACTAGTGGCAAAACATCGAAACACTTCCAAAAGTTCTCAAAACGAACTGGCTCTCATCCAAACGTGAATAACCAGCTAGCTAACGGGGCTAGGCTCTACCAAACGTATAAACTAGTCGCGTAACCCTTCAAGAACGAAGTGGTCCATTCACAGTCTTCTGTACAAAGTTCTTCTGGATACAAAACATCATTGGAACATAGAGTTCCAACTCTAAATCAGCTCGTCACATAGAGATAACATCTCACTGCTTCAAACCTCAATGGAGAACAAACAGAATGAACAGAATGTTCTGTTCGACATCCTCAATGTAAGTCAGCCAAATACAGTTGTATCGCTGTAATCTTTCGTCCGCTGTAATAACCAACTCACAATGTGGAATAAAGTCGTCCCAGAAGACGAAAAACACAAAGTCCAGATCAATCATCCGGATATCATGATGACGATGTGGGCATTGTCCTCACAATGCTGGCACATCTCATCAACCAACTTCCTGGACACATAAGATGCGCTAATGTGGTCATTGTCTTCACAATACCAATGCATCTCGCTGTCCAAAAGCTCGAATCAGATATGTTCCCCCCATCAGGTGCTTTCAGCTAACACAAACTCTTCCAAGAGTTCTCAGCTGCATGTTCTCATCATTTGAGGAGTTCAAACTGCTCGACGTCAAAGACATACAAAAAGATCTCAATGTCGAACCAATGTATGTATCTTCAGTTCAAGCCGTAGGCTGTACCAGATTCGAGTAGAATCTGGAAAAAAATGTAGAACTAACTAATACACCACATCCCAGGTCAACATCGATCACTGACACCCAAAGGCGTCATATATGCTGCAAATACGAAACAGTCGCCCTCATGGCTCAGTTGGTATGACGTCACTCTTGTGGCGCTGGCAGACGGTGGTTCGATTCCCGCTGATTGGTGAGTAGGACTCAAGTGTCCGGACCGTGCCTCAGAGCGAAAACGGCCGTCGACCCAAAAAAAAATATGCTGCAAATACGAAACAAATGGTGCCATACTCGGGTGGTGTGGTCAGAATGCAGCACAAATACACAGATCTTTACAATGTCGTTCACCAATCCTCTGTACGTCAAACTATACAAAAGCTTCAATGATAAAGAATGACGTGTCGCTCACTGGAGGTCCGCTGAGGGTTACCTGAAAAATTTTCACTGAATTGCAATACTTTTTTCAATGTTAGTTGGCTTGGATCTGCTGGGTGGCGATTCAACTTCGTTCCCTTTAGTATGGCCGTCAATGTCTGGACACGCAATATCGTGTTGATAGGAGTGAACAAGAAAAGACTTCTTTTTTCCCGGGTTTGGTCGATGAAGCTCTCAGGCTCGGTCCTTTAACTTGATTAAATAGTCAAAAGGAAAAGATGAATGCAGGTGGTTCAAGCTGTACAGAAGCACTGCTGGCAATAAACACAAAAGAAACACCACAAAGGCAAACCAAAGGACCTAGGACGACCCGCCAGATAGCATCCGGGGCACAACCCAGTGCCTGAGAGCCACCAAGCTGGCAATGAAGAATGCGCTGCACTGCCGTTCCGACCTGGAAGCATCATGTATCAAATGACAACATAGGTGAACCATTCCTATTCCAAACCAGACATACGTCTCTGCCATCAAAAACATGCATACGATAGGAGAGAAAGAAGAAAAGGAGGAAGGAAGGAAAAAAAAAACAAGACAGAAGGCGCGAGTCCCTGAATATGAACTGCCGCATAATGCTCACACGCACGATTGTTTTGGACTCGCTAGCGCTGCAATGGGAATCGTTGATGAATGGCCACCGCTGCAAAACACGCCCTCAAAATGAGGTTCATAAGGCCCCTACTGATTGCCACCCTTTTCTGCAACCAGGATGAGAACATAAATTCTGTCCCGGGGCCAATTCCAAATCTGATACCGCCGCCAATTTGCACCGAGGAAACTTTCGGCCACATGCCGTGGTTACCACTGTATCATCAAAGTCCACTGCTGTCATGGCTACATGCCACATGTTACGATGCAATGCCCCCCGGATTTCGTCTGCCATTTCCACCTGGGTCAATGTCGGTGGAGTTGCACGATTCAGCGCTCGATTCAGATGGCTTCTCATCCTCAAGCAAATCGATGGGATCGGGGGGCGCCTCAGGTTGGGCCGTAAAATTGAAATATTGCCACACATGGTCTGAGGCACTCTTGGAAAAAATTTGTAGTTGAAACTTGGGTTCTTCCATAGGATGCTGCCCCCCTCGTCCCAGCGGTGTAGTGGGGCGAAAACCAGATCTCACTGCTTCAACGATGGAAGTTTGGAACTGCAATGCCCCATGAACATCATCTCGACTGTATAACCTCGTAGAGGATTGTTGAGCTTTATGTTTACCCTGCAAACGACGCTGTTCTTCTGGCAAGTTCAATTGTTGGCCCCATGACAGGAATGTGGATTTGAGTCCATGTACCGTGTAGGAGCGAATATCGCCCCCCAAACTGATTGCACTCTGTCTCCAAGGGCATTTTCATTCTCCCGTGACAAAGTACAATGCTTCCGCATAGGACATAGGTTGAATTGGAATGTGGACACCGTCTCTGTTGCAGCCCGGGATAATAAAGTCCTCTGATCCATCACCATGCAAAGCAAAAATCTGATCCAACACTGTGAGAAATTTGAATAACCAGGTAAATGTCCCTTTGGACAGAAAGCCACATCCAATCAAGCCAAAAGGCTGGCCAGCCCGACTGGTCTTGGTTCGCCAACAGGTTCCTCTGAGGGTATCACCGTTCCAATGCAGGGATGATGGCGATGTCCTTTGCACGTCCGAAAACCGAAGGCACGAAAAGGCAAGGAACAAAAACGTTCCCAGTGTCACCACTTCATGGTCCAAGCACTCCCGCATCAGAATCCGTCGTTCAAAATGCATGAGGGCAAACAAGGAAAATGGGAGGCTTTCCCGCCGATCACCTGCCTCTGTTCTATGAAATGAAGAAATAACTGACCCCAGTGCTATGGAAAAACAATCGACTTGCAAAGTTCGATATGCCCAGCGCACTGCTTTGACAATGACATTCACGTGGGCCATCCCATGAGCAGTGGATCTAGAAAGTCTACAAGCCAGGAAAACATCTGCCAGCTGAACTCCGGCAATCGTTTCCAAATCCACTCTGAGATCCATGCACACCTGGAAGAACTGCCGCAAAGCATTCATGTATTTGACTAACGTAGAGGCTGCAAAGGTGTCCAACAGCCGATCAATGTGCAGTTGAGCATTCGGGCTACTGAGAATCTGTTGCAACAGGGTGGACAGTGACATAATCTGCTGAACCAAGAGTTTCCACAATTGCCGAACAATAGGAGACTGACTAGCCTGTTTAGTGCGAACAACTGCATCCATGCCTCGGCGCTTTTGAACTGCTGGAAATTGCAGCGGTGCCTCAACCGTTGCTGGCCCCTGAAGCGCGAGTGCACTGGTTTGGCAAGGCTTTGCATGTGTTACAGCTTGGAGATTCTCACATGGATTCAAACTGCGTGGAGTGTGGTTTGTCAATTGGGGTGCATCCAATCCCCGATGAGCCTCACTGGGGGACTCCTTTCCCTCCAAGGGTAGCTGGGAGCTGGCAACCCTGCTGAGTGCACCACGGGTGAACCACGGGCTCCACGGGCTCCACAGGCTCCACGGGCTCCACGGGCTCCACGGGCTCCACGGG
>CAMXCT020001210.1:104005-117291 GCA_947184155.2 Cladocopium goreaui
CCAAGTGGAACACAATGCAATCAGAATACTATTAGCGGGCGGAGGGACGACGACAGTCGAACGCAATGCCATCAGAATATTATTAGCGGGCGGGAGGACAACCAACGTGGAACACAGTGCCATCAGAATACTATTAGCGGGCGGAAGGACTGTGGGCCACCCCGTTTGGGACTTACAAAGTTATTAACTAGCGGGAGAAGAGGGTTTATCTATGCCCGATAGCGTTGTACACCCGTATACTCGTAGCTTCCCAAACGGGGTGGCCCCGTATACTCCCAAGAGTTCCAAAAGTGGCTAATTATGAACAGCTTCCTGGTTTAATGTTACCTCTCTCAAAAACATTGCTTTAGGAAGACCTTGTTCATTAATTCTGCTGGGCTCAACAGTCCGGTACCCCTCGCTGCGCCACAAGCGCACAAAAGCGTACCGGCTACCTGGGGACATAAATACGGGATTGATGGACATAAATCACAAACCCCGGAAACAAAAAGACGTTCAGGGTCAAGAACTCTGGGAAACAAAAAGAGGTTCAGGGAAATAATAAAGCGATGAAAATAGCTTCAAATTTCACACGGATTCTTAGCAATGAAAACGTGTCACCCAATAGTAAAGGTCTTAGGGCTTTAGGGTGGCCTGTGACGGGCGTGGGCGCCGTACCACAATTTTTTGCGCTGGTTCTCCCCCAACATCTTTGACTTATGCGGTCTGCATGGACATTCCTGCGCACAGTATTCTACAGCAGAACCCACAAAGACACAAGTGTTGAAAATTGCTGCTGCTGCCAATCCGCCTTTACAGCGCGTCCACCTCAGGCCTCAGTACCTCCAAGTTGAGGCCTATTTCTAGCCTTCAAAACAGCTCATATTTTGGTCGCGTTCATTTGGGCCTCCCTAGAAAGTATCTTTCAAAAATGACAACCGTGACAAATGCCTAACATTTTTTTTTCTTCGCTTGTGTTTTGGTTGGCTCTGGCCTCGTTCTGCTGTTGCTTTGCTTTTGTTTGCGAGGCGAAACGCAAATCTGCCGGGTCGTCCCAGGTCCTTTGGTTTGCCGCCAAGCCTGTGAGCTTCATCGACCAAACCGGAGAAAAAAAGAAGTCTTTGCTTGTTCACTCCTATCCACACGATGTTGCGTGTCCAGACATTGACGGCCATACTAGACGGAAAAAAATTGATCATGAAACAATTGAAACGAAGGTTTTCTCACATATCAATGAGGCAATGCAGAGACAGTTTCCAGACAACGTTGTCCAATCCATGTTCGTTTGGTTCTCCACTGCAAACTATATTCGTCTCGAAACTCTACAAACAGAGTCTGTTGTTTGCAACTTCTCTCAGAGCTGCTGGAGTCAGTTGAAAGTCATCGAACTCGGGCTCTGCAGATCTGTTAAAGTCACTGTCAGCTCCGAACCGCACTCACGGCTGCATGCAGAAGTCACGCTGGTCAGTGCTGCTCAAATGGAACAAACCCATTTTGCACCTTTGTACAGCTTTTTCAGCACGTTTTACCATCAAGCTTTCACTCATGCATTGTACACGACATTGTACAAAAATTGGAAAAGTTACTGGGGAGGACCACTTCTTGGAGTCCAAAAAGCCAATGTGTTTACGGCCCCGAAAATGAGATTGCTGCAGTGACCTTTTTTGCGAAAAATGGCGAGGATTCCGGGGAACACGGTTGCTGATTGAAGGTCTCTAGCCCCGCCTGCATGTTGCCAATCTTTGCCAAAGCACCATGTTGTTTGGAATTGTTTGGGTGTTGTTGTCGCAGGCTTTCGCAACATGGCGTCGGTGAGGTGCTGATTCCGCTGCGACATTGCTGGCGGGATGCTTTTTTCTGTGTTTGCGTTGGCAGTGGATCGTTTTGTCACGATTGGGCGTCGCACTGCTCAGTTTTGTTTTGGTCTCTTGATGCGTTGTTTGTTTTTGGGCTCCCCCCCTTCGCCCCCCTAGACTCCTAACGCAGCAACTTTGCGGGTCGGGTTATGTATGTCGCCCGGAGTTCAGTATCATCCGGTTAAAGAATAATAGTATATATTTAAAACCGGATGAATCCTTTGTTTACATTGGGGGAAGAGTTTCGATTTCATGACTCCAGCAGATTCCGTAAGAAGGCTGGAGATGCAAAATGCGGAAGGCCACAAACCTTCGAAACCTCTAGACCTACTTGGGTCAGCGTCCAGGACGTCGTCCTTAACACACTAAAAGACCGTCCACGCAACCAAGTCAACTACTCCCAGAGCTCAGCCACTTTTACACAAGCACAAACAAGGCGAAATGTCTTGCTCATGTCGCTATGGTTCTTGTTGGTGTGTCACGCCTTGACACAAAATGATGCGGAGTCGCCAGTTGACATGTTTCTGTCAACTTCACAAAAGCGATCAAAAGCACATGTCCTCACAAAAAGTCTTTACATCAAGACATGGTTTGTTTGTTTAAATAAGTTTGAGTGTTTGAAAACTGTTGAAACATTTCAAGCACCAAAACATGTTCTGTGATGTCTCCCTCAGATCTATTAGCAACTCCAGTTCTGAATGCCTTTCAGAACGTTGCTCTCGCCATCATCATTGAGAGACAAAACAAGATAAACTTCTCCAATCAATGTCAAACAACGTTCCTTCTTCCGAAGTCACAAAATGAATTCTACGATCTTCTCACGATTCCTTCGTGCACTTCGCCGGCAAAAACTAAAGCAAAAGATATGGAAAATATGTTGATTTTCCATGTCAATCTACGAATTCAAATCCTCACTGTGTTCTCCGTGCAATCAAAGTACTCAAAGAAGACGAAAAGTATATTGTTGTTGGGTTTCGTCATCTCCAATAAAACGTGCAAAATATGAAACGTGCAAATACGATATCAACCATCACGGATGATCTCACCATCAAGGTGGAAAAACAAATTCACTTCTTCCAATGCAGAAAAGACCAAATGGATTCATCTCACCACAGATGTCGGACATCTCCTCACAGATGTCATATTTTCACACCCCCTTTTGAGATGAACTCCATTCCATACCATACATATAGGCTGTAACCCATCCAGACTTCAGCACATATCGCCCAAGTTCGACAGGTCAATACATAAGGGTGCCCTTAGCCGAAGGGCTACATAGTGACCACTCATCCAGTTCGACAATCTTGCAAACTACAGTTGTCCACATAGAATGAGATCCTGTATAGATCCAACCATCATCACAGTGTCCTCAATCACAAAACTCTCGACGCAAGGTAGTTCCTGCATAGAATGGCACATTAGCCGCTTTGCAGTCCACCAGATCTCGGGCCTTAATGTACCTTGACCAATCCAAGGCAGGACCCTTCGCTGAGTCTTTGGTCAAATGTTTTCGACACCATGAAACATAGTGGGGTCTTCCTCGAAGACAGTCTTGTAACTCTTTTTCTCTTTCTCATACTTTCCAAATGCAAACTTGGTCTTTCCCCACATTGTCATACTCGCAACACCAGCTGGAAGCAAGGCCTTTGTGGCCAAATCCTCGGTGCCTCCCACAGGCTCCATGAA
Source organism: Cladocopium goreaui (assembly GCA_947184155.2). NCBI lineage: Eukaryota > Dinophyceae > Suessiales > Symbiodiniaceae > Cladocopium > Cladocopium goreaui. The sequence continues at coordinate 107,527 of CAMXCT020001210.1, forward strand.
ACTACTTCCAACCACCCAATCTGACTCTGATACCTCAAAGTCGGCATCTTCAAATCGGCGCTTTGATGCATCGGTCATTGCACCACTAGATTCAGTTGTCGGCAATGGCATCTGAGAAGTACGACGCTGTGCCATCTGCTGAAACATCTTCTCATCCTCAATGCTCCAATTGGATGATGCCATGGCTGCAAAATCAAACCGCGTCCGGTAGTGAAAAAGCACTAGACCGTGGCCAAACTCTTAGGAGCAATCAACCTAGAACGTGAAACGAAGTGTCGAACCGCCATCACTTGCGTGATAGAATCAGTGACCTTTCAGATTGTTCTGCGCCGCGCACACACTGCATCTTACAGCATCGCGCAACAAAACTCTGCACAAATGCAACACAGTGAAAACTCCTGTTTGTCTTTGGTAACGTTTGTTTAAAACAACATGCAAAAAACAGGAAAATGAGACGTGACGTGGATCCAACTTCTGTCTCTCTCTCTCTGTCACAGGGCCCCCTTTCAAACGAAAATTCACTTCTTCGCTGCGTGTTTGACCGCAATCAAAATGTATCTTGCCAACTTTCGGTTGTAAAACGCTGTTTCAGTATAGTTGATTTGATTAAGTTCGGCATGAATCTGGCATGTACATGTCGAAAGTTTGGAGTGGAGATTTGTTGAAAAAGAAACTGAATTGGAAACAAACTTCAATGTCTTTCCAATCGGAATACCATCCTTGTTCTGACATCCAGTTTTGCACAACCTCACCAAAGCCTGATGCCTCATGTCAAAACTCTCTAAGAGATTCACTGTCTCAGGTCGGGACCAAATGGCATTTCGTTCTGGAAGCTCAAACGAACACGAGTCTGCATGTTTGAAGTAACCACCAATCGCATTGATGATCTCATCCCATTCCTGGTCTTTCTCAGTGACTGAGTTCGGATTGAAGTTGCGAAGCGGACTTCCACTTCCACAAGGAGTCGATGCATGGATATGCACCCATGGCGAACATGAAGAGTTCTTCCACTGTCGGATGCAAACAGCTACACGACTCAATGTTCCAGAACTCTGCACCTTAGCAACTACACCAATGTATGGGACCTTTGAAACTTCACAAACCTTTCTCAAGTTCGAATGTTCCGAACAACACAGTTCCACAATCGCAATCGAAGAACCCTGAGTCAACACTTGCTGCAACACACACAGCTCACGAAGTTCTGCTAACTCAGCTGTCAAGCCATCTGGAACAACAATCCCAAGAGAATAACGGTGTTTGTAGAAAGCTTTAGCACTCAAGCATTTAGTGAAAAGATCTGCTGGATTTTCAACACCACTCCTGTGTCTCAATTTCAACAAACCCTCTCTCATCTGCTCTCGTAACCAATGCAATCTTATCTCAATGTGTCGCGAACGTCGTGGTACGTCCATGGACCTCACAAGTTGCAATGCGGAGCTTGAATCGCTCTCCAACCAAATCACAACTTCTTCTGGCTCGTCAATCTCATGAAGTGCAAAAAGAAGACGATGAACCAATCTTCCAAACGCAACACTTTCTTGACACACAGATTGCAAACCATAGAGCTCTGCTTCACATGAACTCAGACTCAAAGCTTGCTGTTGTCGGCTCAGAGACCTCACCAACGATCTCTCAAAGAAAACAGCTCCACCGCTAACACCTTTACGGTTGTTGAAACGATACGGCGCATGTGATGCATCGCTGAAAGAGTGGAGATGGATTGATCTCAGTTGAGCATCGTCAACCTGACTCATGATGGTCTCATCTCTGCTCGGTAGACACAAGCATGCATGCATGTCAACATACAAGAATCTCAAGACCGCTTTCAATGCTTGCTCAGTCCCGTGCATAGGTTTTGCTTGCTGTGTTCCAAGAACAGACATCCATGTTTTCAAGTCATGTCTCACCTGTGACAACCAAAGCAATTTTCCCAACGCCTTCCTGAAGCGTGAGTATGCTTCATCTGACAAAGGTTTCTGAAAGTTGCTATCCGTGAGTGTTTTCTCAAGATGTCCCGAGATGTCAGGAACATTCTCAGACCCACGGGTCACACCATAATCCAGAAACGTAGAGTCAAGATAATGTGGATCAACACCCAGAGTGATCTCAGAGAACTCTCTCTCTCTCTCTCTCTTGATGACACGACCAATAAAGGTCAGGGATCCTCCCTCTTCTCCGATCTCTCCAGTTGTCTTCACAGGCACTACAGACGACAAAGTTGCAACCACATGTTCCTCGGCTTCCTTAGTGGTCGACAACAACAAGATGTCATCAACGTACACTACACACAAACAAAATCCAAGTTCATGACCATCTTTCATGATCTGTCCACCATACACACATGGTTCCAACGAATCCGACCAAAGGCCTACATGCTCAACCGTAAATGTCAAAAGCTGCAACCATGCCAGTGAAGCATCGCGTAACCCGTTCAATGCCTTTTCAAGCAAATAATAGGTCGCTTCACCTGATGGAAAGCTGATCGACAACGGCATTTTCAAAACAACATGTACGCCAGTTCCCAATGGGCTATGCATGAAGGCATGACTCACGTCCAATGCACGCAGAAGCATCTTCCGTGTCGCTGCCATTGCAAGCACCAAGTGAACACTTTCGATCGAAGGAGTTGGACTGCTAAATCCCAAAGATCTAGCTGAGGAGCCACGATTGAAGTCCTTTGCAGCAATCCTGGTTCGAACCCTCTCACTGCTTTTATAAGCTGCAACCCACCTCGACTGGATCAAACGAAGGTTCGGAACGGCCTTCTTCATATCGTCCAGTTCTGATTGGGTGATGATGCGGCCAGTCTTGCAGTGTTCCAAGTTCTTAACCTCCTCTTGCATGCCTTTGAAACCTTGCTCCAAGTCAAGCTCTTGCAAGCTCTGGTCATCTATGATGCTGTCTGGTTTCCAAACCAAAACATCCTGACCTCCAAGACGCATCTTCACAAAATCATGTTCCTTGCCTCGATTGAAACAAACAGAGTCAAGAGAACCAGAAAACATTTCTGGAGATGTTGCCGGAGCAAAAGACGCTGGACCTTCAAGTGTACCCAAACTCGCAACCAACACAGGTTCACCACTACCAACCCAAAACCAATCAAAATCCATGTTTGTTTGAAGCAATTCTTCCGAATCTTCACGGATCTCTCGCTCCAACTGTTCTCGGTCGGTCTCAGCTTTCCTTTTAAACCTTCTGGTGTATTCAACCTGTGTTTCCGGCTGTCGCCGAGCGGACTCAGGTGTTGATACCATTTCATCATCATCAACCTCTTGCACTGGCACCTGAACCTGGGGCACAACAACTGGGCTCTCCGGAGAGAGTGCAGGTTCAACACGCCTTTCCTTTCTCCGTTGTTCCTCAAACTCAGAAAAACGTTTCTTACATTCCTTATTGTGCCTAATACCAGGCGCTTCCATGCCACTCTCACATGCTGGACATCGACGAGTCGGTTCAAAACGAGATACGTCAGGTGAAGTTCTTTCAGAACTCTCAGGACTACCAATAGCTACATCTGCAGTATCTGCTGGTGACGTAGGAGATGGAGTGACAGAAACTCGAGACGGCTCTGCTGGAACTTCCTGTGGAGTCACGACAACGTTTGATCTTGCCAATGGCACTGCTGGCGCCAAACGCAACTCACCAGATTTCTTCTTCACACTGCTGGACTCTGGCAAGACAAGTTTGGGCTGTGAAGGTGCCGGCAAACTCTGACCTTTCAACTTCCGCAACTCTTCAGGAGGTAGCTGACTCATGTCAGCTGGTGCAGTTCCACTGTCATTCGCAATTTGGGGTCTACTACCTACAGTCCCAGTGTCAAACTGTGTCAAAACTCCCTGTCCCGAATTCAAATCCCATCTCAAAGGTGAAATAGCCCTGATGTTCCTAGCTACAAAACGCATCAACTCAGCTTTCCCATCCACACGAATGAAACCTTGTACAACTGGACCTCGTTCCAATCCCATGTGAATGAAAGTACACTCAACATTCCTTGTTGAAAGTGGTGAATGCTGACGAATTGAATCAGGAATCTCTGCCAAAACCTGAGCACCAAACAACGTACAAACTGGTTTGGATAACTTCCTACCTGAAACCATTTCCAATGGACTTCTGTCTGAACCTCTTGACGTCGAAAAGTGATTGTTACACAAAGCCAAATACGTCAAAACATCAACCAAATTCTCATGAGAAAACATGACATCCAACCCTTGTGCATTCAAATCAGCTCGCAAAACAGAAAAGGATTCCTTTAATTCCCTAACTGCTCTCTCAGCCGCTCCAACTGATCGATGCTGCTGGGGTGCGGCTCGACGAATGGAGAACGTGTAGCGACCAGTGGAATTCCCAATGATCTCTCCCACGGCCCTCTCACTGTCGGTGTGGACATCAATGGAGACTGCCTTCGAAGTCAAGCCAAAATGTTGAAGCCATACAACAATCTGTCTCCTGGCTGCTTCGACATCTTCTCCAACTACCACATAGCCAATGCACCTCGACATCATCTCAGTCAACACAAGGATCTTCACAGAACCTGGGAGTTCGTCTGCAACAATCTCACCTGTTGTGTTGAGAAATGCAAAATCAGCCTGAACTGAAACCTCTTTCCTGTCACCTTTGTCTCTTCTGTGCTGAAAGACGGAACGACCTTTGGCACACTCCAAGCAATTCGGATTGAATGGAATATGTCCCTGTCTTCTGTGACGTGCAAGTTCACTGTCGTCTCCTCCAGACACAGCTGCAACAGGAAAATCATGAACATTACTCATAGTCAAGTCAGACCTATATGCACTACTACTACCAACATCGGGATGCAAACGAACCCAAGGACAATTGGCAAAATATGCAACGTCAAGACAATGCATTCCAAGCTTCTCGTGAAACAAATCGAAACCTTTTGGACCTTGTGTGAATCTCCATCCCGAATCTGCCAATGAAGTAATTGACAAGATGTTGTGCCGGATGGAACCCACCAAAACATTCAAACGTGCCTTCTTCCAACACCAATCATCACCTGATGTGCCTGACATGTGCATCTGTACTCCAACCTCAGCAGTGCCTGACATGTTGACTGAGGATCCATTGGCAGCTCTGTAGCCACCTAACCCCTCACTGTCACTGTCCTGCAGCACTGACCTGAAGGCTGACAAATTTGACTCAGCCAAAGCACTTGTAGATGCACCAGAGTCAAGAAGCCACCAAGAAGCATCGGTGTTGTCAGCGACCTGTGAAAGCAGAGGTCGCAAAAACTTCAAATAAGGTTCAATCTGTTGTTCAACCGAAACTTCACTGTGGTCGTCAAACCAGTCATGTGCACGCACCAAAACAACTTTCCTCGGTACAGTGGCACACAAGTCTCGGCTGGGGTCATTAACAAAACGTGTTTCCAAGTTGGAGCTATCACCAAGTCCAACTTCATCTCCACACTTCAAACCACAAAACCAGGGCTCATGAGTACAGCTGTCGCAACTCTTTGCCAGCACACAACCCATGTCAGCCGCTTCAACTTCCTCTGACTCATGAGTACAGCTGTCGCAACCTCTTGCCAGCACACAACCCATGTCAGTCAGCTCACTATACTCTGACTCACGAGTACAGCTGTCGCAACTTCTTGCCAGCACACAACCCGTGTCAGCCAGTTCTCTTTCAAAGTCTTTGCAATCAACCACAAGCCTATTCTCGGTTTCCATGTCAGCAACCTCATGCTCATGCACAAACCTAAGACCTCCAGTGGTTTCACATGTCAAATCATACAACAAAGGATTTATGATCATGCTGCCGACACTGCCAGTCTTTTGGACATCAGACCTATTGTCGTGGCTTACACTCATTTCCGCACTTTGGACTGGTTCCTGTTGCCAGGCATATCCATACCCGTCGCAATACCATCCAGAACCATCGTCCCACCAAGTCTGCGAAACTCCCCATTGACCATCACAGCTCTCCGGCCATTGGTCATGCCACCAATAGTCATCATCGTCCCAACTTTCAGCAGTCCAGTCGGTCCAATCCTCTGAAACTTCATTCAATTTACCTTTCTTTCCTTTTCCTTTGCTACCTTTAGAGCCTTTTACACCTTTGGAACCTTTCTTGTCCCACATGTCAGATTTCACAAGTCCAGACTTGCCTTTTTCACCGCCCTTTCCTTTTCCATTTTCCGGGCGTGCAGTGCAATTATAACTGACATGTCCTGTCTTCCCACATCGGAAGCATCTGATCTTACTGACGTCCACGTTGCACTGTCCTGCAGTGTGCCTTCTGCTACCGCACTTCCCGCATCGGCCCTCAACCGTGTCGACGCCGAACTCATCAAAGGAATAGTACTCTGTATTCCCCTCCAGAGAGTTCACTTTCTTACTGTTACCTGTTGTCTCAAAATCACTGAACAGTCGTTGTTGTTCTTCCCACCGCATCGCAGCGTTCCTGTAAGCCTCATAATTGTCTGCGCTGCTGTGGTGGAGGACATAGTTCTTCACTATCTCAGGCAAGCTTTTCAACAGAACAACTAGCATATCCGAATCTGCCAGCTTCAGTCCTGTAGTGTCTACTTGCATCGGGAGAGTTCCTAGCAACCTTGAGAACCTTGCGGCTTCATAGTCAATTCTTCTGATAGTATCACTTACTCCAGAACTCGGTGATGTTTGTGCTGCCGCCAAGACAAATGGTCTCCCTGCAATTTGGGTCCTCAGTGAAAGAGCTTCGGATCTTGATCTGATAGAAAATTCAAGAGTAAGTTGCCTAAGCAATTCATACCCATTCGATTGTTGGTTTACTGCTATCGACATTCTGTCATCAGATCCCACGGCATGTAGAGATACCCCTTCACTAAAAGCTTGTACTAATGCCACACATCTTGGATTGTCGTGAAAAGCTGCTTTCAAGATGGACATAAGTCTTCTAGATCTCGCCTGCTGTACTGAGCTCAGAGCACTCCATCTGATGGGACCTGGCCACCTGCTGCTATGCTGGATCTCTACAGAAAATTCCAAACTTCCACCAGCTGCCCAGGATGACAACTCATCCAAATAGCCAGCCCATCCTAAAACCTCTTCTTCCCTGTTCTTCCAGGTACCTACTGGAGTTGGTGCCGGTGTCAACCATTTTTCACTTTTGGCGAAGACATCCACAGTTTGTTGATTACCACTACTGTTTGATTGTTGAACACCAAAACCAGGCAAAACATCAAATGGCTGCGGAGTCACAAACGACGAATCAGCTGCCCTACCAAGACCATCACCAAACACTTCAGGAACCCCTCTTCTCTGTTGCATAGTTACAAAACGATCTTGCATATGCTGTTGCACTGTCTGTAACTGTCCCTCACTCATGCTACCTAACATGGCCATGACCTCTTGGATCTGCGCCGCTTGAGGTGTCAAACCTCCCAAACTCGCTCCAACCGGGCCACTCGGCATGTTTCCTTGGCAATTTCCAGGGTTCACTCCTAAGTTTGGAAAACTTCCAGACCTTGGTCCACCAGGCATACTCGCACAACCAAAACTAGGTACACGCGCTTGCGAATTCTGTTGCATAAACGTTTGTTGTTGGGGAATCCATTGCGCACCAAACCATGCTGGTCCTTGTCCTTGCATTACGGGCATGTTTCCTTGTTGACATCCCTGCACCGGATACCCTTGACCACTTGCATCCAGGTTTGTCGTGCTCGCACATCCCTGTACATTCTGTGACACATTTGCTTGTTGTTGTGGCTGTTGCTGGGGCATGGTACTTGTTTCAGGTGTTTGTCCATCCATCCCAGATCCACTACCTTGCTGACTAGGCGTTCCAGGCACTGGCGGCAATCCGTCACTACGGTTACAACCACCATTTCCGGTGCCAGGTGGCAATCCGTCTCCACGGTTACAACCACCACTTCCTTCACCTCTTTCAGCCATACCAGGACTAGGACAACCTTGCACACCTTGGCTCACACTCCCTGGATCCATTCCTACTACGCCTCTACGAGCTGCAAGCAGGCAGCTCCGCTACCATGCGGAAGGCCACAAACCTTCGAAACCTCTAGACCTACTTGGGTCAGCGTCCAGGACGTCGTCCTTAACACACTAAAAGACCGTCCACGCAACCAAGTCAACTACTCCCAGAGCTCAGCCACTTTTACACAAGCACAAACAAGGCGAAATGTCTTGCTCATGTCGCTATGGTTCTTGTTGGTGTGTCACGCCTTGACACAAAATGATGCGGAGTCGCCAGTTGACATGTTTCTGTCAACTTCACAAAAGCGATCAAAAGCACATGTCCTCACAAAAAGTCTTTACATCAAGACATGGTTTGTTTGTTTAAATAAGTTTGAGTGTTTGAAAACTGTTGAAACATTTCAAGCACCAAAACATGTTCTGTGATGTCTCCCTCAGATCTATTAGCAACTCCAGTTCTGAATGCCTTTCAGAACGTTGCTCTCGCCATCATCATTGAGAGACAAAACAAGATAAACTTCTCCAATCAATGTCAAACAACGTTCCTTCTTCCGAAGTCACAAAATGAATTCTACGATCTTCTCACGATTCCTTCGTGCACTTCGCCGGCAAAAACTAAAGCAAAAGATATGGAAAATATGTTGATTTTCCATGTCAATCTACGAATTCAAATCCTCACTGTGTTCTCCGTGCAATCAAAGTACTCAAAGAAGACGAAAAGTATATTGTTGTTGGGTTTCGTCATCTCCAATAAAACGTGCAAAATATGAAACGTGCAAATACGATATCAACCATCACGGATGATCTCACCATCAAGGTGAAAAAACAAATTCACTTCTTCCAATGCAGAAAAGAACAAATGGATTCATCTCACCACAGATGTCGGACATCTCCTCACAGATGTCATATTTTCACACAAAACTTCCGTTTTGCCAGTTTTGTCCCAGTTTTGATGTCTTTAGCTGCGGAGTCTTGCCGGAGTCGGGCGGAGTCGGTACACCTGCTGGAACCCCATTTACAATGGGGAAAGGGTTGAAAGAGTTCCAACTTTGTGACTCCAGACGACTCCGCAAGAAACCGCAAGATGCGCAAGATGTCACTGAACTGTTCGATTTGTTTGATGCCCATTTTTGGGTTGGAAAGGTATATAGAATTGGACTCCCAAAGGCGGTCCTCCCCAGTTGCGTTGAAAGCTTGCTGCTTAAACAAAACCTTACTTTGATTTATTTGCGTACTAGGGAGGCCCTTTTGAGCGAAGCCGGTTTTGAGAAGGTTTTCCGGACCCAGAATTGGGTCCGTTGGAGGAAGCTGTTTTGTAGATGATTTTGTTTCTTGTTGGGGCAAGCGGGGTGCATATCGGTTGCTGCTTGAGCCCAGTTGAAGGTAGCTTTATATTATTTCGTTTCGTCTGGTGGCTTGATTGTTTGCTGCTAAAAGAAGGCGCATCAGCCTTTTGCAGCCTTATAGGTGATTGCTTGAAGTGTTTCTTGCTGTTGCGGAGTTTGTGGGTTTTCGCGCAGGTGGCCGGCTTCCATTTGAATGATTGTATTGAATACTTTACTGCCCCTTGTTGGCCCCCCTTGCCCCTCTAGACTCCTACCGAAGTTTGCAGCCCAGAAAGAACATGAATTATGATCTTTTCAGTCAATCCCGTTATTAATTAATAATATTAATTTAAAACGGGATGGAGTAAGAATCTGCTTAGGGAAAGAGGTGGGAAGGTGAAGTATTGAAGGCTCTCTTACTCCGCCATCGTTTCGATATCGTGTCAATTACATTGGGTAATTGAATTAAAACATACCACGGAGTAGCGGAGTAGGCGGAGTAGCGACGG
>CAMXCT020001210.1:117391-169698 GCA_947184155.2 Cladocopium goreaui
TTTTCGCTTTGGACAGAGCAGTTCCGAAGCTGTTTTCAATTTCTATTTTAACAGCAAGCGAGACCAAAAACGGGCGCGCGCGCCAAATCCATGCGTTGGAGCGTGTGGCAATCCTGTTTTTGGGGTTGCGACATGACGCTCGGAATGCACCCAGCTGCTTCAAAAGTTCGCCAGAAACCATGAAACTACAAAAGGCAGGAAGGATGACACAAATATCCACGTGCTGAACTGGGGAGGACCACTTCTTGGAGTCCAAAAAGCCATTGTGTTTACGGCCCCGAAAATGAGATTGCTGCAGTGACCTTTTTGCGAAAACCGGAAATGGCGAGGATTCCGGGGAAAGGGGCAAGGGGGACCAACAAGAGGCAGTGAAATATTCAATACAATCATTCAAATGGAAGACAGCCACCTGCGCGAAAACCCACAAACTCCTCAACAGCAAGAAACACTTCAAGCAATCACCTAAGGGCTGCAAAAGGCTGATGGGCCTTCTTTTAGCGGCAAACAATCAAGCCACCAGACGCAACGAAATGATACAAAACTAACTTCAAGTGGGTTCAAACAGCAACCGATATGCACTCCGCTTGCCTCAACAAGAAACAAAATCATCTACAAAACTGCTTGCTCTAACGGACCCAATTCTGGGTCTGGACTGGAAAACCTTCTCAAAACAATGCATACTGTTGCAGCTTGCCACTACATTCGTTGAATCCCTAAACGACCTGCGAGCAAAGAGCAAAGCTGCCTCATTGTAGCAGAGCTTGCTCAAACAAAAGCCAACTTGAATCCACTTTGGTCATGCGAAGAGATTTCTGTCTCAAAGAGCGTGGTTCGACATTCCCAAAATGGAATTGCCACTGCTTTAGGACAGAACAAGTCACTAGGAACATAAAACTGCAAAGCTAAGAAGTATGACATGAAAAACCATGTCTGATGGAGTGTTGAGAACCGAACCTCTGAGCTTCACCTGAAGAAAGTTCGCTGTTTCCTACTGGCTGTCTTCGTGCTCCCTGTCTTTCGTGCTGGAAGTAAAAAAACTCGGCGTTTTATACGGTGAGTATGTGCTACGTTAGCATTTCACGGCGAGACACACACACACACACTTTTTCACGGTCGCAAGCTTGAGCGAACGTTAGGTTGGTCAATGCCATTTAGACACAGAAACTAAGTAACTGTCTGTGGTGGAGCAAGCTGAAAACACTTTTTTTTTGTGGTCGGCGCCCGTTGCCTTTCGGCGGGTACTTGAGACTCCCGAGTGGACCAGTAGGGATTCGAACCACCACCGGCAGTCTGTCTGTATGTCTGTTCTGGTTGTAGCTTTGCTCCTTGTACTGGGCAAAACCGGTAAGACAGCCGACAGACGAGCGTGAAAGACCACCAGCACGAAAGACAGCCAAAAGAAAGATAATGCTTGTCAGCACGAAAGACAACCAGACAGCGAAAACAGAATACCCGAAGAATGATCTCTGTTCGACAGCCTGGGACGTCCCTTATGCAGCAAAGTCTGCTTTGATGGTTCATGAATTCGTTTGCGGGCTGGCACTCGTCCGGTGAGTGGAACTCTATGCTGCAAATCTGCTTCACTGGGCCGCACTTTCACTGACGTAGGGCTTACTGCAAGTGCCTTTCTGAGACGAAATTTGATCGGGCAGGCTAGGACGCACTGGTTCCAAGATAGTGCCAGGAAAGAATTCTAACATCATTCTGACAAAGATAGACAATGATTCCTAAGCTTTTGTAAGCTCTTACTACAACTGAGCAGGACTCTTTTCGAGAGAGAGAAAAGAAATGTTTTGATTGCTCCAAACAATAAGTATGCTGCACTGACCTTTTTCACCCACCAGCTCGTCTTCTAGAACCGTTCTAGAGAGTTCAGTTTGGGCCCTAAGTTTGTAGGATTCTTTAAGTAGAACTCATTCCAAAAAAGCCAGCCCTGTGTTTCGCTTCAATTTCTACAGTCTAGAGGCTCTCGAGGTTTTTCCAGCGTGTTGGAAGCTGCTCTGACAATTGTCTTCATGTGTAATTTTCTTTTACTGCTTATTCTCAAAAAGCGAGCCTCAGAGCGTGATCAGCCACACGCAGAAAAACAAAGTTGTGCAGCAAAATTCCATATTCAATAGGATTGCCACGCCTCCGCTTAGAAGTATGGAATGAATTTATTTTTCATAGAGTTTCAGGACCGAACCTCTGAGCTTCGCCGCAGTAACAAAATGAAAAGACTCAAGAAAGTTCCGCTGTCTTTCGTGCTGGCTTCGCGCTCGCTGTCTTTCGTGCTTGTAAAGCTGCCGTGCATGTGGACTGCATGCTACGTTTCTGGATGTAACTTGCATGGTGGCTATAACAAGATGTTGTTAATGGTTTATTTGGGCAGAACTCTGAAATTGATGCAGAATGATTTAAGAACAACTGGAATTGGTTACAATACCGTGAAGATACGTTTTATGTGCATGTGAATGTTTTTCGTCAACTTGATGGAGAAGAAGAATGCTTTTGGAACTGAAATTCATTTGCAATGAAGTTTCCTGGACTGCAAACGAATTTGAAGATGATTTTGGTGTCGACGACTTTTTGGACAAGATCAATGTTGTTTTTCAAACACATGTGCATGCGTTTTCAACCACAACCTTGACTGGAATTGTTTTCTGCATGATGCGTTTTATTTTCGGAAGCTGCCAACTATTTTCGTCAACAGTTTGGATGTTTTTGGAATTTGTGCAAATAGTGCGTTTGAAGAGAACTTGGAAATGGAGATGATTTTGTTTTTGAAGAGATGGTGAATTCATCACCCATGAATTCACCAACATGATGAGAATGTTTTTCGACCGCCGCCGTTGCATGTTGCAAAGGCAAAGCAGCTGAGACAGAAGAAGTTCAACTATAGCATGCTGCATGTGCACGACAGTCAACTTGCTTTGTTTTCGTGTTTTCCTGTGTGGAAAAAGGATTTGAGAGTTCGCAGTGACAGCCGTCGTGTTTTGGGGAATTCGTGTTTAATTTGTTAAACGCTCGACGCGGAGTTAAGCCGACCCCATTCGACGTTAGGTGCGCGACTAGTGGTTGTAATTAGGTCCTGTTGGATTTTCGCATGGTAGCGGAGCGGTTGTGCTCCACGCGTAGTGTAATTAGACGCGATGATGCCAGGAAGTAACCAGGGACAAGGACCTAACAACCAAGGTAGTGCGCTAGGAATGAATTCACTGCAAGTAGGACCAGTAGGGTCACCAATGATGAACAGGATGGAAGGAGGAGGAGACACTGGAGCAGAAAGAAACACAGGTGTTGCAGGTAATTCGCCTACAGGTGCCGCGATGCAAGCGAATGCAGAGGTACGTAACGCGATGACAACACCAGCCCCAGGCTTAGTTGGAGCAGGGCGCTTAGTTGGATCTGCTGGACACATACTTCCTCCGACACAGAATGCGTTTGGCATGTATGGACCCATGAGGGGAGGTTTGATGGACCGCAGAAATTATGGGTTGAACCAAAGTTTTCTTGGATGTCAAGGTCATGGATGTAGTGGATGTAGTGCATGTCAAGGGTATCCAGGTCAGGGTGTGCATGGACAAGGTCTGTTTGGACAAGGTCAGTTCGGACAAGGTCAAGTAGGACAAGGTCTGACAGGACAAGGTCAGGTAGGACAAGGTCTGCACGGACAAGGGATGCCAGGACAAGGTTGCATGGGAACTGCAGGTCAGAATGCCCAAGCTAGCACAGGTAGAAGTCAGGAACCAGGACAGGGGAGTGCATGTTATGGAATGCCATGGATGTCAGGTCATTGCGGTGGTGCCCCAGGTCAAGGAGGACAAGGTCAGGTAGGACAAGGTCAGACTGGAGGCATGTGCATGGGACAAGACATTGGCGGAGTAACACCCCAAAATCAAAGGTTGCAAGATGTGCTGAGGCTGATGGGAGGTTTAGAACCGATGCAGTTGTTGCAAGTCAGGCAAGTGTTAGGTGAACAGGTTGGCCAGGCTAGAGGTGTACCTGAGATGTTTGGACAAAGAGCCACAGGGAGTTTCCCACAAAGCATACCCAATGCATGTTCCAGGTTCTTCTGGGGAATACGTAGGAGACGTATTTGCAAAGAGTGAAAAGTGGTTAGGAACACCACCAACCCCAGATTGTTCAAAGTGGAACAGTAGGGAAGCAGAAATCCTTGGGTGGCAAGCTTACATCTATGATTTAACAGCCTGGGCGATGCAAGCCAGCCTTGAGTTCGGAAGTGAAATCGAGCATGCCTGTAGATGGCCAGGCCCGTTGCACTGGAATCAATTAGCTGTGCTGCAACGTGCTAGAAGCAGAAGGTTGCTTGCTATTTTGAGAAGTGCATTTGGAAATCACCCGAGGACTTTGACGTTGATCAATGCATTCAGTGAAGGAATCAACTTGTGCAATGCGGATGTTGGTGTGAATGCAGAGTTGCAAGCTTCGAATGGCTTTGAGCTGGTGAGACAGCGCACCCTGGAGTACAGCATCAGGACGAGGAGTGAGGCACTTAGTTTCAGAACGGCACTGGCAGGGAAGTCTTTTGCACTGCATGGGAATGAAACAAGTGCAAGTACGATTGTAACGGACACAATCAGAAAGATAGACTTTGAGATGGCCAGGTATTCTAAGTTACTGGGAACACTGTCAAGTAGAATTGATGCCACAGGGTTGCATGTAGCCGAAGCTGACTTGGTAGCTGTTTTGCTACGTAGTTTGCCTGAAGCAGTCAGGACGTTTTGTTTGCATCACACTGGAGGTGAGTCGTACCAAGCATTTATAGCCACTGCACTGAGATGGGAACAGCAACAGCGTGCTTTCGCTGAGTTCCACCCCAAGAAAAATCTATACCAGGTCACCCAGGTGGAAGGTTCGGATGAATCCACTGTGCAATATGACATGTCTGCAAGTGATGGTGATGGAAACTGGAATTTAGATGCAGTAGGGGGTGTGCGATGTGGTACATGTGGAAGTAGGAGACACAGTTCAAATGCATGTGATGTTGATTTGTCAAAACTGAAGTGTTTCAAATGCCAGAAATTTGGACATATTTCTGCAAACTGCCCGGAAAGAAAAAAAGGAAAAGGAGTAATTAAGGGCAAGGGAAAGCAGAAAGGAAAGAAAGGCAAAGGTAAAGGTTTTGGCAAGAAAGGCAAAATGAACGAGTTTGGATACGATGAAGAATGGGACAGTACAGACATGTGGTGGCAGGACGATGGTTCTTGGTGGGAGGACCAGTCATGGTATGAAACTGCACAGGTCTGGAATGACAGTTGGAATGAATCTTGGGATAGCACGTGGCATGAAGGACAAGAAACTTGGGATGAGTCTTGGAGTTGGCCTGCAGTTGAGGACCAACCACAGAATTCCACTGCAGGTGGACAGACCCAAGGTGTGCAGTCACTGGTGCTTAGCCCATTGATTTCGGATATTTTTGGAGGTTTTTCGACAAGTTTGACACTTGAAACTGAAGTTTCAGACGTTTTTGACGATGTTTGCAGTCATTTTTCAACCACTGAAACTGTTTTTCATGTCTCAATTGCAGGTTTGCAGTGTTTAGAGTCACATCGACTGTTTTGCACGTGTGCCAACTGCAGAATCATTGGAGATAGTTTTGGAGACAATGTTGAGTATTGTCGGATGCAAAACGCGAGACTGAGACATTTTTTCAACAGTTTACCGCCAGCATGTTTCATTTCTGATCCTGAATTTTTCATTGTAGGAGAATTTGTACCTTTTTCAGACAGTGAATCTGTATTTTCAGTTATCATGGACACCAGGTTTGGCGATGAATTTGATGACAGTGACAGTGAAGACGAAACAGAAACTGAAACGTGTCAACTTTGGAATTTAAACTTTGGATGGTTGCATGAAACAACACCACAGGTAGATTCCAATTTGTTGTGTGGCATGTCTGCAGCAGGGAACACCGACCTTTCAGGGACGTTGCATGGAGCTCTACATCGTCCGGTGACCTTTGAGTCAAGGTCTAGAGGTAGAAGGTGATGCTGCTGTTTCTCAAGATTTAGTTTCTTCAAACTGTCATCGAATTCAGTTGCAAACAGTTGGAACTTCAACTTTTCTGAATGTGCAAGATACTGTTTCTCATGGATTTGAACTGCACCGTTATTCACCTGTTTTGCATCCATTGCTTTCAGAAATCATGATGGGTGATGAGAGCCAGCACTAGTGGTTATTAGACTCCGGTGCAGCCGCAACAGTGATGGCCACTGCATCGCGTGCATCATATGGTGCATGGGTTGTGAACTCACAAAGTGACCGCTTCCGTGCGGCCAATGGCAGTAGAGTGAACATCGATGGATCAACTACTGTTTCTGTTTGGGTTGGATTCAAGAAGAAAAATGATAATTTGGGACGTTTCCCAGTGTACCATCAAGCAAAGTTGAAGTGTCTTGTGGGTGGCATCAGCCACAACATCATTTCAACCAACACTCTCTGTGAGTGCGGATGGGAATTCAATCAGAATCCAGAAGGTGCTGAGGTTACTCACTGTGCGTCAGGTTTGAGACTTGACGACATTTGCAACTTTGGTGGATATCCGTGGGTCAAGCTGGACCCTGCATGGATGTATAACGGTTCTGATGTATCTGCACAGCATGGTGATGAATTCATCATGTCAGAGGGTTTGAATGCAGTGCACGACAACGCCAATCTGAATCCATTGAGCCGAGCAGCAGAAGCTACGCTTGAGACCCACAGAATGCAAGGGCATGTACCTTTTGATCCAAGGTGCACAATTTGTGCACGTGGCAAATCAACTTTTCAACATCGTCGTCGTCGAGAAGGCGCTCTTGAGACTGAGGTGCAAGCCGATTTTGGTTTTCCAACCATCCGTGGAGAGATGGTTGAGGATGAAGCAGATGGAACTATCAAGGTTCTGGTTTTGACTGAGTTGTCAACAAACTGCGTTGGCTATGTCGTTGTGGGGCAGGAGACAAGATCTGTGAAGAATCAAATATGCAAGTGGCTGGATCATTTCGGCCTTGCATCGTCAACGTCTTCCGTTGTCCTGCATACTGATGCCGAACGTGCAGTATCTGAATTAGTCGGAACCAGTTCTGACAAGTACACATTCTTGGTTCGACGTGCACGACCTCAACAACACCAGAGCAATGGAGGAGCTGAACGAGCTGTGAGAAGACTCAAAGAATCCCTTGCTATGTTGCGTGCTGAAATGAACCAAGTTGGTGCTGATGTTTGCTTCACCGAGCGTGGATTGCAAGATGTTGCAACCTACATTGCATTGAGCCACAACCATTTTTCCAAAGCTCATGGAACTGACTTTTCTCCATTGGAATATTCCACACAACGGAAGTTGTCTCGACCTTCCTTTGCAATGTTTGGTCAAACTGTCCTTGCCGAGTTGCCCAGCAGCATGCGAGCCCAATCACCGAATGAAACAAGAAGTGTTGAAGCTGCATTTGTGCATTCAGGTTTGGATACTGGACCAGTTGTGCAAGGTGCTGTAAGAATTGATGGTGAATTAGTTCTGAAGCGCTTTGTTGCAAGGAATGTCAAGCCAATTACACAAATCGTGTGGAACCAGTTCATTGGTGATCAGTTGTTTTCCGAGATTGATGGTGGACAAGTGCAAGGAGAACCATTGCCAGCACGCGAAGGAATTCGCATTGAACCGGCTGCCCCAAATGTTGAGAGACCAAGATTGCCCGATGCAAATGTTGAACAACCTATGCATGATGATGTTGTTGAGTACCCAGATGGTGCTCCAGGTGATCTAGTACGAGAGATGAAAGAACCTGATCCAGGCTTCCGAGCCCCAACTCCGAAGAAGAGACCGGTGGAGTCAGCTTCATCTCAACCAAGAAAGCCAGGTGAATTGAAGATTGCCCGACAAGACCCAATTCGTGCATCTACTTCTGATGGACCTGCATTGCCTAAAGCATCTCCGAAAGTGTCACCAAAGTCTCCGCCTCCGTCTCCAGATGTTGCTAGGTCAGATGTGCGTGTTTTTCCAAAGACACCCAGGTCCAGGTGTCCTGCATGTGATTCTGGAATGGATGTACCCGGAATTAGGCATAATGCTGAATGTAAGACAAAGCGTGTTGCATTTGAGGCGAGTGAAACTCCCAGTGCAATGCCAGATGTTGTGCCTAATGTTGCAAGACCGAGACTTGAGGTAAGGCATGAAGATATGGAGGTTGAAACCGAAAACGGCCCAACTCCGGTTGGCGCAGGTTCCAATGAGGTTGGTCCAAGTATGGACACTGAAGGTTCAGGCGTGAAGAGAGAAGCAGAACAGTCTGTGCAAGATCTCGAGGATGAGATGGCTGCTGAGCGTGCAGCTGGAACTCAAGAGCCCATGACTCTTGATCTATTTCTCATGGACAATGCATGTCATGCCTTAGGACCTGTTGCATGGTGTTTAGAACAAGGACCTGAAAATGCACGAGCCACGAGTCCTGAGTTGTTTGACACTGAGCTTAATTCAATTAAGTTTGCACACGGAAAGGACCAGACATGCGTGAAGGTGAAACTTGGTGGTTCAGAAGTGCTGCTTTGGAAACCAGATGAAGTGATTGATGATAGCTCACTCATGCAACTTGATGTGGACCTTGGTTTTTAGGGTATGAAAGAAGAAATTGGTAATTTAGAAAAATGTGGTGCCGGAAAGGTCATAGGACAGGCTGAGGTTGATGCATTGAAAAAGAAACACCCGCTCATGCGTGTGATTCCAAGTAGATGGGTTTTAGCATACAAAAGTGAATCACGAGTCAGAGTCCGGATAGTTGCAAAGGACCTGAATAAAGGAATTAGTGCACGAAAGCTGGGAATTTCGAGCCCAACACCGAGCATAGAGGGCTTGCATTTCGTTCTCACTCTTGCTGCCCAACGTGCTCTTCGACTGAAAGGACTTGACGTTTCCCACGCCTTCATGCATTCACCTCTTCCTCATGGACTTGTGATTGTGCTGAAACTGCCCCTCTCCGTCTCTATGCCAGATGGCTCACAAGCCTACTTGTTGCTCTACAAAGCCTTAAATGGTCTTAGAGATGCATCGCTGCACTGGCTGAATTTTCTGAGTGACAGCATCCGTGGAGTTGGATTAACTTCCGACGAGGTCGAACCATGCATTTATCAAGGTGTCGTGAATGGAGAACTTGCACTGCTTGTCGCCTATGTGGACGACCTACTCCTTTGTTGCCAATCAGAGAAAGCTGTGAAGATTGTGGAGAAAGCAATTGGCAAAGCCGTGCCTTTGAAGGAGACCGGAATCATCCTTCCTGCACGACATGGAGGTGGACGTTTAATTCCCGAGAGCGCCTGCGAAGGGTTCTTCGTAAAAAAGCAGCCGTTATACTACATCTTCACACCTTCACATCTGCTGATCTACATCTTCACACCTTCACACCTGCAGATCTAGATCTTTACACCTTCACACCTGCAGATCTAGATCTTCACACCCTCACACCTGCAGATCTAGATCTTCACACATTCACATCTGCAGATCTAGATCTTCACACCCTCACATCTGCAGATCTACATCTTCACACCCTCACATCTGCTGATCTACATCTTCACACCCTCACACCTGCAGATCTACATCTTCACACACCTTCACATCTGCTGATCTACATCTTCACACCTTCACACCTGCAGATCTAGATCTTTATACCTTCGCACCTGCAGATCTAGATCTTCACACCCTCACACCTGCAGATCTAGATCTTCACACCTTCACATCTGCAGATCTAGATCTTCACACCCTCACACCTGCAGACCCTCACACCTGCAGATCTAGATCTTCACACCTTCACATCTGCAGATCTAGATCTTCACACCCTCACATCTGCAGATCTACATCTTCACACCCTCACAACTGCAGGTCTACATCTTCACACTCACATCTGCAGATCTACATCCTCACACCCTCACATCTGCAGATCTACATCTTCACACCCTCACACCTGCAGATCCACATCTTCACACCCTCACACCTGCAGATCCACATCTTCACACCTTCACACCTTCAGATCTACATCTTCACACCTTCACATCTGCAGATCTACATCTTTCCACCCTCAAACCACCCTTCAGATTCCACATCTTCACAAAGCCCCTCACACCTGCAGATCCACATCTTTCACACCTCACACCTCAGATCTACATCTTCAACACCTTCACATCTGCAAGAATCTCCTCTCGCTCTTCTCTATTCTCTCTAAGGCGGGGCGTGGGCCGCCGGAGCGCCACTAAACCGGCAACCCTTTCGCACGAAATGGACGTTGGACGTCAAAAACTGAGGAAAAATTGCGACTTTGATGCGTCCCGCGCAACCCTTTCGCACGAAATGGACGTTGGACGTCCAAAACTGAGGAAAAATTGCGACTTTGATGCGTCCCGCGCAACCCTTTCGCACGAAATGGACGTTGGACGTCAAAAACTGAGGAAAAATTGCGACTTTGAGGTGTCCATCGCAACCCTTTCGCACGAAATGGACGTTGGACGTCAAAAACTGAGGAAAAATTGCGACTTTACTTAGTCAATCGCAACCCTTTCGCACGAAATGGACGTTGGATGTCAAAAACTGAGGAAAAATTGCGACTTTACTTAGTCAATCGCAACCCTTTCGCACGAAATGGACGTTGGACGTCAAAAACTGAGGAAAAATTGCGACTTTACTTAGTCAATCGCAACCCTTTTGCACGAAATGGATGTTGGATGTCAAAAACTGAGGAAAAATTGCGACTTTACTTAGTCAATCGCAACCCTTTCGCACGAAATGGACGTTAGACGTCAAAAACTGTGGAAAAATTGCGACTTTACTTAGTCAATCGCAACCCTTTCGCGCGAAATGGACGTTGGATGTCAAAAACTGAGGAAAAATTGCAATTTTAAAGTGCCAATCGCAACGCTTTCGTCTGTGTAAAAGTGTCTGTGTGTAAAAGCCTCTGTGTGTAAAAGCCTCTGTGTGTAAAAGTGTCTGTGTGTAAAACCGTCTGTGTGCAAAAGGGTCTGTGTGGAAAAGCATCTGTGTCTGTGTGCAAAAGCGTCTGTGTGTAAAAGCGTTTGTGTGTGAAAGTGTGTGTGCGTCTGTAAAAAGGCATCTGCATGTAAAAGCGTATGTGTGTAAAAGTGTCTGTGTATAAAAGCGTCTGTGTGTTAAAGTGTTTTCGTGTAAAAATCTCTGTGTGGAAATGCGTCTGTGTGTGTGTGTGCATGAAAAACGTCTCTGTGTGAAAGCGTCTGTGTGTAAAAGTGTTTATGTGTAAAAGATTCTGTGTGTAAAAGCGTCTCTGTATAAAAGCTTCGCGTTTCTTCGCGTTCACGGAATGATGGTGCCGAGCCTTTTTCCGCAATGTGTGTGGGAATTACCATAATAAAATGAGATAGCACATGTCATTCGCAGACTCATGGTACCGAGCCTCCTGTGCACTTTTGTTGCTCACATTACATTTCTCCATGTTTTCTTTCTACCTCCCCCTTTCATTCTCTCTCTCTCTCTCTTGCTTTCTCTTTCTCTCTCTCTCTCTCTCTTTCTCTCTCTCTCTCTCTTTATCTCTGCCCCCTCTTTCTCTCTGTGGTTGCAAGACACATGTCATCTGATGCCCTTTACCAAATATTCTCTTCTTGATCAATCTTACTTTTTCACACCATATCTTTCCATAGCTCATATAAAATTCACCAACTATTCACCGACTATCTTTTACGACTACCATCCTCAGAGCTGCTTGAAAAACATCTTTTTCGCTCTCGGGCCAACCGTCGTCTAGTTTTCATTTGCAGGCATGTGCATCGTGGAATTGATGATGACTCCTTGACGATTGGCGTGAACCCAAAGTTCTTGGACACGACCTTTACCGAATTCAACATCACGAAGGGATCTGCATCTGTGCCTGACGTGGCTGGGATCTTGGACAAGGCCATGGGTGACAAGAATCAATTGCAAGAACTCTCTCCCTCTGCATATTCACGATTTCGCCGAGCACTTGGCACACTTCTGTGGATGGCACAATCTAGGCACGACCTGAAACTGTATCTCAGTCTAATTGGAAGTCAGCAAGCAAAGCCCAACCAAGGCACTGAAGCTGCCATTCGTTCTTTGTTGCGATTTCTGTTTGAAGATGTGGGAACATGTTTGAGGTTACCATCCCCAGAATACGAGAATTTGATGATTGGACCCGCAAGACATTCAATTTTGCATTCATTCTCTGATGCATCGTTTGCTCCATACAGATTCAATGGTAGGAAAGGGATTTCTGGTGGAGTTGTGTTTTGTGAAGGTGCATTGGTTAGGTCATTGGCTAGACAGCAACAGTCAGTGTCGCTTTCGTCGTGTGAAGCAGACTTGTATGCATTGCAAATGGTTGCCCAAGAATCAGTTGCGTTTTGCAATTTTTGCCATCGTGTTTACACAGGGATTGGTGACATGAGAGAGAGAGATGTGCCCCAAATTTTGCTGGAGTCAGATAGCTCTTCAGCCTTGCAATTGTTGGTTGGACAAGATATACCCAAACGAAGTCGACATGTTGAAATTCGTATGGCCTGGATGAAAGCTAAGATTAGCTCAAATGAACTTTTGGTTGAACACAGGGCCGGAACGGACAATGTGGCAGATTTGTTTACCAAATGTTTGGGGACCAAAGATTTCCTGAGACACCGCGCAAGCTTAGGGTTTGAAACTCCTGAAGTGCCTATGCAAGACCTGCAAAGAAGTCGAGATGTCTGAGTCATGCTCATCAACAACAGGGTTGATCAAAAGCAAGATGTCGCCTTTGTGGAAGTTTGTTGTGGAACCAACTCAGCTTTGGGAGAAGCATGCAAAGTTGCACTGCACGCATGCCCTATATTGGTATAGTCCAACGAATGGAAACTGCGGACATGTTTCAAAAGGTGAAAGAGTTTGTTGAAGTTCACCAACAGTTAGGCTACCGTTGGGTGCATGTGCGCGCTTCTACTCCTTGTAGCTCAGGATCTCCACTCAAGAATTTTTCTGCAACGATCGAATCAGAGGCAGACAGGTCATGGAAAGGTATCATGGAGAAAGTCTAAGTATTTGCTGCTTGGGAATTCGAGGTCTTTCGAACTGCCCCGAAACAACAACATATGGAAACGCGAAGAGACCAAACGAGTTTTGAAACAATGTGGTTTGCAATTTGATGCTGAAGTGTTTTTGTGTCAAACCGGTATGCAAGCACCAAACGGATTGCCTATCGGTAAAGTGCTTATTTTTTGTAGTGCGTCAGCTGGTTTTTGCAATTTGCTCACAAAGCGTTTTGGTTGGTGCGAGTGTGAGAAACATGCAGGGATGTATGGTGTCAACTGGACAGCGACCGGTGTGTATAACAAAGAACTGGC
The DNA here is from genome assembly GCA_947184155.2 of Cladocopium goreaui. NCBI lineage: Eukaryota > Dinophyceae > Suessiales > Symbiodiniaceae > Cladocopium > Cladocopium goreaui. The sequence goes on from CAMXCT020001210.1 coordinate 130,715, forward strand.
AAAGGCCATTTTGGCCGCAGTTCGTGCCGGAAGAAAGGACCCCTGAGCATGTTCATGATTTTTTGCATGTCGCATGGAACAACCGAAACCAAACAAATGTTTTTGTTTTGACCTGCATGTTGCATGATTTTCCCAAGGAAATTTGCGTGGCAGGTGGAACTGCTTTGAGTTTTTGTGTTTCACGTCTTCGGACGTCGACAGTTTAAAAGGGGGACGTGGTCTGATGAGACCTTATTTTGTTTTTGTGGCATGTTGGAACCAAAGATGTTTTGCATGTCTTATTTCAAACAAACTTGAAACCAAACGACAGTGATGTGAAACACGGCAGTCATGTGAAGCACAGTTGTTTTCTTTTGCGAAGCACTGGCGTACGCGAAGCACAGATTTTTGATGTGAAGCACTGCATTGATGTAGAAACACAGTGGTTTTTGCATTTTCAGTCATGTCTGCATGTTCAGTTGGTTTTGCATTGGACTGATGTGGACAGGGTTGGACAGAATTTTTTGTTGATGTTTGCAACGTTGTGGATACAGAGTGGAAGTCAGAACAATGCCTGCAGAACTAAGGATGTCAGGTTTCAGAATTCATTCACACGCCCAATTCAGCAGTTGCGGATACTTAGGTACCCCTGAAACGGCTAAACGTGTGTGTGTGTGTGTGTACCGTCTGAATAGACGTAAAACTTCTATTAATATATTTCTATTAGCGGGGGGTCACCGGGGTCCCGGGGGGGTCGGTGACCAACGAAGACACCTCCCCGGGACCCGTGAAAACGTACCCGCAGGACTACGTTGGTGCACCTGGGCGCATTTAAGTCGCAGCTGGTGGCCACCGTAGTCCTATATATATATTCATCCTTAATTAGGTAACTAATCTAATTGCATGTTACAGGATTCAGTTCCTGACGGATCATATAATGATCCATTCTTGTCTAGTGTGATTCCTATGGTGACTCCGATATGTTGCCATAGGGCCAATTGAGGCAACCCCAGTTGGGGTCAATGTCGACTGACCTGAATTCTGAATTCACACGTTTTAATTTAGTAATTCGTTTAAGTAAAGTGGAACAGCCTGCCTTGCGTTTTATCAGCCTTTTCGAGATTCCCGCCGTCCCTGTGGTCCCTTGTGAACCCAGTGAAATGCCTCTCTACTGAGTGAAGCTGTGCCGAACTTCAGAAACCTCCGTTTTTGCTTATGCAGCTTTTGTCATGCACAAGCATCCATGCATCATGAACAAGAAGCCAGGCAGGCACACGACTTGCAGGTATGGTTTTCTTCTCTTTTTGGTTTTCTGGTGAGGTTAAACATATTGTGCACTTAATTCGCTGGAACTTGAAAGCCGTTTTATGCCAATTGGGGCAAGACTTGACCGCGGGCCTGGAGTGGCACAATCGCACGACTTCTAGGTTTAGGAACTGAATCCTGTTTTAACTTTTTGTGGTTTCATCAACTAATCCCCATTGGTCCCCTATCTCATGCGTTCTTCCCTCCCCAGGTAGGTTGGCTCCGTCGCGTGCTGAGGTGTTTGTAGGTTTTCGCTGTGTCAGGTTGGTTCAGGCGCTTTCGTCCTCCCCCCCCTCCGCTGGTCTGGTTCCGTGTCCGTCGACCCTCCGCTTTTCTTTTCCCTTGCCCTTTCAGGGTTTGCCCGCTCCGGGCCAGGTGTGTGGTGTTGGTGTTCTCTCCCTCCTCTTTTGCGTTCCCCTCTTCGCGTTCTGGTTAAGTAACTTTTCATCTCATCTTCATGGTCATTTCATTTTCACTCCCCCTTCATCCTCATCTTCATTTCATTTTTACGCGCGCCACCCTGCCGGAGGCAGGGTGTGTGTGTGTACCGTCTGAATAGACGTAAAACTTATTAATATATTTCTATTAGCGGGGGGTCACCGGGGTCCCGGGGGGTCGGTGACCAACGAAGACACCTCCCCGGGACCCGTGAAAACGTACCCGCAGGACTACGGTGGTGCACCTGGGCGCATTTAAGTCGCAGCTGGTGGCCACCGTAGTCCTATATATATATATATCATAGGTGAGTTCGGAGGACCGGGGTAAACCGACCCGGCAAAACGCAAAATTTTGAACCTTAACAGTGTTTAAAAGTACACTTTTAAACACTATTAGTGTCTAACGGTGTTCGAGGAAAATGGCCTCAAACGGTTTCAAAATAGACTCAAAATGAACTCGGTAGTGCTCAAACGGTTTCATTTTGGAGAAGAACATTACATTTTGGGAAACAACATGGAAAACAGTGTGCCTCAAATTGCCTCAATCTGGCTCTAATCAGGTACATTTGGAAGAACACTATGCATGGGGAGACACATACAAAGTGAACAATATTTTACCAAGAGAAGCCATGGAACAAATAATACCATTATTATTACTATTATTACTGAATTGAAACTAATCAGGTACATTTAGAAGAAAACTGTGCATGGGTATACACATACAAAGTGGAAATTGTTTTTCCAAGAGAAATAATATTATTATATATCATTATACTGTTACTGATATGATTGAATTGAATCATGCATCCCTGGACCACTGTCACTAACAGGACAAGTTCTAAGATTTAGAATCTACTAGCTTATAGCTAGACCCCGTGCCATGGAACCGGATTCAGATTTCGCCGATGATGTGGCCCATGATGATGAGATATTGGTGGTGGGGGGGCCAGAATCAAGCCGGATGGCCGCCGACCACCCTTCCAAGATGTCCGATTTCCGGGTATGGAAGGTTTCAATCGGCTCTGGATTTTGGGCTGAGCAATACCCAATCATGGTTGGTGTACCAGATGCTCAGGAAAATATCCAATGTGCTTTCATTCTGCGAGATATAGTGAAGGTTCTGTTTGATGCTAATCGCAGACTAATGAAACGGTGGTCGGAATCTTACAATGAAATCCAGGACTGTGGGTTTGGCAAATTGGTACATGTTGTACAATTACCCGTGGGTCCCAACGAATGAGAACAAACACATCATTTGGAAACTGTTTGCGGCATTGAAATGGTGATATTTGAAGGTAAATTCAAACCGTTTATCGACTTTCCTTCCATTCGTTATTTGGGACTTGGTGGAATTTTATTTCTCCCTGCCTGCTGATTATTTTTGATTCGAACCATTTAGATTTTTTGATTTAACCAATTCGAACTTCCATAGATCAAACCTAGCCCCAAAAGAAAATATTGGCTGGCCACTGAGCGCCAGAAAGGCAAAACACCATGTAAATGCCTTGTTATATGTTTCCATTTGAGCCCCATTGAGTCCATTTGAGCCCCATTGAGCCCCATTGAGCCCCATTGAGGGGGAATCCCCCTAAATCACGGGTTTCAATACTGGCGCAATACATTTAGGGGTATCACCATGTTAGGAAACCTGTATTTTAGGGTAGCCGGTTCCATTCGGACATCCCCCCTGCAAGGATGCGCACCACGCTCTGTGGCCAGGGGTTCCAGTTCCAGACTTGTTACGGTTCAAGTCATCTGGGACAGCCTACACTCTGTGGGGACATACATCTGTGATGGTAGCCACAATAGTATGTTTCTTCGCAAAAACAAAAAGGAGAGCCGACTTTCGGCAAAAAGCTTACCTGCTTCTCAAATGTATGATTGAAGCTGTCTGTAGTTTGGGAGCGGACCTGGTTGCAACCCATGTAGATCTGGATGGGAATGAGATTGACCACAATTTTCGTGTGGAGGGCAGCGCTTTGGTGGATGCAATGCATTTGTGGGACGACAACTTCTACGTAACCCATTTGGCCGATGGATGGGCCCAAGATGTCAATGACAGCAACATTCCATGGGTATCTAGTCCCGGAACTAGGCCCCATTTAGCTGATTGGCTGGCTTTTTGCCTAGATCTACCCCAAACGGAGACACGTCGAAATGTTCGACGCTATAGCCGTAGAGTCCTGATTGATGCCAAGAAGGCATACTCCGGATCAGCTTTGGGGATTGTGACGCAAATAGCAGATTTCTTCAACTCCAACATCATACAGTTTACTGAGTCTGTGGGAACGAGAATGATGCACGATGACAAAGGCCCTTTCTATTTATTGGTGTCAAAATGAGAGTTTTCTTTTTATAGGATGGTAATTTCGATTTTTTTTCACTAAAACCCACCGCATTAAGCCCTTCAGGCTTAAGGCGATGGCTTACGCAACGATCATGGACTATTGCTGGACTGGCAGCACAGCTCATGCAATCACACAAGGAGTGGGATTACACGGGACCCACTGCAATTCAACAGTATCAACAGGGACCCAGGGATCCACTGGGGAAAAAATATATCCCTTATATATTCTTGACACAATATTACTTTTTATAACTAAATCATAGCGTGTTTTCATATAGGGGCTAGATTCACTTTCAATGTGCATTTACATGGGATCAATATAGCGCATTCAAATGGGTTCAATTAGGCTTAATCGGGCTCAATTGGGCTCAATTGGGTTTAATGGGGTTCAATTGCTTTCAAGTGAGCACATGAGGGTCCTCATATTCCCTTTATAATTCCCTTGTCCATGGCAGGAACGGTGGTGGAGAAAAGCAATCAGTGAAGTGACACCCAGAAAGGAAACCACTGTGACTTCCATGACGTTTAGGTTTTGTGCCGCTCATCAGCACAAAGTTTTGGGATCCCGAGATCATAGGCAACATTAGCCATTCTGTGCATCAATTCTACTGTTTACTGGGTGGGAACGGGCTTTTACTGAATGGGAACTGGCGTTTACTTACGCCGTAGCTGCCTCGCATTTAAGGTTGCATACTTGGAGCGACTGCGTGCTGAACTTTCAACGGAACGCCACTTCCAGGCAACGCGTGCATATCCAGCAGCTCACCCACGCCTTGAAATCTTATGAGGGGGCCCACACAAAAAACAGTTTGCTAGTGAATTAATGGTAAGTTTCGTTCGTTCTCATCAGGGCATGGAGAGTCCTGCTGTATTTGCTCGGTTTGGGAACCTGCGCAGGTTCAATTCGATGGGAGCACATGTGGTGGTGTGCCGACGGAACTCTTTCTTGCATCTCGGCTTTTAATTGAAAATTTCTCCCTACAAGTGGAATAGCATCATAGAAACCAATTGAAGTTTCCGGTGCACATTGACCCTTCTAGGCATTGTTTTTTGTTCAAATCTTACGTCCAAGATTTAAGCAAGCCTTGACCATGCCGGCCTAGGTCTGGTCGCCTTTCAAAGCAATCGGAGGCTATGGGCCCCCAATCGTACGGAACTCAATTCACCAAATTTCCCAGTGTCTTAGCAGCCACTCTCGTGGCATTTCCGGTGGGGTGTGTCCATTGATGTACCCAAAGAACCTGGATGAACCCACAGTTTGAGAGGGATGTTTCATCTTACGGAAAAAAAATCAAATACTGGTTGCCTGGTTCGCAGCACTCCCTGCAGGAAATTCAAGGAAGGTTTTGCTCGCGCAAATTGTGTTTAAAAGCATTATCAAAGCAAAACAACATGAACATGTCATGAGCATTTCCTGCAATTTCCGCTAAAAACAACATATATTTTCACTGTAACTGTATGCAAATTGTATTGTTTGTACCCGTTTTTGCACCCTTTGTCTTTGCTCACAAGCTGGGCGAGCAATGGAGCGGAAATCCATTTCCACAGTGACTGGATTGGTTACCGTGACAGATCATGGAACCAGTTCAGATTCTAGTTCATGGGAGCCGGCATTGAAACGACGGCGTGCTGCACGTACAGAATCTAGTGGCAGCACATCATCTACGATTTTTTCAGCTTCCCCATTTCAGGCGGGATTTCCTGCAGGGCAAGAAACTATTAAGACCAGCTAGATTTTGTTTCTATACGTGACAGAATCTTAAAAAGAGCATGAACAACAGCTTCCCCCTAGCCCGACAACATCCACACAGGAGGTTCGGGACACTCCGATGCTGGAACTTGCTGCTCGCGCTCTACGTATGGCCTGGTGTGTGCTGGAAAGGAATATGCCTCAGCATTTGCTCAGGGTTCCCTGGTTGCGCCAAAGGATTCCCATTATTCACAACTTTTCAAAATCGGTAGTCGAAAGGGCCCAAAATGGTTCAAAAAGGTTCAAAAGGGCTCAAAATGGTTCAAAAGGGCTCAAAAGGGCTCAAAAGGGTTCAAAAGGGTTCAAAAGGGTTCAAAAAGGGCTCAAAAGGGCTCAAAAGGGTTCAAAAGGGTTTTCAATAAGGCTCGTTCAACAAGAAATCTGATTTATTTGTTCCAAAGAGTTTGAAATGGTGGTTCGAAGATGATCAATAGGGTTCAATAAGGTTCAATAGAGTTCAAAAGGGTTGAAACATGTTCAAACATGTTCAAATTTCTACTTAGTTCATATATCATATTGATGAAACAGACCTACTTCCATGCACACATCCTTCCAGCTGAATTAGTTTCAAGACACTGAGGATTCAATGCTGCGAAAGGCTCACGGCATTAGCTCGTGTTGCACTGGGGTGTACACTGTTGAATGTGCAGCGGCGATGGTCGAGAAAACAGTGAACGAACAGTCATCATCTACTCTGGGTTTTGAGGTGTATTTGCAAAGCAAGTCTTGCTTTGAACCTTAGGTGAAAGGATTTAGGCAATATTGTTGGTTTTTTACCGAATGTGAGCCATATTAGCCGAACCTCAAAAATTTTGAACAAATAGGCAATACTATTGTTTTTTTTCATCCAATGTGAGATATTTTCTCCGAAACCAATGGAAAAATAGGCAAGTGAACCAATTACCTTGCCAACTTGCACCCTTCTAAGGAGATCGACCGGCACTGCCAGCAGGCGATTGTGGACCAGCACCGTTGGCTGAAAACGTTCGCTGGGCATTGTTGGGTGATGCCGCATGTGCATGGGAACCTCTTGCAGTCAGTGAATGACGGTGATTTACCCTTAGAGGGTGATTTCAAGTCTCGTTTTGACAAGATTTCCAAGCTGCCATTGTCAAAAACCATGCGCTGCTTCACCCACGGCACAGAGTGCAGAGTTGATACCCCGGATCATGCAGGGGAAGTGAATTTTTCAGGGCTCCCGTGTGAAGAAAACAGTCGCTGCAACGCGCAGCGGCAGTTTTTGAACGGACGGTTTGCAAACTTATATGGATGTTGGGCCAGAAGGCATAAAGTCTTACGCACGCCCCTATTAATTTTGGAGAACACTCCGGACCCTCAGTATGCTTTAGTCTTTTTTTTTATCAATTGAATTGGTTCCCAATAAAGATTCAATATGGTTCAAAACAGCTCAAATCAGCTCAAAACAGCTCAAACAATTCGATTGCACGTAACATAACTTTTTCGCGATTAATATGCATCAACCCCACTTTTTTGCAGCCCGCTTGAATTGAATTGTGAGGCCTGCCAGTTCACAAAAACCAAGGACATCCCATTTACGGAGATCGCCAGCTGCATGGGGCCGAAGTACAATGCCTTGCAGACCTTTCTGGATCCCTCGGACTTCGGTCATACGGGAATGAGACGTCAGCGGACGTTTATCTTCCTCCAGCATCGTGAAACCTGTGTGTACCTCAAATGATTTCAGAATGGGATAGTTTATGTTATCAAGTTGCAATGTTGGTCACACTAGTACTGAAATCAAAAACCCGAGCCAAAACACATGATGCTAATTAGTCATTAGATAGACGTTACAGTATAGAATCAGCCGTGGCTTTCATGAGCAATTTGGCCGATTTGTAAGGTATCTCTATGATATCTTCGATGCCTTCAAAGCGATTTCCCAGCAGATCAAGAAGGTTGTGCACACTAGGCCATCCGATTATATGATTGCCTCTGACCATGCCCGAAGTCTGGATATGATGCAATTTGCAAACACCAGAAAGATTGAATTTCAGCCCGACACTTGTTTCGAAGTAAAATGTTTTGTTCTTTCTCGGTCATGGTTTTGGGCTCAGAACGGTACAGGGTTGTTAAATAATATACCCAAAATATCCCAAAATAGTATTCACCAGAAAGTTAATAGTGTCAGAATGATCGGTCGTTCTTATGATGGTACCATTTTTGTCTGGGATGCTGAGTCATTCTTATGATGGGAGCGTTTTTGAGGGTACCATTTAAGTATTAGATTATGACTATTGGAGGACCACCCCCCAAATTAATAACCCGTAGTTTATTAATTAATTAATCCGGGATTGACATTAAATTGGGCTTAATCTCATTGAATGGGTTTCAGTAAGGCATATCCGGTACTTATTCACCCAACTGAGGCTTCAACAATAGACAAACTAATGGGATTCAACAGGACCTATATATAATATGTTCAATCGTTTCAAGTGGGCTCAATGGGGTTCAATTCGGCTCAGGAGAGAAACAACATTTGGTACATCCTGAATTCCTGGGAAAAGCAGGTTGTCCGACACATGGATGCTGAATTTATGCTCCGACATAGGGAAAGGCCAGATGCTTTCCCAGACCTCTTCTACTTCATGGGCGACCGAGTGGAATGGGCACTTACTTGGACTGCCAGTTCTGGTGTTTTGCCATGCTTCCGTAAGAATGGGGGTAAGTACATACAACGGTCTTCAATGAAGGCCATGACCCCTCAGGAAAAACTTGCTGCCCTCGGGTGGCCTGTCACAACAGGCACCGCGAAAGAGATGGGCGTGACACCCATGCCGACATTGGATGCACGCCGTTCTGCTCACATGGCTGGTAACAGTATGCATGTGACAGTAGCATCAATCGTTCTATTAGTGGGTCTTTGCTGTCACACCACGAAATAAGTTCCCATCAAAATAGGGCGGTTTTCAAAATTTGTGAGGTCATTGGTTCATATCGGGTACTAGCCACTTGACAGATGTTTTTTGGTGTGTAGCAGGCAGCACGGTAGACCATGAATGAAATCAGGGTATATGAGCATTACCCAAAAATTGCCTATGTTTCATCAGACTTGCGTTTTTGAATGCATGTTGATGCCTGGCCAGAAAAAAGGTGAACTGCTTTTGGGGACTTGAACCCTTTTGAGCCAGATTGATAAATTATTATTTCTTAAAATGGAGAGTCACCAAAACCATGTGTGTCAATATTATGATGATCTATTTTTGGTTGATTTGGGGGAACGAATCAGCTAAAAACAGTTTGCAAAGTTGGCACGAAGTTGCAATCTGGAAACCCATTAACAGTAGTTGGGCAAAACGACTGTGAATCCGCCGGCCACCATTTGTTTATTGATGTAATTCACGTATTTGGCAGCAAAAAATGAGAAACAAAATGATCGGATCGGACTCAGTCATAATGACTCCAGTGACCATGCATCAATTTGGATCGCTATAACCGATATTCGCCCTTCCGAAGGAAATTTGCTCAAAGCAAAGATTGGGCAAAAACCAAGCCGGTCACCTCCCTGGATTGCCGATGGCTCGACCGGGGACGGGTAAGGGGAAAGTGAAGGAGGCTGGTGAGGAGAAGGGCAAGGGTGGGCGAGGTGGGCGAGGTGGTCGTGGTGGTCGTGGTGGTCGGGGAAAGGCGAAGGGAAAAGGAGCCCGAGATTCACCAGAACGGAGTGATGCCACAATGTCCACTGCAAAGGCCAAAACCCCTGCTGGTGGAATTCCGTTCCTTAGCAAATGACATTTTGAAGGTGTATCCCCATAAGTCTTTCGATTTGCTTGTATTTTTCTTTGGTTTTCTATTGGTTCATATCCAACGAACTAAAAATTGATTCTTGTGACGCCACATAGCTGGTTGGTTTCTGTTGCATTATGTCGAACGAAACACAACATATGTTTGACATGACTGCGCGCTAGGGGGCCCACATTGGAAGATGTTGCTACTTTTGCAGCGGGAAGAGCAGAACTTGACAGCGCAGTAAATTTGATGGAAAAGACTTTAAAGTTTCCTGTGCTTCCAGAAGATCTTCCATGGTATTCACCCAGCTTGTGGACACTACACCCCAACAGGTGGATAGCTTATTTAACTAACTAATTTATACTGTAATATTTATGAATGGGATTTCAAAATTAATGGGGGTTCCAAACCCTTTTTCGTTACCTTGGGATCTATTAAAAAAAACACGGGGTCACGAAAATATGGTGTTGAGCAGGGTTTGGAACCCCCAATGATTTTGAAACCCCCATTCAAGGGCACATTTATTTATTGTTGCCATTGTCACAGTATAATTAATCCATGAGGAATATGTGGCATCATCCATTCACCGGCGGCCAGCTAAGGTGGCCTTCAGGTTTTCGCTACACGGACCCAACCGAGGAGTATGCCAAGGCAAAGGCCAAGCCCGGCGCCAAAGCGGTTGGGAAACTTGGAGTTCCCAAAGTACCAGTAAAGGCGAAGGGTGGTTCACTACCCCCCATGAACATTGGGAAAGTTCCTGCTGTGAAGGGTGGCGTCAAGTATGCGGGTCCGCCAAAAGCAAAAGTTTCTTGGTGCAGTCTGTTGAGAAAAAAAACAACCATGGAACCAACCGTTTTTTTCTGAAGATTTGAGCCTGTTTGAGCCCATTTGAGGGATTCCTGCTGCAGAGTTTCTTGATGCAGTCTGTTGGGAAACAAAAATCCATGGAACCAACTTTTTTTTCGGAAGATTTGAGCCTGTTTGAGCCCATTTGAGGGATTCCTGTTGCAGAGTTTCTTGATGCAGTCTGTTGGGAAACAAAAATCCATGGAACCAACTTTTTTTCCGGAAGATTTGAGTCTGTTTGAGCCCATTTCGAAATTTTGAGTCGTTGGTATTCAAAATCTCTTCTCATCCCTTGATCTACGCTTTGACATACTATCGAAATACACAAAACCTGGACAGAATCCATGTGTTCACAGTTCCATTGTGCCCAGATTGAATCCATTTGCCAATCTTTGAACCCTTTGAAGCATTTGAAGGATTTGCTATTAATTGGAACCAAAACCAATTATCATGGCTGGGGTATGGATTGAAATCAAATTTTATTTGAATTGATGTTCCTCAACCGCATCGCCTGAGGTGAAGAAAGCTCCGAAGAGCAAGGCAGCAAAGGAGTCCAGCCGGGGGCGCAAGCGGAAGGTGAACGAGAAGTACTCTTCGAGCTACCGTATCATACAACAGATGCCAGTTGGATTCTTATTTTGTTGCATCAAAGCACTATGTTGTGATATGTTGTGTGTCCAGAGAGGAAGCACATGATCTTAAATGTGCTCTGAAAAGAAGCAAATTAGTGAGTAACTGAGCCAAATTTATCACATGTTATTTTGTTGGGGGTTCCTCCTGGCATCGCCCAGTTGAGCCATCTGTCGGACTGGCTTCGCCACATTGCTCCGGCCTATTTCACTTTGGTGCTGCTTTCTCGAATTTCCGAAGACCGTGATGCCCTACTTGCTTACTTGTATGTCTGCACTGGCCTCCAGCCATCAGACCCATTACCATCGTAACTCAGCAACGAATTGGTCAAGGATATGTCAAATTTGTTTATGTTTATTCGCTTTATAATTGGGCACTTTTCACGATGCTCGAAACTACCTAAAACGGTTCAATTTCAAGTATTTTCGAGCATCATCACTTTTCTTATTGAGCCCCATTGAGCCCCAGCCCCATTGAGCTTATTGAGCTTATTGAGCACCATTGAGCCCCATTGAGCCCCATTGAGCTTATTGGCTTATTGAGCCATATTGAGCCCCATTGAGCCCCATTGAGCTTATTGAGCCCCATTGAGCCCCATTGAGCTTATTGAGCCCCATTGAGCCCCATTGAGCCCCATTGAGCCCCAAAACGGTTCAATTTCATGTATTTTCTTAAAGTCATTATTGCCCGCCAGAGACCTTCAGGAACCTTACATCAAGATTTTCCTGTTGATTTGCCCCATTTAGCCCCAATCGAGTTGTCCAGCGAACCAGCCACGCAACCAGGCACACTCGAGATGAATGCATTGAAGCTTTGAGGTCTGAGCACAAGAGGTTGGGACGACCTATCCGAAAGTACGCGGCCATGAGGGTTGAACCAACTGATATGCCCGCAATTGTGACAGAACTCATTCAAAATGGAGAGGATCTCCATTACTTTGAGCCCGATGATGACGATGACCCTGATGACGAACTCAACCAAAACGAAGCTCACTTGATCAATTTTAATTGGTGGGGGTTCAAACAAGTATATCGGAGTAGATCAAAATGATTGGGGACGGTATTTTTTCATTGATCCATACTTGACACCATCTTTTTGAGACAGTTTCAAACAAAGCAGCCAGCCAGGAAAGGTTTTTGTAAAAAAAAGAAAACTTGGCAGCGTACGCACGCCCAGGAAGATGATTTCATGGAGGAACCGGAAGAAGAAGTAGGAGGAAGTGCGGAGCTTGCTCCGGTGTCCGTGGTCCCCTTTACTGGGAAAGCCCATACGGCCCCCCGTCGTCACCCCCCCAGTCATATCCTTGAGCTGGGTGCTGATGGGCCTCATGTCGTGGCCCCTCGCCGAGAAGTGTCATCATGGCGTGTGCACCACAACGAGCATGGTGATTGGGTGCTGTCCTCATGGGATTCCCAGGGGAACATGCTGCAGCAATGCTTGCTGCCTCAAGCACCTTCTGAGTCTTGGACGCTCATGAATGGGAATGACCCTGGGAGTGCCCACATTTGGAGTGAGGGGTCTGCTGCACCCATGCACTGTGCAACCTTCATGGCCAACCACGCATCTTCAGCTTCAGCAAAGTGTTCAGCTCCCCCCAAACCCCCCCCGGCCAAAAAGATCAAGAAGGCTCCCGAGCCACCCCGTCTCACTGGTGTTCCAAAGCATACAAAGCATTTGCCAGGAATGAAAACAGTTTCAAAGTTTTCTGGCAAGGCACCATCGAAAGTAGCTGTGAGCGTGGCAAACCCTTCCAAAGCGAAAGCTAAAACTGCATCTCCACCCATCCAGGGTAGCTTTGGTCGCAGTAATATGTTCAAGCTGGCTTGATACTGGTGGGGCCCAATCTGTAGTATATATAGAATATCATGTGTCTAGGTTGAATGTTATTGGATTGCAGTAGGAAAAATCCTTCACTTCACAACAGCTCTTTGCAAGGCAAAGCCAGTGCCAAACCACTGGAGCTATCCAAGACTGAGATGAAGGCAATGGAGGTGTGATTATTATCGGAATATGTGGGGGTTGATGCATTCAGAATCTGAACGGGGCCACTGCTTGAAATTCACAAAAATATCATGAAATTTCAGCAAAGGGAAATATCAAACAATACAATCATACCAGGTTTTCAATTATACAATTGACACGGATTGGTTCACGCAAAATCTATATTTTGGGAAATTCTACTATCACTGAACCCTTTTCAAATCTGTATTGGACCCTGTTGGGACCTTTTGATTAAATATTCGGATATCACTTTTAGGGATGTGTGATTGGCCAAATGCCCTCCTGAATAGTTATGTGAAATCATTTGGTTATTTAATTCCTGTGGAATCACTTGAACCCGGCTGAAACCATTTGAACCCTATTGAGCCTTGTTGAAACCCATTGAATGATCTATACGGTAGCGGTCAGCTTTGGCCAATGAAATACCCTGAGCATGATAACAGGCATCCTCACTGTTTAGATATATTGTGTGTGTGGGTGTGTGGGTGTGTGTTTGATTGCTGCACTTCAATGATATGTCTCATCATAACGATGGTCCAAACCCATGCAATATATTGAAACCATTTGAAACCATTTTGAACAATTGAAACCATTTGAAACCATTTTGAACAATTCTTGTTGAGTGACCAGCATTTACCTCCTGCTCTTTGGCAGGCAGACTTTGAGGATTTCAGCGAGAGCGATCGCGAAGATTTGCCGGAGGGAGCCAGTGTGGCATGCACCACTTTCATTGGACCGAATGGTAAGTGGGTCTTGCATTACATGGGCTACCAAATCACATTACCTGGAAATGGCCCATGGTGGGTTGAGCAGAATACGGAGGGGCTTTGGATTGTCACCAACGGGTTAAAGAGAAAGCTCTGTTCCAACCTGGTTTCATTGGACCGTGCTGTTCTGTCTAGGACTCAGTCAAGAAAACACTTACTGCACAATAAAACAGAGACATTACTGCAGTAAACAGTATTGACTTTGCATCAAATTCCTGTGCTAATGAGTTCTTGAAATAGCATGGTCATCATGTTCAAACCGCCTGTTTGTTTTCGAGGATTGATGCTGGAAGTGTGGACGGGAAGGATGACAAGGAAGTTCACCCCCCCAAAAAAAAGGCAAGATCCACTAGCCCGGCTTCTATCAAATCCGACACGAAGTTGCCCAAGCCAGGTGCCACCACATCCAAAGCCAAGGCTGCTTCCAAGGCTGGGGCCCCATCCCCAAGTATCAAGCCAGAGCCATCTGAACCACCAACACCCTCCCCCCAACGGAATTCCAAAGCCAGGGTTAGGAGAAAGCAGTACTCCGCCCTTGCGAAAGCAGCTGACACGCCTTTGGAAATGGATCCGATCATGGACGGGGATGTTAACATGGATGAAGCTGAGGGTCCGGGTATGGAGGAGGAAGGGTTGGGTGAGGATTTTACTGGTGAGTTCGATGGTCAACCGCTCGACGAGCAGGATCTTGAGGGCTTGGGCTTTCCCGAGGATCCAGCTTTACATGGGGGATTTGTTGAAGGGTTTGAGGGCGAGGAAGAGGAGGCGGCTGTGGACGAAGAGGCAGAGTGATAGAGAGACTGCATGTGTTACTTGTTTAAGGTTACATTACAAAGATGCCCCATGCTCCTTCCAAAAAAGGGAAATTAGGTTCAAACAGGGAGTTCAGAAGAATTCAGACCCATGGGTTCAATGGGGTTCAATGGGGTTCAATGGGGTTCAATGGGGTTCAATGGGGTTCGATGGGGTTCGATGGGGTTCGATGGGGTTCGATGGGGTTCCATTGGAATAAACGGGGATTTCAAGTATGCTTCACGGGATGGCGATAAATACTCCACCTTACCATCCTCTGCCTACCCACTTCCTAGGAAATCCAAAGTCTTCGACCTATGCATTCTGGTGGCGCACAGCACTACGATCTACCTTCAATCCTGGGCATTGGTTTTCACACTGATTTGACCTAGGGTGTAGGACTACGAGTCATCATATTTTGACGGTGCTTGATTGAACATTCACCCATTTGAACAATGCAAAAATTAAAAATGTGAAAATGCAGCTTCAGATGTGAACGATACAACTAATTAGTAGGCATGAATCGGAGTTTGCTTTTGAAACCAGTTGAGTTAAGCACCGTACATGACCGCTCTTTTTTGTGTACACCAGGGAAATGTGACTGTATCATTTGGGATCTTGATGATGCCTGGGTTTCCATACGTTTACATTGAAACTAGTTTGATTCATGAGAGTATGCAATTCAAGCAATTCAGTTGTATCACAATGGTTATTGATCAATTTGATGCGGGAAGCCTGTGGTCAATGAGTGGTGCAAACCACAGCAGAACTTGCAGCGGACACGCACGGAGAAACGGCCTGGTGACATGCAGCAGCATCGCAAGTGCCATCCGGTAATCAACCATGGCAATGCAAATCCATTGTAATGGGCATTGGACATGAAAAGCCGTTTGTAAAATATGTGATTTTCTTGGGATTCCCCTTGCCATGTTTGATAACCAGAAGGTGAGCGGACACGAACGGATGAACGACCAGGTGATTTTCCTGGGATTGCCATTGCCGTGTAGTGTTTGACTACCAGGAGGTGATTGTATAGTAAATCAATGGCCATATGTATATAGAATGATTGAAGTATTGCAAAGTTTGAAGCACTTCGATCATATGCCTTTCGGCCTGTGACTACCCCCCAGTGTGGCACATGTTCTTACTTAGCAATCCGGCATCTTAGGCAATTGAAAACTATGCGCTGTACTCAGAGAACATGGCCGCAGAACTCTTCAGGCAGGAAACCAGGTGTTGACTCCCTTGGAGGGATCAGTTGAGCACTCGTTGAAACAGTTGAATATGGTTTTAAGTACGTTCAATTTTCAGCCCTGGTTTTGAACCTGCTCTCGTATGACCAGCAAAGATCGCTTTGTGATTTTTCCATGGGATAGTATTCATACGTAGTAAGAATGTATTGAGGCGCCCTTCTTCTCTTTTCATCTATACGTCTGGCTTGGCAGGAGTTTCAGCATGGAGATGTCGAACGGTGTGTATGACACCTGGCTGCAACCAGGTATTCTTACTGCTCATTACCAGGTTAAGACATTTTTGTGAAACTATAGGCAAAAGGGATAACCATTTGGATGGGAACATTTTTTTCAGGATCCTCAAATCTGTTCAAATTGGTTCAATGGCATTTGAAGCGGCAAGAATCTTAAACTTATGTCCAGAGCAATGAAACACATATATCATATGAGTTCTAAAAAAACACGGGACGAGATGACTGACCTGGCGGATTGATAGCGCCCCAGATGTCACGATTATGATATCCTTCAGATGATGTTTTCTGTACACATCTGAAGGGTATATCCACCAACTATTTTTCAATGGATATATGAATTCAATGTCTATGATTTTCTCATATCCACCATCTAATTTTGGACATCCACCATTTATAGATGATTCCATGACAATATCAATTATGACAATTTCGGCTTTCAAATGCTTTCTATATCTATGTTAGTTTGGCACAGGGTACTCTCCCCGCAGCTCAGTGGACAGCAGAATCGATCGACTGCGGAAGTCGGAAGGTGACAGCCTGGAGGTTTATAGCTGGGAAAATTATCCATCAATAATAGTGAGTAATCATAATTAGTGGTGACTTAGAGTTGCACCGCTTTGCGGAGTCGGTGATTTGTTACTTTCCCTCCCAAAAAATGTAAAACGATATCTCCAAACTCCTTTAAAAAGGGAAAATCACCTCAGTAGTTCAATTGGGTTCAATAGGGTTCAATAGGGTTCAATTGGGTTCACTTGGGTTCGATGGGGTTCGATAGAAATAAACAGGCTTTCAACTATGCTTTTTCATTGAACACCTTTGCATACATTTTGAGGGTATCGCCTCCGCCGCCGCTCAAATAAATATATAATATATAATAGAAATTACAAAGGTTACATATTACAAAGGTGCCCCAAAATAATTTCCAAAATATTTCAAAAAAAGGAGAGTTCAGAAGAATTCGGAACCGCAGTAGTTCAATGGGGTTCGATTGGGTTCGATTGGAATAAACGAGATTATGCTTACATCATTGAACACCATACATTTGGCGTCCGCCGCTCCGCCGTCCTCGCCGCCTGCCGCACGCCGCCCCCCGTCCTCTGCACTGCCGCCGCCGCTCGCCGCCTCCGCTCGCCCGCTGGCCTCCTGTCTGCAGCTCTCCGTCCGCCTAGGCCGCTCGCCGCCGCCGCAGCTGCAAAATTAATAGTACAAAAGATGTACTTTTTTTTCATTTTTTTTACTGTATTTTTTTCAAACTATTTGATCATTGAAAGAAAACAATGCGCAAACAATGACACATAGAAGGAAAATCATGAAATATATATGAATAATACCGAAACAAAGAGAAAAACAATGAACAAATAATGGCTTGTAATCAAAAATAGAGGACAAAGAATGAAAAAAAGAAAGTAATAGCCATGAAAACATAGAGTAAAAATGAAAAACCATGAATAATAATGGCAAATAGAGAACACCAATTAAACAGCAATAAAAATGATGAAAAATCGCCAGGACAATGGAATACTGAAAAAAACCCCCCATTTTGGGGGGTACCGCTGCTGCCTGTCGCCGCCGCACCTCCGCCTACGCGCACGCCGCCGCCTGCTCGCCGCCGCCCCGCTCGCCTCCGCCGCAGCCAATAGGAACTTACAAGGTTTTATTACAAATGATACCTTTTTTGTTTTTCAGGTTTTTTTCCGGCTGTATTGTTCACTATGTTGAATCATTAATAAAGAAAAACAATGCACAAACAATGACAAATAGAAGGAACATAATGAAAAAAATAATAATGAAACGAAGATTAAAAACAATGAACAAATAATGGATTGTAATGAAACATAGAGGACCAACAATGAAACAAAAATAAAAAATAATGAAAACATAGATGAAAAATGATAAACATGAATAATAATAGTACTTGCAAATAGAGAACACCAATTAAACAGCAATACAAATAATGAAAAATAGAAAGAACAATGACACATACTGAAAAACAATACATTTTGGGGGGTACCGCTCGCCGCCGCACGCCGCCGTGCCGCGCACACGCCTCCAGCCGCACTCCGCCTCGCGTGCACTCCGCCGCCGCTGCCGCTCAAATAGGAATTTACAGAGGTTATATTACAAAGATATTTTTTTCATCTTTTTCACTGTATTGTTCACTATGTTGAATCATTAATAAAGAAAACCAATGCACAAACAATGACAAATAGAAGGGAAATAATGAAAGAATAATGAATAATAATGATAGAACGAGAAAAACACATTCAAAAAATGAAATTCAGAAGAATTCAGAACCACATTAGTTCAATCGGGTTCGATGGGGTTCCATTGGAATAAACAGGGTTTCAAGACACCCCCAAACTCCTTTAAGAAAACAAAAGCGTCGGTTCAAAGTGGCACAATGTTCAAAATCATATCATTTTCAGCGCCTTGACGGGATGATGTTGAACATGTTTCAAAGGGGTTCAAATGAGTTCAAAGGGGTTCAACATGTGGGAACCGCATCTTAGGCGACTGTGCAGGGCTTGGCGCACACACTGTACCAGGTCACTGGCGCAAAGCTGGAGGACTTCCGATGTCCGCTGGGGCTAGGTGAGTTTTCATCTTGGAAACATACTTTGGACCCTCTACAAGATCGTCGGATTTTGGTAACCCTCACGGACGAGGAGAAATGCCAATTTAGGGCACTCAACCTGATTTACGGTGTTCTGGGCATCAGAGGCTTGCCACAGGCCGACTACTCACATAGAGCATGGAACGATTGCTCATTGGCTTTGTCCAGATCTGGGATAAAGCCAGCGGTTCTGAAGGGCACAATGCTGTGCAATTATTACAGCGGACCATACAAGTCTGGAAAATTTGGTTTTGACCTACAGAGTGTTGCCCGAAAGCTCTTGCTCACATGCTCTGACGATTACTTGGCTGAGCTGAGTATCTTTGAACACATAATCAAACAATATCAGCTTTTTGTTCTTTTTGGTTGAAACCAATTGAAACCAATTTGACTTTGGTGAGCTCTAACTAACCCCATTCGACAAAGTACAAATCCATACGAATCCTATCAAATCCTAATTTCAATCCAGATATGTCCCAGGTATGGGCTATGCCAATGACATCAAGGATCCCCTAGCAACGCTGACCAGGGAAGCTTTCCTGGCAGCCCCTGGAATCTCTACCCGTTTACCAGTGGCTTCTCAGCTAGATGTGAAGGAATTACCCAGAACAGCATGTATAATTGAAGATTCGCGGGAACATTATCAGATGTTAATTCAGCCCCCTTTGCATCGCTTTGAGGTTAAAGACCGCCAGAACTTATTATTATCAGAGGTGAGCCCAATTACCCTCCATTGAGCACATTTGAGCCCCTTTGAGGTTCGCAACAAAGCTTGGTTTGGTCTCCGGGATACATTCGGGGCGTTGATTCGATCTTGGACATGCATCAAAGCTTGCATTTTGCACGCGCACGAGCTTCTTCAAGGGCAACCGGATGATAATCGTGGTCAGGCACAGCTGGGTAGTTATCCCCGGTTGAATCTTGCCTTATCGAGCCAACGGATGGGGATTGACCCAAAAATCTTCATCAGAGAGAAATAGAGAGAGAGAGAGAGAGAGTCAGAGAGAGAGAGAGATTTCATTCATATTTTGACCCATCAGATTGCAATATTTGGGTTTTCCGTTTTTACCTGATTTCACATCATTGTCAAACATATTTTTGGATTTGTCTTTTGATAACAGGATATCTCAATTCAGCTCGATTAAGCTCAATGCAGCTCAATCCAAGTCACTCACTGCAGCTCAATTGGATTCAGGCTATGTTCGTTTTTGAAATGGTTTGGGGGCCATCAAAATTAATGCAAGTTAATTGGGTTCCGATTATAATAGTTTTGAACCAGTTTGAGGGCCATCAAAATCACTGCAGCTCAATTGGGTTCAGATTGTGTTCGATTCGAGGGCCATCAAAATAACTGCAGCTCAATTAGGTTCAGATTATGTTAGTTTTTGAAACGGTTTCAGGGCCATCAAAATCACTGCAGCTCAATTGGGTTCAGATTGTGTTTGGTTTGAGGGCCATCAAAATCCAGCTACGGTCCAGTATAGTCTGCAAAGTGTTTCAGTACTGCCGTCCATTGGATTCCATTCAAATTTAATAATCCAGGCATGGGTTGATATCACAACAAGTTTCCAGCACGCGGCAGGCTGAAGATGCAGAGGCCAATGCATTGGCGGCGTTCTGTGAATAATGGGATTGGTCCATTTGGGAAATTCTTTGAAGGGATACCCCCAGACAGAAAACACACATATATATATATTTAAGTGTACACCTTGTTTTGTGCCAGCATATGCCTTTTCCATCCTTTTCCCGTATTAAATTTAAGTAGAAGAAATCATGGACTTTCGTTCCAATTGAATTTGAATGACCGTTTTGCCAATACCATCAAAATAAAAGGCTTTAGGGGTTCACGTCGCACAAAAATAGAATCCCATTGGGTGGCATATCATTGTCCTTCCTTGAGCTGTATTCATGTCGCAATAATCTTCA
Source organism: Cladocopium goreaui (assembly GCA_947184155.2). Classification (NCBI taxonomy): domain Eukaryota; class Dinophyceae; order Suessiales; family Symbiodiniaceae; genus Cladocopium; species Cladocopium goreaui. The sequence goes on from CAMXCT020001210.1 coordinate 151,342, forward strand.
GATGGTCTTATATTATGGAGTATGATGAAGAGCTTGCATTGCCTCTGCAGGATGAATCGGAGCGCCAGGCCATCCAGGGTTTTCAACGGGGCTCAATTGGGCTTAAAAGGGTTCACTACCATTCAAACCAGTAATACCAATTAAATGAATGGTTATATGTATATATAACTGGTTACAACTAGATGGGATGAGACATTCCTATAATAATTTCTATGGGTTTGTTTTTTAAGTACAAACATAACTGCTATGATTTGGACAATAACCGTAATGGTTTTACATCAGATCAGATCTGATCGCAGGCTTTCGTGATCAAGTTCTCCATCCTTTAGGGCCCCAAAACTCCTACGAGGGGAAGAAACTGGGTGTTTTTTCTATCACTAGTTTGTCGAACTAGTGTGTGGGGTTTATAAACCAACCACCATTGGGGGATGGGAAAAAACCCTATGAGATCGGCATCAGATCCCATGATATTTCCCCATTCAAAACCATTACAGCTGGATCCCCTGAATCCAATTCTTCTTAGTTGTTAGCCCCATGTTCAATCATTTTTTTGGCGATCATAATTTTCCCCATGGAATCTTAAACCAAACGGATAGGTAAGTTGGGGAACACACAACTCCAATAACTAGGTTTTATGGAGGATATGGTTCTTTACATACCAGTTATGTTTGTACTAAGTCACCTCATTTATCACAGCAAATGATTTCATTAGGCGGGTAACCCCTACCCTAGGAGCCCAAACCCCAAAAACCGTAGCATCAGTGGAAAAAACCAAGGTTTCGGGCAGAAACTCGAGGTTTTCCGAACCAGTACTAAAATACGGTGTTAGTGCGGGTAAAATACGGGATTATTGCGGGTAAAATATGGGGTTAATATGGGTTAGGTATTTGTCAAACATACCCGATGTTTCGAGTCAGACCCTACAAATTTCCAGGGTTTGGGCTCGCAGGGTTGTGACACCAGACTAGTTTTTCTGGGATTGACATAAATGAGACCTCAAAAAGGTTCGATGGTGCTGTTCGGAAGGCAGAGGAGCCTCAAACAAGGCAAGCTCTTCACATCTTGAGACAGTCCTATGACAACACTGCCGACTTCCTGCTGGACTTGTACAATGAGGAGATCTTGCAGCAGAAGTTGGAGATCGTAGTCATGGGGCTCGAGCCCCTGCACCGAGAGTTCCTGGAATGCTCGCAGGCCAACAAGAAGGGCCCAGAGCACATGCTGCTGTGGCAGGGGCATCACGCCGCTGGTGGGTACATGACATCCTGTAATGCCATGATCCATAACCTGCTGGGGCCCACCGAGCTGCGATTGGAGGGTGCCAGAGGTCTGGATCTGAATCACCCGAGTGCCAAGAGGGACACTGTGCTAGCTTGGCTCTATTGGAGTTTCACGATGGAGTTGGTAAGTTTGAGAGCATGGTCGCAGGTTCATCTCACCATCCTCCCACCTTACCATTACGTGATGGCGTTCGTACAAGACCAGGGTGAGAAAGATGATGCCCATGGTATGTTTCAGCGGATGGCCGAGACTGTCATGGCGCTTGAGGACTTTGTGCAAAAGAACCCGTCCAACAAACTGACGAGGAGTCTGTTAACAGACGTGTCAGTGCACCATTGGATTCTCACTCGGGAGTTCATCATGATTGGAACCCAGCGTGGGTGGCACAGCAATGAGTTCATGGAACAAGCCGTAGCTGTATTTGCATGCGGCAACAGTACGAAGTTTTCGTTAGAATCTGCCTTCAACCACTTGAAGGACTCCCTGAGACAGGCAACTTCTGGGTGGGTTCATGGGTGGATCCTATACCCAAATGCCCCCCTGTGTGAACTGGCGAAAAATGAAATGCATATATCATATATAATTACATCAATAGCTGCTGGTTCCCCAAGACTGTTACAATTATATATTATACAATTTTTACCCAGTATAATGAGCCCATTGAGCCCCATTGAGCCCCATTGAGCCCCATTGAGCCCCCATTGAGCCCCATTGAGCCCCATTGAGCCCCATTGAGCCCCATTGAGCCAATTCCCACATAATTCTCAAATTCACCAGAGAAAATATATATAATGTATGCGTGAATATATAATTGATTTTCAGGTAACAAAACAATAAGGGAAAAACATACAAGATTGAGCATATCCTCGGGTATCACTGCTTTTCGTCGCTAGGTAAAGAACTCCCGTATGTCACCTTACACAAAATGGGCCTACGTTGCGGTGCAGCCATTCTTGGACGATGCCGGGATTGATACAATCCAGCTACTGCAGGATGACTTTGTTCAATTCGGGGTGAACCCAGAGTTGGCGGATCAGGTAAGGGGTGATCAAAATAGTAATGCCGCGGGGTTTACCCCATAAACAACTTACCAGGGATTATTTTGGCAGTAAAATCCAGTCAAATACCCACAGGTTGCATCTCCATTTGGACAAATTACAACATTTCACTATTCTGAATTGAGGAAACCCTTACCCCAGTGACGTCGCAGTGAGATCGTCATCATTCATCCAGATAGAATGGAATATAGAACCAACTAGATTCCCATCAGGTTATGGGGACAAAGCCGTTCCAGAGCAGCATGGCACCACTGCCAACCGATGCGCCGAGCAAACATGATCTACGAACGAAATGGAGGCCTGCCGGGTCCGATGCCAATAGAATCTCTGCAGCCGCACTTGGATTGGCGATCAATCAGCTCCCGCACGAGTTCAAAGATATTTCTAAAGCATGGATGGGCTTCAAGACTGCATTACTTCACCCCTCAATGAAAAGTAATGAAGTGCTTTGTTTTCTCATTTTCTATTTGTGCAGGTGTCTTCCCTCATCCAAGCATTGTCCTCCAATGAGTGTATCGTATGATCGCCATCCAATGTGCTTTGGCCAAGGTTGCCTCATGATGCAGAATGAGTTCTACCGCGACCTGGATTCCGGCAGGACTATCATGAGCTTGGGCTTCAAAAAATGGTGTTTCCTGTCCATTGAAACTGAATATGAGGAGGTTGACGGAAAGGCCAGGCTAGAATTGAAGATAATCGAATGTTGTTGAGCCCGGTTGAGCCCTGTTAAGCCCATTTGAGAACCTCCAATTGTTCATAAATAATTTTCAGCCGGGTTTGGTCAATATTGGGTGTATTTGGGTGTTTTTTAGCCCAACATAGCCCTTCACAAGTCAAGTGCGTTCTATATCTGGGATATCAAACAAAACATTTTGATTGATGCAAAAGTTCCCTGACAGATGTACTACTGGCCAAGCTCTACGACCACCTTGCCTCATTTTGAGAGCTGCTTCGAACTGGAACGTTGGCACATGATTCCTACTCAGGTCATTCCCCCGTGCTGCTTTCCCCAGGGTGTCTCAGTGCAATTTCCGATATGCTGCGCAGCCATGCAAACAAGTGATACTACGGAGCCTCTTCTGCCTGCTGCCCTCAAGAAGGGGATCAAGCTCTATGTATATCAGATGAAAGACTTGTGCGCAGTGCCCCGTATGCATCTCATTCATGGGCAAATAAGGAGTGTTTGAATTCCAATGGCACCATTTGTGAACAATGACTCTGGTTTTCAATGATTTTCAATGATAAATATAGGTATTTATACGGCAATTACATTTAAATATACGGTGAGTACAGTGGATTTATGGAGGGTTTAAGGATTTATGGAGGATTTATGGAGGATTTATGAATGATTTATGGAGGATTTATGGAACATTTATGGGAAATTTATGAAGAATTTATGGAGGAATTACTCACTTACAATCCCCAATCTCCACATATTTTAATGTGGTTACCGTAGGGCAAGCACCTGCAGTACATTTACATGTCTGTGCATGTATACGTGAAAAATCCAAATGCTTTTGACCTTTCAAACATGCAATTGGTATCAATGTGAATATGGAAAGTAAAGTCACCATTGGGGTCGAATATAATAAACGGGGTATGATACGGGATGGGCTTGTGGACGACATTTCCGCTAAGGAAATGGGTATTCCGCTGCCACGAAAAGGATCAGGGAAAAACGGCAATGTCATCAAGCGGGACGTGGCCAAAGCTCTTGTCATGGGGGTATTCCCGGATCTTAGTGAAGAAGAAGTAGACAAAATGGTGGACAACATTTGTGGAGACATTTCTGAACGTCAGTCTCCGATTCCAGAAGCAACCCCAAAAGAGACATTGAAGTTGATCTCCGCCATGGACCCCCAAGAGAAGGAATCATTCAAAGAGCTGATCCGGGAATCTATGGACAAGCTCGCTGCAGAGGAGAAAAAAATTGAGAAGCGCATGAAGCTTGAGGCCAGGCTTGAAGCGAAAAACGCCGAGAGATCTGCCATACCGGAGCCCTTGAAACCTCCGAAGGAGAAACAAGGAGATTCCGGCAGCCGTGCTGCCCAGCACGCCAGGTTGCGTGCACCACCCGAGTTTACGAAATTCCTGCCGGATGTACCAAACCTATACCTTCATTGGGAGCCCAGGCATTCCAGAGCCTATGCGGAATTCAAAAATCTCAAGGAATACCAGAGAACAAAATCAAAAAAAAATCAGGCTGATTGGTCTTCGAAGAAGAAAGCAGCTGCTCTGGCAGAGATCTTTGAATACATCCACCAGGCCTACCATATCAAGTTTACCGGGCTCCCAAATTACAATGTGGACTGGAAGCCGCACCTCGGCTTTGGGTTTTATAGTTGGATCTGCAGGATTCCACATGATAGGAACCAACCCTATGATATTAGATCTATCTTGGTTTGTTTAATAACAATCATTTGTTATTTACCAATAAATGGTTTCAGCCACACAATTCACCAAAAACTGCAAAAAAACCGATGTTTATCCCCCGTATGATGAGCCCATTGTGCCCCATTGACTCCATTGAGCCCCATTACAATAAAAAGAGTGATTTTGGCTACACGCCACCACACAAACAACAAATTATGTTTGTCTTTACCAATTTTTCTCATTGAGCCCCATTGAGTCCTATTGAGCACCATCTAGCCGTATTTTTTTCGGGCTAAATTACAATGCCAACATAATTCCTATATTCACCAGATTTGACTATACAATGTATGCCTGAATCATTGCTTTTCAGGTAACAAAACAATATGAATCATATTTTATATGGATTTATTGACAAATAATTGTTTATTTATCAATAACAAGGGTAATTTTGGCTACACGTCACCGCACAAAACAATAAAATATGTTTTCCGAGTCCCATTGAGCCCCTTTGAGCCCCTTTGAGCCCCATTGAGCCCCATTGAGCCCCATTGAGCCCCATTGAGCCCCATCGAGCCAATTCCCACATAATTCTCAAATTCACCAGATTTGAATATATAATGTATGCCTGAATATATAATTGATTTTCAGGTAACAAAACAATAAGGGAAGCACCGAGTTTGTTTTTGAGGCCTTCGGACAAAGATCTGGTCGAGGCAGTTGAGAAGCTAGAGGCCCGATTGGCCAAGCCAGAGTCAGAGGCCGCCAGCTAGCAGTGATTTAACTCCAGCTTCAAAATGAAGCTCTATTCTTTGCACCGATTGCCAATCTGCGCCCTCAATTCCTTAATGGTAGCCATTTGATATTGAACCAATTCCCTGGGGTATCTATCCATTTAGGATGAAACTTCCACGAGCAACGCATTTTAGATCATTTTAGTTAAAACTGATAACATAAAATTTATTTGTTGTGGGGATTACTCAGCCAGTTTGGTTCGGGCGCACGAATCTGTTAAGCAGATGGTACCAATCCCTGCTTAACTAAGAGCAGGCGGTCTTGCTATGTGAATTGCTCCATGCAGCCATGCAGAAGGAAAACAATTTGAATCCAATTGGTTTGGGGAAGATGGCAAGTTATTGCCGTCTTTTCTGCACGCAATCATTTAAAATTTACCATCACAATAATATGTGGTTATCATTGATTGTTTGCCAATCACCGAACTGAAAATAATTCTATTTGGAATTGTCCACAACTGTTTGACACAATGCAGTCCCAACTTTTTGCTTGCAAGATACTGATTATTAGTTGGTTGTTATATGGTGTTACCGAGGTTCAAGCAAACAACTCTATGTTTATTGCGGTGAATTCCATTTGATCCTCTTTAAGCCGGTTTGAGCCCCAATGAGCCCCTTTGAGCCCCTTTGAGGCCCCTCAATTGGGTTTAATTGGGTTTAATTGGGTTTAATTGGTATTACTGAATTTTCCATAGTATATTAACACTTGTGCCCCTCAAACAGTTTCAAACAGGTATCGGTAGTGTTCGGGATTTGCCGGGTCGGTTTACCCCGGTCCTCCGAACTCACCTATGAATATATTCATCCTTAATTAGGTAACTAATCTAATTGCATGTTACAGGACTCAGTTCCTGACGGATCATATAATGATCCATTCTTGTCTAGTGTGATTCCTATGGTGACTCCGATATGGTGCCATAGGGCCAATTGAGGCAACCCCAGTTGGGGTCAATGTCGACTGACCTGAATTCTGAACTCACACATTTTAATTTAGTAATTCGTTTAAGTAAAGTGGAACAGCCTGCCTTGCGTTTTATCAGCCTTTTCGAGATTCCCGCCGTCCCTGTGGTCCCTTGTGAACCCAGTGAAATGCCTCTCTACTGAGTGAAGCTGTGCCGAACTTCAGAAAGCTCCGTTTGTGCTTATGCAGCTTTTGTCATGCACAAGCATCCATGCATCATGAACAAGAAGCCAGGCAGGCACACGACTTGCTATAGAGATGTGAACAGCGCACTCAACCCCAAATATATAGTGATGTGTAACAGTTTGCTAGTTGAAAACTACTCCAAACTGGAACAGACAGTTTGTGCAAAAGACAATTGCATGCAAGAAGCATGGACCAATACGTGCGCAATTTCCGCAGGCTTTGTGGTTACAAAAGCTGTTTTTATGGTAGCGGAGCTTGATGATCCAGCGTTTCTGGTGAAAGCTCTGAGTTTGCTAGGTTTCCTTTCGTCCTTTGCCTTGGGACGCGCAGCCATAGCTTGCAGTTTCTGGATCTAGGGTTCACCTCAAGGATTTGGAATGAGTGCTCATGGGAGCCCAACTGCATCAGCTGGAGATGGTGGTCTTTCAGGTGCTGATTTGGCACTTCGGATGATACAGGCGGCTGAGGCGGCAGCAACAGCTGCAAATGCAGCATCAGCTGCACTCAACACAATGACCTCTACTTCTTCGAGTACAGTCCCAAATGGACCTCCAGGTGGTGACAACAAAACAGAGTGGTACAAAGTGCTTCCGAAGCCAGGTGTTTTCGAGCCCCGTGACAGAGAGGCCGAACTGGCTTCTTTCAGAGATTGGTGGTGGCAAGTTGAACAATACATAATGGCTGTCGATGCTAATTATGGGCATGACTTGCAGGCTATCAGATCGAATTTGGACGATGAAGTCCCACTTGTGGAGCAGAACGTTGAGAAGACACGTCGCAGTGCATTCCTGTATGGCTTATTAGCCTCACTTCTTCGAGGACGTCCACTTCTTCTCCTTAAAGGAATTGAACAGGGCAATGGATTGGAGGCTGTACGCCAACTGTTTCGCACTTGCCAACCGAGTTCAAGAAACAGAAGTTTGGGTTTGCTGCACTTGATCATGCAGTGGCCGAGCTTTGACATGAAGAGTGCAATCCTTCCACAAATTTTGAAGCTTGAAGACAGTTTTCGAGAGTATGAGAAGATTGCATCTACGCTTGCCGAGGAAATTCGTTTTGCTGTACTCATGAAGTGCTTAGGTGGTCAGTTGAAGACCTATTTGCAGGTTTCCCTTCGAGACAGTACAACGTATGATGAATTACGTGAAGCAGCGATCAGATATGATCAAAGCACTATTCGATGGACAAATGCGATGGCCCTTGGGAGTGCAGTGGCTTCACCAGCCGACACTGCCACACCAATGGATGTGGATCGCGTTGAGAAAGGTGGAAAAGGAAAGAAAGGGAAATCCAAGTCCGCTGGCAAGGGCAAGGACAAGAGCAAAGGAAAGCAGAAATCGAAGCAAGGTGACAAAGGTTACTATTCTGGCAAAGGGTATGGAAATCAACAGCAGACTTCGTGGAGTTCAAAGGGATCGTCATGGCAAAATTCATCATGGCACAACAATTCAGATGGTTTTGGAAAAGGTGGAAAATCCCAAAAGGGAAACAAAGGCAAAGATGCTGGAAAAAGCAAGGATGTGACCTGTCACAAATGTGGTGGACAAGGTCATTACGCCCGAGATTGTCGAGTTAGAGCCGTTGGACAGTCTGACAATGGTGCAAATGCAACAGATGGCAAGGCAGACAACAGTGGTAAAGGAACTTCCACTGGCAGTGCTCAGGTCAATCGAGTGAGTTTTGCACCAGATGTTTCAGCTTCAACTGTTTACCGCGAGTTCAAGTTTGACATTTCTGGCAGTGACAATTTGCGTGATTTTTCCAGTTTTCATGTGAACATGATTTCAAAACACACCAAACCTGAAACCAAACCCACTGTTTTGGATGAGTTTGTGCAGACATGTGAGGGTGATGAACAGCAGTTTTTCGATGCATGTGCAGATTTTTCAGCTTGTGGTGATTTTTGCAGTTGCAGTGGAGTGCATGAGTTTGCAAAGCGTTGGACAGATGGTACAAACGATGTTGAACAGTTCAGTTTGCAACGATTGTTTCAGCTTGACGACATGGAGCACTACTCTCAGAGTGTTTGGGATCACTATCAACTTGGTTTGTATGATGTTGCAGAACCTCATTCATGTCACAAACATTTCATGAGTCTTGGTGATGTCAACGTTTTTCAACCCTGTGAGAAGGTTCAGAAGACTTGCAACGACCTTGAGACACATTTGAGTGTGCGTGCTGTTTCAAGTTGCAATCATGTCGACATCATTCTTGATTCAGGTTCAGACGTGACACTTATCCCAACTCACATGTCAGGGATTGGAATCCAGGCAAAACCCACTCCTGGAACCTATCTGCGTGACGCTCAGGGCAAAGAGATCATTACAAGTGATGTGCGTGATGTCAACTTTGAGTTTGAAACTGTGAATGGTGAAACAGTAACCATCAAAGACCGTGCATTCTTCAGTGACCGCATCGACAACCCACTGATTTCTTTTGGAAAATTGTTGAAGACTGGATGGAGTATTGAGAGTTCAAGCATGTCAGGTCCTCCCATGCTTTCACACAAGAGCGGTGCAAAAGTTGAACTTGCATTTCGAAACAATTCCTTGGTTCTTGCAGGTGATGTGAGGATGATCCAAGATGTCAGAGCAATCAGCGTGGATGTGCCCCGATCTTGGTTCAATTTGGCAAGAGGATGGTATTCATTTGACAACTTTCAGATTTGCAGTTCGAGTGCATCCCATTACATTGATGCAACACGTGAGTATTTGGTTGTTGAATGGCCTTACCGTACAACAGTTGCATTGCATGACACGTTGGGATGGCAAGTGATTGAGCTGTGTGAGAAGCTTTTCACCATGGATGAGCGTACGGCACCTATCACTGGCAATTACTCAAGACTGTTGACAATCTTGTCAAAAGAAGTCATCAGCATTGGTCAATTTGGCATGGTGATTTCAGATGCAGTGCATACAGAAGGTGATGGGTTGGAAAGGTCATCAGGTTCAAAGGCAGCTTCAACTAGTGCAAATTTTGGTGTAAGTGATGTTGCAACTGGTCCTGCAAGAGTTGCAGAACAACCTCAACGCCGTGAACAACCAGATGAACCAATGGCACAAGCCGCATTGCCTCAGACTGTTGCAGTGGAACTGCATAAAACTATGGTGAAAATTGCAGGTGTTGAAGTTTTGGACACGTCATCCATTTCAGTTCTCAAAGCAGCATGTTCATTTTTGCAGGTGAGCCAGGCTGGAAGTAAGAAAAAGTTGTGGTCAAGGATTCTTGCAACATTGGACAAACAAGCAATCTTGGCAGAGACAGAGTTAGCTGCAGTGGCTTTGGATGAAACGCAACGCAGAGCAAATCCTGTGCACACTGCAAGCCCTCCAGAGGATCCTGCTGAGATTGATGCGCATAACCTTACGCATCTTCCTTACCAACCATGGTGCCCAGCTTGTGTGATGGCCAAAGGAAAACCAGAACAACATCGATCAGACCCTTCAAAATTGGTGCGCAGAGAATTTCCTATCATTTCTTGGGATTTTTGCTACACTGGAAAGAGTTGTGAGAGCTTGACAGAGAAATCAGAGCAATCAAAGCTGACTGCATTGGTTGTACATGACTCCCACACCGGTGCAGTGCATTGCATTCCAGTACAACACAAGAGTCAAACGAAATACATGAGTCAGGAAATCATGCGCTTCATTACTTTCTTGGGTCATAGTGTGGTGATGCTGAGATGTGATCAGGAGCCTTCAACGCTTCAGATTCAAAGACTTGTGCAACGAGCTCGACAACGCCTCAACCTACGTACAGTTGTCGAGGATGCCAAGGTTGGAGATCATGGAAGTAATGCTGCAGTTGAAAAGGCAATTGACAGAATCAGAAATCAAGCATCAGTTTTCCTTCATGCTTTGACGATGAACATTGGATTTCAGATTTTGCCACAACATCCTTTGTTTGCTTGGGCGTTTACACATGCTGGATGGACGTTGACGCGCTTCACAGTCAAGGCTGGCACAACACCTTTTGAGTTGATAGCTGGACATGGATACAATTCAAAACTTTGTGCATATGGATGTCCTGTCATGGTTTTCATTGGTGACACAACGCAGCAGAAGGGTGATGCCAAGTGGCAACGTGGAATTTTTCTCACAAAGACATTGTCCAATGACATGTACTTGACAGCGGTTGGTGGAACACTCAGACTTTCTCGATCAATCAAGATGCTGTATCCAAATTGGAGTGAACACTTGGAAGAGTACAGGCAGGTACTTACATATCCATGGCAGTTGGAAGGTGCAATTGGCAGTCGCACATTCCCAGTTGTGCGCAATGAACTTGTGACACCTTTTGCAATTCCAGGTGTTGATGATGAAGCAGCAGAGGAACCCGAGGACGAAGTGTTACCACCACCAGTCATTGCTGATTTGATTCCAGTTGTTGAAGACAGACGCAGATTGGCACCTCCTCCTACAGCTGTGGTTAGTGCACCAGCAACCACTCCTCCAACTCCAGACATTGCTCAACTTGAAGCTGATGAGCAAATTGGCCTTGAAGGTAATGGTGTCGAGCAGGCGGGGGTACCTGCACCAAGTTTGGGAGTTCCTGGTCCAACAACACCAGGAATGGAGACAGCAATGGATGTTGGAATGGAAGGAGAGTCATCAACTTTGGTTGAACCTGAACCAAAACGTGCAAGATTCTCAACTTTGCGTGTTGGAGCCGAGACCTTAGTGCATGTTGATGAGGATTACAGTGAACAATTGCAACAGTGTGGTGACAGTGATTTTTCTCTTGCAACAAGTGATTCAGTTGAATCTTCTGGCATTTGGAATGACGATGACACAAGTGTTGGACGTGAGATGACTGAAGACGACTTGTGGCAACCGCAGAGTGCTTTGGAGCCACAATTGGATTCTGAACGTTTGCAACGCATTGATGATTTTGCAGATTCAGTTGAGATTGACAGATTGCTTGGGATGAAGGTGATACAATGGAAGAGCAACTACAGTGGTGAGCTTGGTACAGAACTCAGCGCCAAGTTTGTGCGATCATGGAGAAAGAAAACAAGGAAAGTATTTGCAGAAGATGGCAAACTGATTTCAGAAACTCCTGGCTGGCTACGACGCTCCAGACTGGTAGCCAGGGAATTCAATTGGTTGGATGTGCGTGATGATGTTTACAGTCCATCTTCAAGCAGTTCAGTTGTGAAGATCCTCCCAGCTCTTGCATTGTCAGATGGCTTTGCACCCAACAGCATATTAGGCACATTGGATGTGGCAGATGCTTTTCTCCAAGTTCCCCAACCGATGCCGAGAGTGGTAAAACTTGGGTCCATGGAACTGGTGATTTTGATGTGCCTTCCCGGGCAACGGGATGCTGCAAAACTGTGGTATCAATACTTTGTTGACACGTTGAAAACCTTGTTCAATGCTGAAGTGTGCATCGAACAACCTTGCGTGCTGAAGGTTGACAACAAAGTTGCGATGGTTTTACATGTTGATGATGTGCTTTTCATGGGAGATGAAGGCTGGATAAACTCTTGCTTTCTTCCTGAGCTGGAGAAGAGGTTCAAGCTGAGCTCAACAGTGGTAAGCCGTGCAACTGGTGGTACTTTCGAATTTCTCAAGCGTTATCATGTTGTTGATGCTGGATATACCCAGATCACCGTGTATCCAGAAGCAAAGCATGTTTGTGCGATGTATGAAAAGTTTGCTGAAGCCAATGGACGACCAGCAAAGTTGGCAAAGACACCGTGCTCTCCTGGAAGCCCTGCAAATGATCCAAAACTGGATGAGTTGCTTCCTCAGAAAATGGCAGAAGTTTTCAGAAGCCTTGTGGGCATAGCAATGTATGTGAGTCAAGAGCGCTTTGATTTGCAATACGCAACAAAGACATTGGCCTCATTTCTCAAACAACCCACACGACGTGCTTGGTATGATCTAGCCCGTCTTGTTGGCTACATGAAATACAGTGAGAATTTTGCTTTGAGGATGAAAAAGACGCAGCGGGGTTCTACTTTTCAGCAAGTCTTGCATGGTGGTGAAAGTGAAAGTGAAAACCAGTTGAATTGCATTGAAACGTACACGGATTCAGATTGGTCAGGCAGATCCACATCGTCAGCTGTGCATTTGATCAATGGACTGGTTGTTTGGTCAACTTCTAGGACACAGAAATGCGTATCTCTAAGCTCAACAGAGGCTGAATGGTATGCAGCCACATCAGCGGCATGTGATTCACTATTTCTTCATCACGTGATTAGCTTTCTCACCAATCAGAATGTCAAACCAATCACGTTGCATACAGACAATGCTGCTGTCAGAATGCTTTCAAAGAAATTGGGAGCTGGACGTCTCAGACATATTCATGGACGTTTGCTTTGGCTGCAGGAAAAGACTGGGTCTTCCGAGATGATCCTCAAACAGGTGAAGACCAATTACAACTTGGCTGATTTGAACACCAAGAGCCTCAACAGGGATCGCTTCAACAGTTTACTTTTTCTTCTTGGTTTTGTTATTGATGATGAACCAGTTGGTGAACATGAGTTTTCACGTATGGAATCCAAAGAACTTCTCAAGCAACAAATCAAAATGATCCGTGAGACAATGGACACTGGAATAGACAATGTTTCATGTTCCACGTCAAACAGATTTGCAAAGCAGTTTCTTAGGGTTCTCTCCATTTGCAGCCTTGTAGGGATGGCCGATGGATTTTCACTTCGTGGTATTGCATCACGAACTTTCGAAGCCTTGGGTCAGTGGCACGGTGCATTGAGCCCAATCCATGCTTTGATGTTTACAGTATTCTTTGTCATGGCCATGCTCTACGTGGTATTTATGTTTCCTGGATCAGGCATGAACAGAAGCCGATCAAGGTCCAATCATGGAGAAGTTGAACCTGGAAGTGAACCGCCTCCGAGCAGATATCCTATGAATCCTCGAAGTCTTGGAGCCCGATACCCAGGACTATTTGAGAGCAGGTCATTCAGACCAGAAGGGATTCTTTACTGGATGTTTGATCGATGCCACAAACGTGTGGTGAGAGGCAATCGTATGATGACCAACAATGAAAGGAAGTCCGGTTTGCAGGATATGCTGAAACTTTGTGTGCGTGGTCTTTCAGCAGATGAGCAGCGCAATATGGCTGACAACCTTGCATCGTTGACAGACCTCACTGATGATGAGTTTTCCCCACGTGCTCATTTGACAGAGTCGATGGTGATTCAACAATGTGCACAAGGAGCTGTTGCATTTGACATTGCAGCAAATCAGGTGAGACAAATGCGTGAGGCTGAACTTGACAGCGATGAAGAACAAATAGAATCTGCTGAGGGAAGATTTGCAAGGTACCAACAATCGACGGTATCTGAAGTCTCAGACCCTGCTTATTGGCATGATGTTCATTGTGACCAAAGTTCAGAACGAGATGTTGCAGAGGTGAATGAATCGAATGAAAGCGAGCCAGAAGGTGAAGCAGCTATACAGATCCATCAGATTCAGATGGACCAGAAACTATCGAAGAAAAACGCCACAGGTATAGTTTCCTCGAACGGCACGAGGCATCAGATGGTGAATTATGGCAGCAATGGCACGACGAAGCTATGATGAGAGTTAATGGAGAACAATTGTTACAAGCTTCGCATCGCCTAGATTTCCGCGAATATCTCGAAGATATTGGAAGTGATGTGAGAAATGAACCACCGCAGTAGGCTAACCTGATCCTACTGGGTGAGGTGAAGCAGCAGCAAGCTAACTTGATCTTGCTGAGCCCAAAAGATTTCCACTTTGCAGAAGGAGTCAGACATGAGCTAACCTGATCTCATGTTGACCGTTTCACATAGCAGTGTTTCAGAGTGATACAAGCTGTTGTTTTGCAATAACAAATCCAAGGCCCGTATGCAATGGGACATACATGATGTCCTCTTGGATTTTGGTTTGAACTAGTCTGTGTTTTACCGTAGGTAATTTCACTCTAGTTTGGGATATGAGTGAACAACCACTCAAAACCCAAAGGCGGGGTATAGAGATGTGAACAGTGCACTCAACCCCAAATATATAGTGATGTGTAACAGTTTGCTAGTTGAAAACTACTCCAAACTGGAACAGACAGTTTGTGCAAAAGACAATTGCATGCAAGAAGCATGGACCAATACGTGCGCAATTTCCGCAGGCTTTGTGGTTACAAAAGCTGTTTTTACTTGCAGGTATGGTTTTCTTCTCTTTTTGGTTTTCTGGTGAGGTTAAACATATTGTGCACTTAATTCGCTGGAACTTGAAAGCCGTTTTATGCCAATTGGGGCAAGACTTGACCGCGGGCCTGGAGTGGCACAATCGCACGACTTCTAGGTTTAGGAACTGAATCCTGTTTTAACTTTTTGTGGTTTCATCAACTAATCCCCATTGGTCCCCTATCTCATGCGTTCTTCCCTCCCCAGGTAGGTTGGCTCCGTCGCGTGCTGAGGTGTTTGTAGGTTTTCGCTGTGTCAGGTTGGTTCAGGCGCTTTCGTCCTCCCCCCCTCCGCTGGTCTGGTTCCGTGTCCGTCGACCCTCCGCTTTTCTTTTCCCTTGCCCTTTCAGGGTTTGCCCGCTCCGGGCCAGGTGTGTGGTGTTGGTGTTCTCTCCCTCCTCTTTTGCGTTCCCCTCTTCGCGTTCTGGCTAAGTAACTTTTCATCTCATCTTCATGGTCATCTCATTTTCACTCCCCCTTCATCCTCATCTTCATTTCATTTTTACGCGCACCACCCTGCCGGAGGCAGGGTGTGTGTGTGACACATCTGCATAGATGTAAAACTTCAAGGGTTAATCATTTCTCTTCGCTGAAGACTTCAAGGGTTAATTTTGTTTCGCAGGGGGCACAGGTGTGACTCTGGTTCCTGTGCCAACGAAGACGGCCAGATGTCACAGTGATATCAAGGGGAGACGTCCCTTTGACGTACCTGCCAAC
Source organism: Cladocopium goreaui (assembly GCA_947184155.2). Lineage (NCBI taxonomy): Eukaryota > Dinophyceae > Suessiales > Symbiodiniaceae > Cladocopium > Cladocopium goreaui. Next base: position 166,881 of record CAMXCT020001210.1, read on the forward strand.
AATGTTCATTTCATTTTCCGATATGGGAAGAGGCTCAACCCAAGAACCTCCACGTCGTCCATTTGAAACTTCAATTTACTGCACTGTTGACGCAATCTGGAATCAATTTTGGCCATTTACGATTATTTAAACTGCATCAGAACCTTCCTCAGTATTTTCGCCGAAACCATGTCGCCGACAGTATTTCTGATTTTTCTGGATTATTTCGCCGAACCTGTCGCCGATGTATTTGGATTATTTCATCAAAACCACGTCGCCGATGTATTTTTGATGAAGATTGTGGGCATGGAAATCATTCAGGAGAACTTCTATTATTCGTAGGATGCATCGTTAATTTCTTTGTTTCGTATCTAATCTGCATGTTTCAGGATTCAGTTCCTGCCGGATCATATAATGATCCATTCTTGTCTAGTGTGATTCCTATGGTGACTCCGACATGGTGCCATAGGGCCAAGTGAGGCAACCCTTTTCAGGGTGAGTGACGACTGATCTGAATACCGAATTCACACATTTTAATCTGGTAATTCTTGTAAGTAAAGGGAAACAGTTGGCCTTACTGTTCTGCACCATTTTTTGAGTTTCCCGCTGTTCCTGCGGTCCCTTGCGAAACCTTGTGGAATGCCGTTCTTCGACTGGAAAGCCGTGCTGAACATTCAGAAACCTTCTATTTCGCAGCAAATTTTGCAATCAGTTTGCAACAGCACATGAAACAGGATCAGGCAGGCACATGACTTTCAGGTGTGGTCTCTTTTCTTTTGATGGTTTTCTGGTGAGGTGAAACATTTTGTGCACCTAATTCGTTGGAACTTGACAGCTGTTATATGCCCTTGTGGCTGACTGGAACACGGGCCTGGATTGGCACAACGCACGACTTATAGGTTTAGGAACTGAATCCTGCGTGTGAAACTTTCCTTATTGTTTTCCTTGTATTTGAGCTATGTTTTCGTGGACTACCTCTCCGGCATCCTGGCCTACCCCGCCGCAACCTGCGACTCCATCTTCGACGTGGCCAACGCAACCACCTTCGATGGCATCAACTTCCGGACAACCTATGACATGGCCATCGACAACACCTTCCTCATCATCAACTCCTCAACCTGGACTACATATTGATCCACATCAGTATTCGATCAACTCACCTCAAATGCCCGGACCCACTTCTGCACCCATCAAACATTCATTTGGACAACCCTCGACATCACCTTCTACATGGCCCTCTTCGACTTCTTTCCAGCCGACCGCCTCTACTATGCCACCACCATCATTGCCGTCCCTCGCTACAACCACTCACTCAGTACCAGGCCCACACCTCGTACACTCCACAACCCAACCATTGGTCGCCGACACAACCAGCTTCCACACCACTCCACCGGTTTTTACTTCCTCTTCGACACCGACATTTCCGATCACATGGCCAACTATTCCCGCTCAAGCTCACGCACCAACCACACCACATCTCCCTCAACATGGCATACCTTATCCACCTCGAGCTCCTCTTTCCCCACCATCGACTACCACGACATCGGCAATTCCTCCGGCTGGTCCTCGTCTTACGGCAGTCAAAGCAGCCCCAAAGGTTCGAGCAGAAAAGAAACTTGAAAAAAACCGCCGCTCAGCTCCAAAGGCTTCGTCGACTCCGCCTAGTGATGCTCCCGCCAACCCTGCGGCTACACCCCCACCCTCAGTGTCACCTGAGTTGGCACAATTGGGCTCTACGACTCAACAACAAGCGGAATCTGTTCGTCTTATCCAAGCTCAACAACAGATGATCCTCGATTCCCACCGTCTTCAAGAACAACGTTTCCAAGAACATCTGCAACAACTCCTTCACCCGAGTCCAACTCCTACGGAGCCTCCACATCCACTGCCAGTGCCAACCTCACCACCAACGCCGAAACCACCACCCGCCTCGAAAGCCAGACCCATGGAACCGGCCACACTGACCCACACTCGGTCCTCCATTCCCTCAACACCTATCCAGATTCGTTCGAAATCACCACCTCGATCCAGGACAAGAAGATCACGCTCTCTTCGCTCACCTCCACAACCCCACCGCCGACAGCCTCCTGGTCATCGTCATGAACGACCTCGCTCTCCTCTTCCTCGACATCGATCTACAACCAAACATCTCAAAGATCGCCGAACACCTTCACCTTATCGACGACGTTCACCACCTCGACGACGATCACAGCCATCTCATCGACGACCTCAATCGCGTCCGGCGCCACGCTCCAGAACTCCCCTTCGTCCATCCCGCGGTCACGAGATTGTATTGACTCCAGCAGCACGCCCTACAGACCCTGCTCTCATTTCTGTTCCTGATCCTGATGACACCTGGGGTGACTGGAACAACAACGATTACACTGACGACCATCACCGTGATACCCATCGACCCACATCGCCTTCAGGTCCACCACCTTTGGAACCCCATTCAAATCCTTCGGTATCTGCTACAGCACCACTTGGAGCCGTGACTTTTCGTCTACCTGATGGCGATAGCGAAACCTCGGATGCTGCAGAAACATTCTCAATATCGCAGTTCGACAAGAATGACATCGAAATCGAGGAATTAGTCTCGGCTGCCGACGATCCACTTCGAGTACGATGCCTCACGGAGCTGGACCAGGATTATACTGTCTCTCTTCGGACTGTATTGGACAATCCCACCAGGATTCTTTTCAACAGCTTCGTTGATGAAATGTTCACTGGGGATAGGTATCAAAAAAAAATAAAAACGGATCAAAAAAAAATTAAAACCGGATCAAAAAAGAATTAAAAGATCAAAAAGATTAAACCGGCATAGAAGAGGAGGAAAGAA
>CAMXCT020001211.1:0-21615 GCA_947184155.2 Cladocopium goreaui
CCTTGAGCTCTCAGGGCATCTTCACCGTCGGTCGCTCGTCTCAAAACTGAGCTCAGGGGGCTCTTAGTGCTGTAAAACTGCTAATCCCCGGATGCTGTAAAAGTGTCCAAGCGGGCTCTTAGCGCTGTAAAAGTGCTAATCCCCGGATGGTGTAAAAGTGTCCAAACAGCGCTGTAAGAGCGCTGCAAGGGTTGGACTTGAAGGGCGCTGTAAAAGTGCCTGGACCTACAACCTGCACTGCGAGAAGACCAAGAGTCCGGAAGCTTCAAGATCTTTCACATCAAGTTCGGAGGCGGGGTCAGCGGCAATTTCCAGCTATAAAACCTATATAATAAGCAAAAGACAACCCCACCACCATCCACTACTAAGACCTCTAAATTTAGTTATAATCACTTCAGGCACTTAATGAATTTATAAGTATCTGATAAGTTGCTAGTATCCTGCTAACATCTTGTTTAAATTGTATTAGTAAAATTAAGTTATTTTAAGTTCCACTTGGTTTTTAAGTGAACTTATAACATAATAATGAAATTATAATCAAATAAAGTAGAAGACTAAATGAAAATAAGTAAATATAAGTGAAACTAAGTAAAAATAAGTGAAGATAAGTGAAAATAAGTGAAATGCATGTTTTTTTCGATTGAATAACAGAATTGGATTGCAACAAACACCAAATGATCTGAGGTGAAAATGGTTGCTGCCCAGGAATAGTTGGAGAAATGGATACCTGAAAACTATGATTGATGTAAAGGAAAGTTCCAGTAAAAGGAGATTCCATACTTTTCAGGAACTCTCCTTTGCTGTAACTTTCCTTTACAGGAACCATCCTTTTCAGGAACTCTCATTTACTGGAACTTTCCTTTACAGGAATCATGGCTTTCAGGCACTCTCCTTTGCTCGGAACTTTCCTTTACAGGAACCATAGTTTTCAGGAACCCTCCTTTGCTGGAATTTTCCTCTGCAGGAACCATCCTTTTCAGGAACTTTCCTCTACTGGAACTTTCCTTTACAGGAGCCATCCTTTTCAGGAATCCTGCAAAGGAACGTTCCAGTTAAGGAAAGGTCCCAAAACGGACCCTACTTGAAGCCTTTAAGCCAATTTATCTTGAAAAAAGGAAAATTTTCTGAAAATTCAGGTTCTTGAAAAGGACAACTGAAACCTGAGAAAATCCAGACAAGTCAAAATCCAGAAAAGTCAGAACATATTTTAATACAAAAAAAATCTGAATCCCAAAAAATCATAAATTCACAAAAAATAGCATCCAGAAAACTTAGAAAATTCAGAATCCAGAAAATCAGGAAATAAAAAACAGAAACTTTCTATAGAAACAAAAAAAGAATCGATAAGATTCAGAAACCAAAAAAAACATAGAATCCAGAAAACCAAAAAAAATGGAATCCCGAAAATCTAGAAAATTCAGAATCCAGAAAAATCAGAAAATCATAAAAAAATCTAGAAAATTTAGAAACCAAAATAACTGGAATCTAGAAAATTTAGAAAATTGAGAAATCTTAAAAAAAATCCAGAAAATTTAGAAACCAAAAAAACTGGAATCTAGAAACTCTAGAAAATTCAAAATCCGCAAAAAAATCAGAAATCTTAAAAAGAATAGATTCTAGAAAATTTAGAGACCAAAAAAACTGGAATCTAGAAAATTTAGGAAAATCAGAATCCAGAAAATTCAGAAAATCTTCAAAAAATAGATTCCAGAAAATATAGTAGCCAAAAAAAACTGGAACCTAGAAAATTTATATAGAAAATTCAAAATCCAGAAAATTCAGAAATCTAAAAAAATATAACCCATAAATTTTGTAAAAGCAAGAAAAAATAGAATCCAGAAAATTCAGAAAATCAAAAAAAATAGAATCCAGAAAATTTAGAAACTACAAAAAAATCTGGAGTCTAGAAAATTTATAAAAATCAGAATCCAGAAAATTCAGAAATTCTGAAAATTCAGAAATTCAGAAAGGTCTGAAAAATTCAGAATTTTCAGAGATTTTTTAATATCTATATATATATGTAGAAAAGAATTCTGAAAATTCAGAATTTTCAGAAAATTCGGAATTCAGAAATTTCAGAAAAAGCAGAAAATAACAAACACATAGAATCCAGAAACTCTACAAAATTCAAAATCCGCAAAAAAAATGAGAAATCTTTAAAAAAATGAATTCTATAAAATTTAGAAACCAAAAAAAATGGAATCTAGAAAATTTAGAAAATTCAGAAAATCTAAAAACATAGATTCTAGAAAATTTAGGAACCAAAAAAACTGGAATCTAGAAAATTTAGAAAATTCAGAATCCAGAAAATTCAGAAAATCAAAAAAATATATATAGACTCCAGAAAATTTAGAAACCAAAAAAAATGGAATCTAGAAACTTTAGAAAATTCAGAATCCAGAAAATTCAGATTTTTTTTTTAAAAGAAAATTTCTATAGAAAATTTAGAAACCAAAAAAACTGGAATCTAGAAAATTTGGAAAGTTCAGAATCCAGAAAATTCAGAAAATCAAAAAAATAGATTCTGGAAAATTTAGAAAACCAAAAAAAAACTGGAATCTAGAAATTTTTGAAAATTCAGAATCCAGAAAATTCAGAAACCTAAAAAAAATAATCCAGAAAAATTCTGAAAGCAAAAAAATAGAATCCAGAAAATTCAGAAAATCCAAAAAAAATGGACTCCAGACAATTTAGAAAACCCAAAAGAAAAAAAAGGATCCAGAGTTTTTAGAAAATCCTTAAAAATACACTTCAAAAAATCTAGCCAAAACAAATCAGAACCCAGGAAAATTTAGAAAACCAAGAAAGAAATAAGATCTAGAAAAATAGAAAAATCAGAATGCAGAAAATTCATTAAATAAAGAAACAGACAAATCATAAAATCAAAAAAAAGGAACCAGAAACATTTGATAACTTACAGCTCCAAATAATTTACAAACTCTCAAAAAATTGAGATAATGTAGAATTCAATTAATTTAGAATTAAAAAAAGGAAAGCGCATTCCCCTGAGGACGCTACATTCAACCTGAAAGAGTCATTGCAGAAACGTCCCATTTCAGGAACTACATCCTTTTCAGGAGTTACCGTTTCAGCATCTTAAGTTTCTAAATGTTTTTTGTTTTTAAATATATAAATAAATAAATAAATATATATATATTATTTTCCAACATATTTTACTTAACAATCATTACAAGCAGCTATGAGAGAATCTATAGTATGACTCGCAGCCATGCTTTAGCAGCTAGCCTGTGCTGAAAAGTTGCTTCTTTCTCTGCCATGGCTCCCAAGGCAAAGGATATAGTTCCTGAAAAGGATGGTTCCTGAATAGGAAAATATCCTGAAAATGGTAATAGATGTTAAAAAATGCAAACTGACCCAAAACTTTTTACTTATTTCTTATAATCAATTGTGTTTTTCAAAATGTATGACGGAAAAATCTTCATCTATGATCAATTCTAAAACTTTGAAAAGCTATAAAAATAACTAAAATAAGTGAAAATAATGTGAAAATAATTGAACATAAGTAAAATACACTTCTATCATAAGTTCAAATAACTAGTAATATTTTCATTAAGTGCCTAAAGTGAAAATAATTAAATTTAGAGGTCTCAGTACCCATCCCATCCCGCCGTCCACATCCCATATCACCAACCCACCCCATCACCAACCCACCTTTTTCCCATCATCCCCATCCCATCATCCATGCTTATGAGATAAAGAGTATAGTATATACAGGCACGATGGCTGCAACCTCAGTGTCGTTCTTGCCAAGCATTGAATTGCTGCTGTAAGAGTGGCTGGCACATGGAAATTGAACATGACTTTCAATATCTTTAAATGGTATTATGCTCTCAAGCATTGAATTGCCGAATTGCCGCTGTAAGAGTGGCTGGAAAGCAAGGTGCATCACGGCTTATATAGACATGACATTCTATTTCTTTAGATTCATACAATAGAAAAAATATAATATGCGTATGCAGGCCCATCATGGCTGCAACCTCAGCCTCGATGTTGGCAAGCGTTGAAATACGGCTGTAAGACTGGCTGGCACATGGCAATTGAACATGACTTTCAATATCTTTCAATTGTATGATTGTGCTCTGAGGAGTGCTCCGCGATGTTTTTCCTGACAGTGGGAGTGTACCTGGGCAGCACTGACATCAGAAAATTGAATGCAACTTACATGTCTACTTGCGATTGTTTCATGGACACTCTTACAGCATCTCCACAAGACAGTCTTGCCGCAAAGCCCTAATTTGTAGACACTTTTACAGCGTCTACAGGAAAGATGCAGTGCTGCAACATCTTTTTTGCCCAGCGGAGTATACTGTGTGTCTGTGCGATGTGTTGTGAAACATGGCGCAGCCAGCCGCCCGTGATCGTGATTGATCTGTGCTGTAAGAGTGCGCTGATGTTTCATTCCAACAGTGTGGGGTTATAGTCTAGTTATAAATAAATATATATATATATATGATCCAGATTTGATTATTATGCTAAGTAGTAAGCATCTTGTGGCAGTGCGCTGTAAGAGTGCGCTGCTGTTTCATTCCAAGACTGTGGTGTTGTAGTTATGTGATCCAGCTTTCATTACTATGCGAAGTAGTAGGCATCTTGTTGCGCTACACAGCATGCTGAAGTGCAAAGCTACACTGTCTCATGTACCAGCACTCTCACAACGCTGGGTTCAGGCACTCTTACAGCGCCACAATGACACATGGCAACTGTGGCTGTGGAGTTGTTAATGGGATTTATGTTGTTAATGGGATTTATATATTAATATATAAATATATTCCTCATTCAGCTTGGTTGTTTTGCTTCCTTTTTCAGTTTGGTGCATTTGCGGTATGGCTTTTGCACTTGGTACGCTGTGGTACTCTGCGGTACGGCTTTTGCACTTGGTACGCTGTGGTACTCTGCGGTACGGCTTTTGCACTTGGTACGCTGCGGTACTCTGCGGTAACGGCGGGGGGGCTTTTTGCCACTTGGTACGCTGCGGTAAAATCCTGCGGTACTTCTGCGGCTGTCTGGCTGCGGTACCGGCTTTTTGCAACTGGTGTTGTACTCTGCGGTACGGCTTTGTTTGCAATTTGGTACGCTGGGGTACTCTGCGGTACGGCTTTGTACTTGGTGTGGTGCTCTGCGGTACGGCTTTTGCACTTGGTACGCTGTGGTACTCTGCGGTACCGCTTTTGCACCTGGTATGGTACTCTGCGGTACGGCTTTTGCACTTGGTACGCTGCGGTACGGCTTTGCACTTGGTACGCTGCGGTACCCTGCGGTACAGCTTTTGCACTTGGTACGCTGTGGTACTCTGCGGTACGGCTTTTGCACTTGGTACGCAGCGGAACTCTTCGGTACAGCTTTTGCACTTGGTACGCTGTGGTACTCTGCGGTACGGCTTTTGCACTTGGTACGCTGTGGTACTCTGCGGTACGGCTTTTGCACTTGGTACGCTGTGGTACTCTGCGGTACGGGTTTTGCACTTGGTGTGGTACTCTGCGGTACGGCTTTTGCACTTGGTATACCCCTGCGGTACGGCTTTTGCACTTGGTACGCTGTGGTACTCTGCGGTACGGCTTCTGCACTTAGTACGCTGCGGTACGCTGCGGTACGGCTTTTGCACTTGGTGTGGTACTCTGCGGTACGGCTTTTGCACTTGGTACGTTGCACCTGGTGTGGTACTCTGCGGTACGGCTTTTGCACTTGGTACCCTGCGGTACTCTGTGGTACGGCTTTTGCACTTGGTGTGGTGCTCTGCGGTACGGCTTTTGCACCTGGTGTGGTACTCTGCGGTACGGCTTTTGCACTTGGTACGCTGTGGTACTCTGCGGTGCGGCTTTTTGCACTTGGTGTGGTACTCCGCGGTATGTCTTTAGCAGTTGCTCATGGGTGGCCCCATGCATCGCACCGTACCGTTCTAATAAGTTTTTGCCAAATATCTTGATCAAAACAGGAAACTGTCACTAAGCCGGGGGGTGGAGTACCCCCCCCCAGTGGCTGACCCCATCGCTGGGAAGCGTCACTAACCCCTAGCGTCACCAAGGTGCAAGTATGATTCTGCATGCGTCAATAGACTCTTGCCAGGGGTTGTTCTGCAGGTGCCTGGGGGTTAGTGACGCTTCCCATCGATGGGAGCAGCCACTGGGGGGGGTACTCTACCCCCCCCCTCAGTGACACTGCTGAGGATGAGGGGTGGGCAAGAATGGCGCTCGAATAAGCTTTGGCCACAATCCCTTAGTGACAGAGTGTGTCACTAAGGGATTGTGGCCAAAGCTTATTCGAGCGCCATTCTTGCGGGCACGCAAGGCATACCGCAGCGTACCAAGTGCAAAAGCCGTACCGCAGAGTACCGCATCGTACCAAGTGCAAAAGCCGTACCGCACAGTACCACAGCAGGTGCAAAAGCCATACGGCAGAGTACCACACCAAGTGCAAAAGCCATATACCGCAGAGTACCATACCAAGTGCAAAAGCCGTACCGCAAAGTACCACACCAGGTGCAAAAGCCGTACCGCAGAGTACCACAGCGTACCAAGTGCAAAAGCCGTACCGCAGAGTACCACAGCGTACCAAGTGCAAAAGCTGTACCGCAGAGTACTGCAGCGTACCAAGTGCAAAAGCCGTACCGCAGAGTACCACACCAGGTGCAAAAGCCGTACCGCAGAGTACCACAACGTACCAAGTGCAAAAGCCGTACCGCAGAGTACCACACCAGGTGCAACGTACCAAGTGCAAAAGCCGTACCGCAGAGTACCACAGCGTACCAAGTGCAAAAGCCGTACCGCAGAGTACCACAGCGTACCAAGTGCAAAAGCCGGACCGCAGAGTACCACACCAGGTGCAAAAGCCGTACCGCAGAGTACCACAACGTACCAAGTGCAAAAGCCGTACCGTAGAGTACCACAGCGTACCAGGCGTACCAAGTGCAAAAACCGTACCGCAGAGTACCACACCAGGTGCAAAAACCGTACCGCAGAGTACCACACCAGGTGCAACGTACCAAGTGCAAAAGCCGTACCGCAGAGTACCGCAGCGTACTAAGTGCAGAAGCCGTACCGCAGAGTACCACAACGTACCAAGTACAAAAGCCGTACCGCAGAGTACCACAGCGTACCAAGTGCAAAAGCCGTACCGCACAGTACCACAGCGTACTAAATGCAAAAGCCGTACCGCAGGGTACCGCACCAAGTGCAAAAACCGTACCGCAGAGTACCGCACCAAGTGGAAAAACCGTACCGCAGAGTACCACAGCGTACCAAGTGCAAAAGCCGTATGCAGAGTACCACAGCGTACCAAGTGCAAAAGCCGTACCGCAGAGTACCACAACGTACCAAGTACAAAAGCCGTACCGCAGAGTACCACAGCGTACCAAGTGCAAAAGCCGTACCGCAGAGTACCACAGCGTACCGAGTGCAAAAGCCGTACCGCAGAGTACCGCAGAGTACCGCAGCGTACCAAGTGCAAAAGCCGTACCGCAGAGTACTGCAGCGTACCAAGTGCAAAAGCCGTACCGCAGAGTACCACAGCGTACCAAGTGCAAAAGCCGTACCGCAGAGTACCACAGCGTACCAAGTGCAAAAGCCGTACCGCAAATGCACCAAACTGAAAAAGGAAGCAAAACAACCAAGCTGAATGAGGAATATATTTATATATTCATTTATAAATCCCATTAACAACTCCACAGCCATAGTTGCCATGTGTCATTGTGGCGCTGTAAGAGTGCCTGAACCCAGCGTTGTGAGAGTGCTGGTACATGAGACAGTGTAGCTTTGCACTTCAGCATGCTGTGTAGCGCAACAAGATGCTTACTACTTCGCATAGTAATGAAAGCTGGATCACATAACTACAACACCACAGTCTTGGAATGAAACAGCAGCGCACTCTTACAGCGCACTGCCACAAGATGCTTACTACTTAGCATAATAATCAAATCTGGATCATATATATATATATATATTTATTTATTTATAACTAGACTATAACCCCACACTGTTGGAATGAAACAGCAGCGCACTCTTACAGCACAGATCAATCACGATCACGGGCGGCTGGCTGCGCCATGTTTCACAACACATCGCACAGACACACAGTATACTCCGCTGGGCAAAAAAGATGTTGCAGCACTGCATCTTTCCTGTAGACGCTGTAAAAGTGTCTACAAATTAGGGCTTTGGGGCAAGACTGTCTTGTGGAGATGCTGTAAGAGTGTCCATAAACAATCGCAAGTAGACATGTAAGTTGCATTCAAATTTCTGATGTCAGTGCTGCCCAGGTACACGCCCACTGTCAGGAAAAACATCGCGGAGCACTCCTCAGAGCACAATCATACAATTGAAACTAAGACCTCTAAATTTAATTATTTTCACTTTAGGCACTTAATGAAAATATTACTAGTTATTTGAACTTATGATAGAAGTGTATTTTACTTATGTTCAATTATTTTTCACATTATTTTCACTTATTTTAGTTATTTTTATAGCTTTTCGAAGTTTCAGAATTGATCATGGATGATTTTTTCCGTCATACATTTGGAAAAACACAATTGATTAGAAGAAATAAGTAAAAAACAATTGGGTAAATTTGCATTTTTTAAACATCTAGTACCCTTTTCAGGATATTTTCCTATTCAGGAACCATCCTTTTCAGGAGCTATATCCTTTGCCTTGGAAGCCATGGCAGAGAAAGAAGCAGCGGTTCAGCACAGGCTAGCTGCTAAAGTATGGCTGCGAGTCATACTATAGATTCTCTCATAGCTGCTTGTAATGATTGTGAAATAAAATATGTTGGAAAACAATATATGTATATGTATATATATATATATATGTGTGTGTGTTTGTAAAAACAAAAAACATTTAGAAACTTAAGATGCTGAAACGATAACTCCTGAAAAGGATGTAGTTCCTGAAATGGGACGTTCCTGCAATGACTCTTTCAGGTTGAATGTAGCGTCCTCAGGGGAATGCGCTTTCCTTTTTTAATTCTAAATTAATTGATAATTCTAAATTATCTCAATTTTTTGAGAGTTTGTAAATTATTTGGAGCTGTAAGTTATCAAATGTTTCTGGTTCCTTTTTTTTGATTTTATGTTTTTTCTGTTTCTTTATTTAATGAATTTTCTGGATTCTGATTTTTCTATTTTTCTAGATCTTATTTCTTTCTTGGTTTTCAAAATTTTCCTGGATTCTGACTTGTTTTGGCTAGATTTTTTGAATTCTATTTTTTAGGATTTTCAAAAAAAATCTGGATCCTTTTTTCTTTTGGATTTTCTAAATTGTCTGGAGCCCAATTTTCTTTGATTTTCTGAATTTTCTAGATTCCAGTTTTTTTGGTTTCTAAATTTTCTGGATTCTATTTATTTTGATTTTCTGAATTTTCTGGATTCTGAATTTTCAAAAAATTCTAGATTCCAGTTTTTTTTGGTTTCTAAATTTTCTGGAATCCATTTTTTTAAAAAAAATCCGAATTTTCTGGATTCTGAATTTTCTAGATTTTCTGGATTCCAGTTTTTTTTGGTTTTCTAAATTTTCTGGAATCTATTTTTGAAAGATTTTCTGAATTTTCTGGATTCTGAATTTTCTAGACTTTCCAGATTCCATTTTTTTTGGTTTCTAAGTTTTCATGATTTTTTTTTAGATTTTCTGAATTTTCTGGATTTTGAATTTTCTAGATTTTCAAAATTCCAGTTTTTTTTGGTTTCTATTTTTTTTGGAATCGATTTTTTTAAGATTTTTTGATTTTTCTGGATTGAATTTTCTAGATTTTCCAGATTCCATTTTTTTGGTTTCTAAGTTTTCAAGATTTTTTTTAGATTTTCTGAATTTTCTGGATTTTGAATTTTCTAGGTTCCGGTTTTTTTTGGTTTCTAAATTTTCTAGAATCTATTTTTAAAAGATTTTCTGAATTTTCTGGATTTTGAATTTTCTAGATTTTCAAAATTCCAGTTTTTTTTGGTTTCTATTTTTTTGGACTCTATTTTTAAAAGATTTTATGAATTGTCTGGATTCTGAATTTTCTAGATTTTCTAGATTCCGTTTTTTTTTGGTGTCTAAATTTTCTGGATTTTTCTTTTATTTTCTGAATTTTCTGGATTCTGAATTTTCTAAATTTTCTAGATTCCAGTTTTTTTTTGTTTTCTAAATTTTCTTGAATCTATTTTTTTTAGATTTTCTGAATTTTCTTGATTTTTAATTTTCTAGATTTTCTAGGTTCCAGTTTTTTTGGTTTTTAATTTTTCTGGAATCTATCTTTTTTTAAGATTTCTGATTTTTCTGGATTCTGAATTTTCTAAATTTTCTGGATTCCAGTTTTTTTTGGTCTCTAAATTTTCCGGAATCTATTTTTTTAAGATTTCTGAATTTTCTGGATTCTGAATTTTCTAGATTTTCGGGATTCCATTTTTTTGGTTTTCTAGATTCTATGTTTTTTTGATTTTCTGAATTTTATAGATTTTTGTTTGTTTCTATAAAGTTTCTGTGTTTTATTTCCTGATTTTCTGGATTCTGAATTTTCTAAGTTTTCTGGATTCTATTTTTTTGTGAGTATGATTTTTTGGGATTCAGATTTTTTTTGTATTTAAATATGTTCTGACTTTTCTGCATTTTGACTTGTCTGGATTTTCTCAGGTTTCAGTTGTTCTTTTCAAGAACCTGAATTTTCAGAAAATTTTCCTTTTTTCAAGATAAAAAGGCTTAAAGTAGGGTCCGTTTTGGGACCTTTCCTTAACTGGAACTTTCCTCTGCAGGATTCCTGAAAAGGATGGCTCCTGTACAGGAAAGTTCCAGTAAAGGAGAGTTCCTGAAAAGGATGGTTCCTGTAGAGGAAAATTCCAGCAAAGGAGGGTTCCTGAAAACTATGGTTCCTGTAAAGGAAAGTTCCGAGCAAAGGAGAGTGCCTGAAAGCCATGATTCCTGTAAAGGAAGGTTCCAGTAAAGGAGAGTTTTTCTGAAAAGGATGGTTCCTGTCAAGGAAAGTTCCAGCAAAGGAGAGTTCCTGAAAAGGATGGTTCCTGTCAAGGAAAGTTCCAGCAAAGGAGAGTTCCTGAAAAGTATGGAATCTCCTTTTACTGGAACTTTCCGTTACATCAACCATAATTTTCAGGTATCTATTTCTCCAGCTATTCCTGTGCAGCAACCATCTTCACCTCAGATCATTTGGTGGTTGTTGCAATCCAATTCTGTTGTTCAATCGAAAATCAAAAATACATGCATTTCACTTATTTTCACTTATTTTCACTCAGTGTCACTTATATTCGCTTATTTTCACTTAGTCTTCTACTTTATTTGATTATAAGTTCATTATTACTGTTTAAGCTCACTTAAAAAATAAGTGGAACTTAAAATAACTTAATTTTACGAATGCACTTGAAAAAGATATTAGCACGATACTGGCAACTTATCAGATACTTATAAATTCATTAAGTGCCTGAAGCGATTATAACTAAATTTAGAGGTCTTAGAAGATATTGAAAGTCATGTTCAATTGCCATGTGCCAGCCAGTCTTACAGCCCTATTTCAACGCTTGCCAACATCGAGGCTGAGGTTGCAGCCATGATGGGCCTGTATACATATACTATATTTTTTTCTGTTGTATGAATCTAAAGAAATAGAATGTCATGTCTATATAAGCCGTGATGCGCCTTGCTTTCCAGCCACTCTTACAGCGGCAATTTGGCAATTCAATGCTTGAGAGCATAATACCATTTAAAGATATTGAAAGTCATGTTCAATTTCCATGTGCCAGCCACTCTTACAGCAGCAGTTCAATGCTTGGCAAGAACGACACTGAGGTTGCAGCCATTGTGCCTGTATATACTATACTCTTTATCTCATAAGCATGGATGATGGGATGGGGATGATAGGAAAAAGGTGGGTTGGTGATGGGGTGGGTTGGTGATGGGGTGGGTTGGTGATATGGGATGTCGTCGGCGGGATGGGATGGGTAGTGGATGGTGGTGGGGTTGTCTTTTGCTTATTATATATGTTTTATAGCTGGATATTGCCGCTGACCCCGCCTCTGAACTTGATGTGAAAGATCTTGAAGCTTCCGGTCTCTTGGTCTTCTCGCAGTGCAGGTTGTAGGTCCAGGCACTTTTACAGCGCCCTTCAAGTCCAACCCTTGCAGCACTCTTACAGCGCTGTTTGGACACTTTTACAGCATCCGGGGATTAGCACTTTTACAGCGCTAAGAGCCCGCTTGGACACTTTTACAGCATCCAGGGATTAGCACTTTTACAGCACTAAGAGCCCTCTGAGCTTAGTCCACCTAGTTTTTGAGACGAGCGACCGACGGTGAAGATGCCCTGAAAGTTCAAGAGTGAGCACTGCACAGGAAAGTTAAAACAACGTGCCACCATTATCGAATACCTTTGGCAAGTATGTAGCAACACCAATACCGATGTCTCAGTTTCCCCCTCATTATCTTTAGACCTATATATAAAATTGTTTGGCCACATGTTCACAGCAAACTGTGGAAACTGTTTTCAATTTGGAAGCCACTTTTACAGCAGCAACCGGAAGATGCAGCGCTAAGTTCTCATTGCCAGCACAAGTTGCAATTGAGATGTGGTCCAAAGCACACATGGCTTGAAGGCTGCAGGCCAGCAGGAAACAACGAAACCAAACGTAGAAATACCCATTAAATTGAATCTGATTGATTGTTTTTGCCTTAGTGTATTTGTTTGGTCGCCCTGCCCCCCCCTTCCTTCAACTTCTGAGTCTGTCCGATATGGGCTGCAGCATCACAAAAGATCAATGTTTTCTGTGGTGGCACGTTGAACAGAGGCAACCACAAATGACTTTAAAACTCCATAATGCCCAAATATTTACACCAGCGTCAGACAAATAAAATGGATACTTCTACAGCATCCGGGAGAATTAAAAAAAGGGCGCTGCAATATGAACTATGATAGATATTTTTTTTGCACGGACCTGGAACTTACATGAGAAAATTTGCTTCGCACATTGTATGAGATGACTTTTGAATAATGGGGGAGAAACATCAAAAACAACATGTTGTTTGAACAGCACGCTTTTGAGTCATAGCGGACACTTTTACGGCATCCCAGGGAAAAATGCGAACAGATGCCCCACCTATCTTTTAAAATGACTTGCGACATGTGGTAAATTTTGATCTTCACAGTTTTGTTTCTTGATTTTTTCTAAGAACCACACACAGAAAACCCATCACCAGAAACCCACATCAAAAACAACATGTTGTTTGAACAGCACCCTTTTGAATCATAGTGGGCACTTTTACAGCATCCCATGGAAAAATGAACTGATCCCCACCCATTTCTTCAAATAAGAAATGTGAACAGATCCCCTCAGCAATTGTTTTAAATGACTTGTGACATGTGGAAAACTATGGTTTTCACAGTTTTGTTTCTTGATCTTTTTCTAAGGATAAAAAACCCTCACCAAAAACCAACATCAAAAACAAAATGTTGTTTGAACAGCACCCTTTTGAGTCATAGTGGACACTTTTGCAGCATCCCATGGAAAATTGTGAACAAATCCCCCACCAATCTTTTTAAATGTCATATGACATGTGGTAAATTTTGATCTTCACATTTTTGTTTCTTGATTTATTCTAAGAATCACAAATAGAAAAATCATCACCCGCTATTTGTGGAAAATGTTGACCTTCATATTTTGTGTTTTTTGATGTTTGTTGAGATTTAAAAAGTATCATCACCAAAATCAAAATGGTAAAAGGTGGCAAGGGCTTAAATCAGCGCCAAGTTTCGTGCGAAAGGGTTGACGTTTCGTGACTCGCCGCCGGCACCACCCTCGGCCTTAAGAGAGAAAGATAAAGAAGGCGAGAGAGAGAAAAGGGAGAGAGAAAGGAGAGAAGATGTGAAGATGAGCAGATGTGAGAGAAGATGTGGACATGAGCAGATGTGAAGATGACCAGATGTGAGAGAAGATGCGAAGATGAGCAGATGTGAAGATGAGCAGATGTGAGAGAAGATGTGAGAGAAGATGTGAAGATGAGCAGATGTGAGAGAAGATGTGAAGATGAGAAGATGTTTTACAGACCCCCACTATTGGAAGAACCCTGCGCTCAGACGCTCTCGGGAAAAAGGTGCGTTTTTTGGAAAAAAGTCCTTTTGGTTCGGACGGGTCCAAGCCGGACGGATATTTCCGTACTTTGGACGCATTTTTCGTACTCTCGGACGCCGTCCGGACGGCCCTCAGCAAAAAAAGGTACGTTTGAAGAAAAAAGGCCTTTTCATGTTTGCGTTGTATGGGCAAATCTTCCAAGGACAAGTTGTCACCAAAATTGAGCAATTCACCCGCGTGTCCGCAACTGAGTGTTGAGACCTACCCTCATGCGTGCAATAATGAAAGAGCAAAGCGCGTCCAAAACCCAAAGCAAGCAAGATCGAAACCATGGCATCAAACACGTAAACGAGAACCAATAGTTTGGAAATCTTTGCTCCTGGACCTTCAAGCAGCCAAAACAAAAATGGCACCTGCAACAATGAGTTGCAAGTTGGCATGTGGCACATTTATTTGATTTCCACAGTTTCAGCTGTACCTCCATGAGTGAACATCACTAACATGCAAAAAACAGTACTTGATTTCAGGAAAAGTGCTTTCGGAAAAAACTGCAATTTTTCTTGAAAGACACCAAAAATTAAGGGTCGTTGGAGAGTCAAGGTATATATATATATATAATTATAGTGGATTTAACCTAAGCAAAACCCGGATGTAACGAAAATCTGAGATTTTAGAAACCCACAAATGAAATAGACCCTGCTATGAGTTGGGGGCTGGAAAGCTACTGAAACCTTTCAAATTATGAGTGATTCTCAAATGTTAGTTTGGGATGGTAAGTATAGTTGATTATTGATTGGATTATTTATTTATATATATATATATCACACACATATATATATAATATACATATATATATATGTATATTAAGTGGTTTGCATGATTTACGGTGTTTGCTACTTTCTGTAAAACATAAGAATTGCTACATGAGTTCCTGGGTTCAAAGCCGACTGGTGAGGATCATCCAACGAGCGTCCCTGAAGTTAGGAAGTGATAGGAAGTGATTGGCGAGGTTTCGCTGACGAACCACGGATATCTGAAACGTATATCTATGTTTGGCTGTGCATTTTATCATTCATATCTGAAACGTCTAGTACAATCTAATACATTAAGCCAATTATAAACATTTGAATGCACTATCTCCTGTTAGGACATGTAGATAAAATGATAAATCTGAAGAATCTCCATGTTTGGTGGCACCGGTTGCTACGACTTGCTGGGATCGGCACGCTTGCGCCAGGAGCTTCTACGTGGTTGGCGAGCTGAACTTTGCTGACGCGCAGCTCGGCAGATGATTGGCAGAAGGACACTCGAAAGACGGATTGCAGCTATATAGTAAGGCTATAGTATAATATAAAGATGTTTTGCCTTTTTGAGATCGGCATGGTTTACCATCAAATTGTATAAATCATTATCTCATCCATCCCATGAAATGTAAAACCTTTAGCAGGGCATCAAACTTTGTGGCTCAAAGGCATTGGCCCACATGTGTTGGTCCATGAGTTGTTCCACTTCACCAAGTTGCAACGCGAAACAAATCGCAAATGGGGCCAACATTCCGTTGGATTGTTTAATCTGGATGGATTAGCGACGTCACTGGACTGATGGTTAGTAGGATGGCCTTAATGATGTTTTAGTTATTCCTTCCAGGCGGAAAGGAACTTCAATGCCCATCAATCACATACCTTTCCAGCTTGCATGTTGACATGAATATTGGTGGTAACCTGAATGTGCCCATCATGGATCATTCTTTGAATGAAGTGGTTTTGTTTCCTTGGGGGCATCGACCCGTTGGTCACTGAACTCTAACATTCACACCCTTCAGTGCTCTCCCAGGTTTTACCACCTGCAGCATTACGAGCACCGAGCAACAGAAGAACATTCGCGCAATGTCCTTTGGATAGATGCGATTTGGGTATGGCACACAATTGGTTCCAAAATTCATATGATTGAACGATCCCAGGGCTGTCTTCCAGATGTTGGTTCAGGACTCGCTGATGTGATTTGACAACCTGTTTTCTCCTAGAGATTGTCACCTAAGAGCTGCAGGGCCAGACAGCATACTGCGGAATATGTTTGAGATGAAAAGCTTGGCCACAAATCAGTCAGATTTGTGTGCTTGACTCCCAGGTGTGTTGTTTGTGCTGTTACCACCATAAATCTGGTTGGTTCCTGTTGGTTCACCGAACAAAAACCGACAACCCAAGGCGCTTAACCAACCACCAGTGGGTGTAAACCATCGATTATTGGCCACCTGTGGGGGGAGGGTTGAATCATTGAACCCCCATGATAATATGATTGATTATGTCCCATAATCATATTCACATCAAACCATGATTTTCTTGCTGAAATCGCAATTTTTCATAGTTCCAACCCACCATTTTCTTCCGGGCAACGGACGAACCACAGGTCTTGGTGAACACGTGCCTGGGCTGGCGGGAGCTGGGGTGGACAAACATGATGATTTTGTGTTATTTAAGCATCAACCATGGTGTCACCAAGTGTGCTTTAAGCAAAAAATATTAGGATTCAAACCATCAATTTCATGGCGGTTTTGTGTATGGGATGTCATGGGGATCTAGTGGAAATATAGTGAAACAAACAACGAATCCTTTCCCCCGTTCAATAATGGAGGTGAAGCCACATACTTGAGACTTGGGACGTGTTTAATTTGAACGGGGGATGTGACTACTGTAGCACCCATGGCGGAAATGTGACGGGTAGGTTCTTTGGGATGTGGGTGTGTTTTCTATCCCAACGAATGCCTCAGCAAAGCAAAGAGATTTCTTCAGTGAATCCACCTGCAAAATGAGCGGCAAACATTGTGATGACATTGGTTAAAGCTTGCATTCCGTGATGTAGGAATAGTCATGTCTCCCGGTCAGAGTGAAGCAATCTAAGAGAGAATCCCGCATAACGTGCCAATATTGTGGATTGATCCCATTCATCAAGTGCTCCACAAAGATTTAGCTTAGCCCACATTGATGGGGTCAGCGGTTCAGAGCCCCATGCTATGCACATCTGAAAACCAAGAGTTTACCAATTTTAGTGAGGACAAAAAGACTATTTTTGCAGAAGTATAGACAGAACATGACAGAACTAGTGTATATGGGCCATATGTCGTGTATATTATATATATATATAGACAGAACTAGTGTATACGTGTGCAGAGAGTGTATATTATATGTGGTTGGTGGCCACATTGTTTGTACAGCCCTACTTGCGATGATGATCCCAATCTGGGTTGGAACCATGGAGCAGATTTGAACCTTGGGAATTTCGATCCCCCCGAATATGGATGGTTGATAGGCCCTCACTAGTGGTTGTTGGTTGTTAATAAGCCTTTAACGCACCCTTAATAAGAGCTTATTGTTTCACAAGGGCGCATACCCTCCGGCAATCAAACTGGCTTGCTTGACAATTCCCTAAGAAAAGATGACATTTCCAACTACACACCTTCTGTTTGGTGGTTTGGAACATTTTTTATTTTTCCAGAAGTTGGGAATGTCATCATCCCAACTGACGAACTCATATTTTTCAGAGGGGTAGGTATACCACCAACCAGATGTTATCACTTTGGGTGGTTGAACCCCCACATTTTGGCTACCGAAATCACCAAACTTTCCATGTCCCCCTGAGGCGTCCCATTTATATTGGGATTTCCCTTGATTTTCCCAGCTCGCCATGTTTGATGCTCCAAGGATCGCCACTGACATGGTCGCCACGCGGGATCAGTTTCGAGCGGTGACCCGAGACTCGCGATGGTGCTCCCTGCCGGTCTACTTTGTGGACGCTTCGCTGGCCGTTGAAGATGGGGAAAGCGTTACGGAGGTGCAGTTTTGGATGATTATGATTCATGAACATGAATGCATGATGCCAATAGATTATGCCAACCCATTTCCGGCAACATTGGGGTGTAGTTATTGGGTTTACCATATCACTAACCCAGGCAGGGTTTGCCTACAGGCTGGTGACTTTTTTTTTAAAAAAAAAAGTTTGTTTATTAACCCATCCTGGCCTATAGTTGCTCCACCAGAAAACCCAACGGTCAACAAAGTGAAACAGACCAACTTGGCCATGTTCTGTGAGGCGACCCGAAAAGGCCACCCGTTGTGACTTAATGTGGTAAGCGACTTCCTGGAGTGCACCGTACCTCCAGTTTTCACTGAAATGGACATGAAACTCATGAAACCTGATTTTCACCATATACACAGTATTACACAGTTGTGTATATACTTAGTCGTCATGTTACTTCCATCTTTTCAAATACAGGATGCAAAATCTCATGGTTGACACAGCTTATTGGGGTGCCATACAGGTATGCCTGCCACTGGCTATTGAATGGTGAGCAGTCTGACAAACCAGATTTAGGGGCATACCCTGTTTTAAATGAGAAATTCATGATCAACAAAATGTTTTTTTCTCCATTTTAAACAAACACGTCTCCGTCCAACAAGGTATCCCGCCAGTCTCACGCCCAGCTGGGTCTGAGGAAAAGATTCTAAACTACAATCACCTGCCCATCGGTTCCGAGACGGAGATCCTAAGCACCTTGGGTGTCTCAGAATTGGGCCTGCGGGCCGAAAACTCCTACCAACAAAAATGCACCATCAACTTGGTATTTTCGCCGGTATCTCTCATCTTTGAGGCAAAAACACAGAGTTAGGCAACTTTTACATTGCGATCGAAATCTGAGCAAGCAATCAAGATACAATAGCGAGACAGTAAGGCCTCCGAGAGGTCCATGGCAGAATACGGCACAGATGTACAAGGTGGTGTTTTCAAAGGTTATATTTCTTATCTAGCCATCTAACATCATTTAACTAATTTAGCCATTTATAAACCATAATTTAAAGTACAGTTTACATCTTAAAAAAATACCTATAGTTAACCTATAGTCACAAACCCATGTTTTTTTTTCTCGGTTCCGAACTGGGGCAATAGACGATGGGATGTCACATTCGTCCCATTAAGGCCTGATTGAGAGATGGAACGCCACAGCTGACAAAGACAAATCAGACATCGTTCGACTTCTTGCTTGCTTCAGGCGTTGGACTTCCTTGACATCAATTGGGGAGTTTTGGTCTTTTTGGTTATGGCCAAAAAAAAGCCCAGTCTTATTTTCTGACCATGGTTGCTATCTATCGTGATGAAGCCATAAGTGCGTACTAAATCTGCTCTTTGGTAGCTTCACAGCTTAATGTTGAAACCATGTATGTTCCTTTTTTTCCCCCAGGATATCCAAGGTAAGCCCTGCAGCCAAAAACACACAAAATCACCGGGCTTCATGGAAGGCCCAGCGAAGATTCGCAGATGACGATGAAGAATTGGTGTCCTGGTGCCAGGTCGGTGTCAGGTTGGTGCAAATCAAAGGTTTATGAAGGGAAAACAGCAGGTGCCCCAGTCATAGAATGGGAGACAATGGGGAGATGATGATTGTGATAATATATATATATATGTATGTATAGAATATAGTGTACATGGCATATATTGAGATTATATATATATATATATATACAGTAAAGAGGGATGTGTACCGAAACTGGTGCCCCAGTTAGCCAGGTTGGTTTATACAGTATCATTGGATTAACGATTTTTGTTTATGGTCATAAACTAGTTATAGTCAGATGGGTTAACAAACCGGGGGCATAACTAGGCGGGACTACCTTGAATGTGAACGTGATCCCAGAATATGTTCCTTTTTCTTCTCTGTGTGTGTATTTTTTTGGGAGTTCTCCATTCCTGGGGGTACGTGGGTGTGACGAGCAGATGAAAGTAGTGAAACTATAAACTTTGGCCAAACATTGCAAAGACACGAAACGCACCCGGACAGTGATAGCACTCGTACAGCGTCGTTGGACTTTCTCTTGGCAGCTTTGGTGAACCCATCAAACACTGGCGACAGAAGCAAAACCCGTTCCAAACTTTTGGTCATCGGCCACGTGCCACCAGTATAACAGCTACCAAGCTATTTGCTAGACCATTGTGTCGCCTTTTATTTGGATTTAAGGGAGGCTCGGAACAACGCCCGGCAGGGTGGAGTAAGAAATTGGGAGTCATTTGGTCTTCACCGCTGGCATTTGGTCTCGTGAAGTTGATTTTTGTTGACAAATTGGGTGATGTTGGATCAACTTCTTGGCAATCAGGGTGTTCAGGCTTGTCAAAATTGAGGGTTCCTTGCTTAAGTAGCCAATATTTCTGGAGCATCATGTGGCATTTCTGCACCCCGCCTTTTACACACGGAATGAAGCACGGCAGGCGCATGCAGGCGCTGCATTCAGATATGCAAGTCTGCAAGTCTCCCTTCTTGTGATTCTTATGCGTATGCGTTCCAGCCAATATCGATTTGTATAGCCCCAGACTTGGGGAGAGACGATTTGATCCCTGAGGCCATCGTGAATCCCTGGCAGCGTGTATTCAAAATTAACAAAGCAAGCTTGTGTTTGGAATCCTTTGTGCTACAGACATTGTTTGGCTCAGTTGTTTTCATGTGCCAAGCGTGCCGAACTGTGACAAACCCAATAATAAACCATACCCAATGACTTACAATCAATGGGTGGCAAAAAATCATGTAAAAACCATTCCCAAATGGTATGTGTATGGCGTTAGATTTAACACATTCAACGGCAGATCCAACCCTGGCAACCCAGGTTGTCCCTGATGGGCTGGGTAGATGAGACAGGCCGGATTTCCCTGGGAGATCCTTGGAATTCCATCCCCCTACCTCAGCAAGCTGGGACTATTTTTTTAAATAAATGGAGGTTATATGTAATCGGAAAATCATGGAAAATCCTACAACAAAAATCATCTATAAATTGAAGATTTCCCAGTGCCCCGTTTGATTACCGGAGGGTACACCCTAATGTGTTGGATCTATTCTTTCTGGAGAGGGGGGCATGTAATAGGAAGCCTCGGGCTATGAAACATGAAACCAAAATTGCGCAATGTACGATGCTTACAAACGTTGAGTTTGCTTAGATGCAGCACCAACGCACCCATGCCGTCTAAAAATGTGCTCTCTATGCGCGTTTTGAAGTACCGCGGTCCAATCCGGTGCCCAGCTCTCGTTCCTGTATGGCAAACAGTTCGACGCCGTAAATCAAGATTTTGACGCCACACCCATAAAACTGCCGGGGAAAAGGACGTCGGTCCAATTCTTGCAGGATGGAGTCGCATGTTGCACCTCACTGTCAGTGACAGCAGAGCTTAGATCAAATGATTTTTCCATTATATATATAATTGTATATACATACAATGCACATATATTTATACAATTGTATATGCACACACACATGTAGATAGATAGATAAATAGATAGATACATCGATCGATCGATCGATCGATAGATAGATAGATAC
Source organism: Cladocopium goreaui (assembly GCA_947184155.2). NCBI lineage: Eukaryota > Dinophyceae > Suessiales > Symbiodiniaceae > Cladocopium > Cladocopium goreaui. The sequence goes on from CAMXCT020001211.1 coordinate 21,417, forward strand.
ATCGATCGATCGATCGATCGATAGATAGATAGATTAGATAGCTAGATTAGATTAGATTAGATAGATAGATAGATAGATAGAAAAAATAGATAGATAGATAAGATAAGATAAGATAAGATTAGATAAGATTAGATAAGATAGATAGATAGGATAGGATAGGATAGGATAGATTAGATAGATTAGATTAGATTAGATTAGA
>CAMXCT020001211.1:21715-44025 GCA_947184155.2 Cladocopium goreaui
TAGATAGGTTATGTCATTAGCTCATATACCACCAATGTATCCCCAAATGTCACATTAGATCACATCCCCATACTTTTCCACCCAAACTCCCACCAACAATCCCATAAAAAGCAATAAATCAGCATTTCCCCAGCAATTTCCCATGGTTTTCCCCTTGTTTTCTTCCATTTCCCCGTGCTTTCCCCATGGTTTTCCCCAACCAAACGCTGCCACGGACGCTGCCACGGACGCTGCCGTGCCAGGCAATGTGGTGCCCATTCCTGGGCTCGAGGGATTGGAGAGGATTATCACTGGCAAAGCCACCAAAGGCGGGCTCTGAAATCATTGGGTAATTTATCCGCATAGTAATGGTTAATAATGGTTAATAGTGGTTCGTAATGGTTAATAATGGTTAGTAAATTTTAATGGTTAGTAATGACTAGTGATTAATGGTTACCATAAATGTAATTATGTAATGATCATTGTGATTATATAGTTATTATTGGTAATTATTGGTTCATAGTAGTTAAGCATGGTTAATTGTGATTCATTGGTGACTAATGATGATATATGTCTGATAATGTTTGACAATGGTGATATATGGTGATATTGTTTGGTACGAAACAATATCATCAAGCATTGGGTGAAGATCATGATTTTTGACAATGTCTGATAATGTTTGAAATGACAATACCTGATAATTATCATTGCAAGAGTAACACCCAATGAAAATACACAATAGTCTTGTATGATCATTACCAGACAATATTTGTAACTATTATCAGACAAACATTATCATTGGGTATGACAATAGTCTGATAATGTCTGATCATGTTTGATAATGGGGATATATGGTGACAGATATATTGATAATGTTTTTGGGATATCACATGTTACATGATATCAGAAACTTGATATTTAATGATTTAGTGATGTCCATTATCAAGCATCACTATCACTATAATATTTGTTTATGGGCCCGATGTTATTGGGATATAGTCTGATAATGTTTGATATACCATCTGGTTATTTAACATACGTAGCCATGGAAAATCACAATGTTTAATAATAGGTAAACCATATATTTCTATGGGCCATTTTCCATGGCTATGTTAAATAACCAGAGGGTAATGATATTTAAGACCCAGTTTAACGGAGCAGTTGGGTAATCTCTTCAAGCCCAACAGCTTGATGAGGATTTCAAGCGGCAATTTCATGGTGAACAAACCTGTGATTTAATCGAACAACATCGGATTTAACCATCAAACAATTGGAGGTTTGGATTAAGCATTTGCACCATCAACAATTGAGATTTAAGCATCAAAAAATGCGGAGTTCACTGATGTCACCATGAGAAAATGGATACATCATAAACAATTGGGAGTAATTACTAAACATTTAGGATGGGAATCAAGCAGCAAAATGCATTGAATCAATCAACCAACAGCATGTTTGCATGATGTCCAAGACCAAGACTGATGGAGGCTTGGAAGATCTCTGAAGATGAAGATTATATTAATCACTGCGAATCATACATGATGAATGTGAAGATCATATATATATATATATATTATATTTAATTTATGTTATTTATATCTTATTATTATGTCATTCTTTATCATTTTATACATATAATGCATGATCATCATCTGTTATATTATATAATCATCACTGCGAATCATACATATTAGGGTCATGATTGAAGCCAATGAGAATGACAAGAACACATGGCATTTTTTGAGCCATGGGGCACCAGAATTTCGAGGTTTGTATATACCTTTGAGAATTGGTTGAATGGAATAGTGCTAGGACAGCCGTTTGTTGGGTATGAAGACTGGCAAACACATGGTTTCATGCATGTAATATCGTAACTATTGCACTTAAAACATATTAAAATCAATTCAGTGAGTACCCCACTTGGAGGGGCCATGGAGTTAGTGAACTAGTTAGCACATGGATTATTTTGTGTCTTGTGGTTTATAAACCAGTTACTAACCGGGAATTGCTAATCTCATGGCCCATCTACGCACTTGATGGATCAATCTCCTGTTCTTTCCGAACGCAGGTAAGAAGCCTCGAAACTGCAAATCCACCAATGTAGACGTCCGAGACTACACGAAGGCTGCGGTACTTTTCGAGGTCTGAAAGTGCTATAGAAATGCATGATAATGCATGGGTTTCCCCCACACCAAATGATTTACGAATGGTGGAAATTTCCATATCGATGTTGTTTTGCTGGGTGGATGGTAATTTATGAAATTTCACGCGAGTGAATATCAAGTATATAGACGTTCCAGTTCCACTTGGGGGAATTATATGTCCCAGACTGTGTCCATTCCCCTCTTTGAGGATTGCACAGCATCAGATTTCTAGGCCATGCTCGAAAACTACCACTCTGACCTTCAACCTGAAGGCGGGGACGGGCGAACTTTTTTTGTGCTGCTGTTGCACTCAGGGTGCTGAGCAATCGCTTCACAATCACTCAACACAAGCGCCTGGCTGAAAGCCCTGGATACCCTTTGGTAATTAAACCATATTAAACCTAGCTATGGAAATGGCCCTTTGTAGTCGATTTACCCTTTTCAAAGGGATATTTTCCATAGCTCTGTCATTAAATTACCGTGAAAATGTGGGCGTCCAGAAACGTTTGGGTCTCGACTGAAGGTGGGGTATGTTTTCTTGTGGAATCAAGTTGAAGTGGGCTTGCTGACAACCTTGAACGATACCCTCTGGTGATTTAACATATCCATGGGAAATGGCTCATTTATAGATGGTTTACCTATTAGAAATGGTGATTTTCCATGGCTATGTAAAATAACCGGAGGGTATTTGTTTCTTATCAAAGATCGGGATGTCCACGTTGTTTGTTCTTCCCTGCGCAGGGTTTCAAGTACTGCCGAGTGGCTCATGGGATATAGATATTGGGTGACATGCTATTTTCCATGCTAAAGATTTGGGTTCACCCTAAGTCCCTTGGATTGATATTGGATCTCATCATATGTTGGATGCCCATATCCGGGGAAATGCCGCAAGCAGCGGCAGGCAACGAGGACGAAACCGATGCCACCTTCTTCCACTACCACGGCAGCAAGGCCACGGCTTGTGACGCCCATAAATTGGTTATGAATTGCCTGAGGATGAAGAAGTTCTGAGGGTAGTTGCTACTAGTTTGTTCATTGTTTTGAATGATTTGTTGTTAGTTACTCTCTGGTAAAGTAACATGGACCCCGAAAATAAGCTGTTCTAGTGGAAACTCATCTTCCAACCCCTATCTGCCAGGGTCTATGTCAATTTACTGGAGGGTATCCATCAATATACATATATATATATATTTGCAAACAGATGCAAACAGATACGCTGATATTCCTTTTGAAGTCACTTCAGCCATCAAACTGTCAAACTGTCCCCGGGCAACAGCCGCACGAAATTAAATACCTCCCCCCAATATTCAAATTCTTTCCAGAAGCCACGGTTTAGCATTGGATCCAATCATTTTGGAGGCCGTTCAAAAAAAGATAATTTTTTTTGGTGAAGATAAGGGATTCAACGTACTGTAAATCCATGTAGATGGCCACGGCTCAAAATGTAAGGCCCGATCCACGCCCTGGACCCACAGGCGATCTATAGCCCCGACCCATAGCCATGATCCATGCCCAAAAATGACAAGTTGCACTCATACCAGGCCACGTTAGTTTACCTTCTCCGAAGGTCCTGATTAAACCTCCATATGTCGGGATTACCAGGGAACGATCCATACCTGTGAATTTTGAGCCATACCCATAACATATCAACACACACACACATGTATATATATATATGTATATATGTGTGTGTGTTTATTTATATATATATGTGTGTATCTATGTATAGTTGGAAAGCATCCCTTTATAAACCGCCCAACGGTCCTTCGTGATACCTATTTCAACCTTCTGCATTCATACAGTAATTATATGTTTTTTGTTTTTTTAGTATGTGTTTATCAAGGCCCAATTTATGTATCCGTTCATCCATCCAGGTCTTGGCGCAAGGCTGTTCCTTCAATCTGGGCGCAGGCGATCGGCTGCTGCAGGTGGGGGGCAAAGCCCGGGGCTTCCTGGTTTAGGATCAGTCACTGGTCCCCAACCAGGAAAAAAAAACATGAAAACATCATGGTTTCTAGGAGAGCACATATAAAATATCAAAGATGGAGCTTTAATCAAAGTTTAATTTGGTTTTATTGCCGGGGTATTGATGAGATAGTAATGGGAAAAGATAACTATATTAACTATATCGTATTAATGGGTTTAACCTTTGGTAATCAAACGTGGCTGGCTGGGAAATCCTCATCAATGGAGGCTTTCTGTGGGAAAACTCGGGGATTCTCCGGTTCGCCATGTGGAAAAAAGGGGGACAAACTCCTGCAGTTATAATCAAGCTGGTTTATGTCTGTCTATGATATGCTGTCTCTAGTATACGTGTTTAATGTAAAAAACATATTATATATATACATATATATATATGTGTGTGTTTTATGTGCTTTTGATTTCTTATGCCAGGACACTGGTTTTGTTCAGGAATGGGGCGTGCCCCAAAATCGCAACGTTTTGTTAAGCGCAGCGCGCAGTAAAACCCATCGAAAAACGGATCCAAGGATTTGAACCCTAGGGGTTAGACTCGGTTAGACACCTGGTAGATGTTGGACCCTCTCATTGGCTGATGACAAGGGTTCACTTCTGAGTTGGAACCATCCAAGACTGTCAAGGCAGTTCTGTCAAGGGGGGTCCAACCTCATTTGAGCGAAATGACGTGGTGCATTTTTTACAGTTTGTCAGATGAGGAATTGTAAAAAAAAATAAAATATCAATATCAACATCTGACAATATCAACATCTGACAATATATTGATATTGATGGTTCAGGGAATTCGCACGATGCCATTTTTGATATATGAAAATTGCAACCAAATTTGGGGATGCACCGACTGGCTTAATGCATCTAGTTCTGAATGGGTGGTGTCTGGGTTTTTCACAATGGGGTTGGTGTGCCTTCCAAGTCTAAGAGTGCTTGGCTTCAAACTTTGGAACGGCTAGCACAGGTTGGACTGCATTAGAGGACCCAACCTACACTGTACATATGTCAAGGGTAAGTGAAGGTTAGCCCAAGTTTTAATCAATAAACTGTTGATACATGTGCGTGTGCCTACCCCAAAGAGTGGTCGATTACTCTTGGCAATGGTTTGCCTCCTCCTAGGCAAAGGGCTGTGAAGCCAGGATTGCATAATATTCCCGACCGGCCTGGGATGAACAAACGGATTTTCTTGCGTACTTTGACGGCAAAAGGGATGTGTATATATAGTATATGACACGATGTGCATAACATCAGCATCCATGTGATAAACCACACTAGTCCTTACTTTCATCAGAAAAGAACGCATACAATGTGGTGCCTCCCAGTTATAAGTTGGTATGTAACTTGTATCCCCCATTATAGATATATGCATCATAAACCAGAACCATTATATATATATGTATATATATATATATATAGATTCCCACTTGCCATTCTCACGTCCGGGGCTCCCCGCGCCTCTCATTCGACCAGGCCGACGTTTTGCGAGATTCTGGCATCAGCCGGTTGCGCGTTGCCCTGTCGGATGCTATGGCCTGGAATGAACGTAGCTATGGAACGTCTCCACAATTTTTAATAGCCGTAATAGCCATGTGAAATTACTGGAGGGTAAGGGAAATTATGGTGAACTGGTGGAAACATGGGTGAAAACCATGGAACATTAAATTTTGTTTATAGGTAAATCATCTATAACTGGGTTATCTCCCATATATGTTGGTTTACCAAGAAGGGTAAATGGTTCTTAATTTAAATGGCTGGGATTTCCAATTTGTTGACGGGAACTTGAGGGTTTGAGGATCCCTGTGAGTTTTCAGGTTCCAGGTTGTTGAATTTTGCCAAAATTCTCACAACAGCAGTCAAGAACTTTTGTCTCGTGATTTGTGTGATGTTCCTCGGATTCTGAACTGCGGGAATTCCCCTGTAATTATTTCTACTATTATGAGCCACTCAACATCATGTCTCTTTTGCCAAAAAGTGAACACCAAAATAGCCGGTAAATGTGTCATTTTCTCTAAATTGAATATACAATTAATGGGTTTTGATCCAACCCCACTGTGCCCCAGATATCATTGCTTTGAAACACGTATTTGAACATATTGGAAAATCTTTGAAGGGCATCATAAAGTGTGATTCAGCCCCACATATCACTGGCAAAAGTTACATGTGTTTTTCATGGCATTCATTCATGTGAGTTTAGCCACGTCTCAGTGATTTAAAGTCTACACTTAGATGGGCATTGGTTCGTTAGTTAACTTCTTAGTAAATGGATTCTAAATGGGATTCTTGCTGGTAAAATATTCACCTTACAAACGTTGACCAACCAGGAATTTCCCAGGCTTCTTTCACATGGCCCATACGCAGCTCAGGAGCCTGCCTCATTGCTGTGGAATCCGGAGCATGAAGTTTTCATCGGTCTCTCCTACGGAGAAGGTGCCCGTGGTGCCCGTTCGAAACGTTCGAAAAAAGCTAGGGCTCACCATGGCTCACGATAAAACATGATGATGTCACTTTACCATGAAACATTGTGATTTAACTATCATGGGATGGAAGAAATCCATAGAAATCCTGCATCACCTTGGATGGTTGAAAGCCTATAAATCATGGGATAAACCACCTCTCAACTGGTGCAGGATTTTTTCCATCCACCGTGTCATGGGGTATGATTGTGATAGAATGAACACTACCTCCTAACTCAATTGTTCTTTTGTTGCCGCCCATCTGAAAAGAGCCATGCTGAACATCACATGATTTATGGTGACTGATGTTTATTATATCCCCATCTGTTGTTTTTGCCGTCAACCCAGGTGTAGCTGTCAGGTCGCCACCGTTGTCGGACCACATAAATCCTTTGGTAATCAAACATGGCAACGGGGAAAACCCCCTAAAACATTGAGGTGTTTGATGGGAAAATCATACATGTGGAAGTGTCCATTGCCATGTTTGAATATATACTGGTGGATATGTAAAGGTGTCATTTTTGAACAACCATACTCTTTATCTTCGTCTTTTCCTCCGATCAAACTACACACACTCTATCCTTGTATGTTTGCAGACACCATCCGGTCCCATCCAGACTCGGCAAGTTCGCAGCCGGCACCAGGCAAATACTTTGGTTTTCTTTGTAGTGCGTCAGCCTTTTCAGGCATCCTGCAGTGCAAAGAGGTCGAACGGATTCCTGTAAGGTATTTTTTCAAGATGGTTAAAATTTGGCCTTATTGCTTTGTTGTTGTGGCTGTTGGTGGTTTTAGAAGGTTCGACCGGTGGGCCTTTTGAGGGGATCGGTTGAATCCCCAGATATAACAGCCATGTAACCTGGTTAGTTTTTGGCTCCTGCTACAAAATCTTCCGAAGCCATTGTTTTGAAATTCTACACCGCCTTACAAAAATCATAGCGGTATTCCCGGATGGAAATGGTTCGATGTCCTTTGATCCAAGTGTGCATGGTTGAGTCACCTTGGTTGGTTGTGTCGGGATAAAGTGAAACCACGAATCAGATTCAAATTACTTGAGGCCATGACATAGCATTGACCAGTATTACTGGATCGGTTTACAGGAAAATTGCAGAAAACCCTCATATTTCATATGAAAATAAATGGTGTTCTTGATTTTCTCGGTTTTCTCTATATGTTTCCTGGAATGCCAATCCATTGACATTACTGGTTGCATTGTCACAGTTTCCCGCAAACAAACAGGTGCATCAGCTTCTGTTTGTACCGGATGGATTTGAGGTTAAAAAAAAAAATCCAGGTCTCAGATCTGCGGGAAAATTCATTTTTTGTAAGTCTACAAAATAAAGAAGAACAAGAGACCGTGGAAAATTGGGCATCAACCGTGAAAAACAGGTGGTTTTATAGTCCCATGTGGCTCAATATCTCCCATAAACTCCATAAACCATAGTTAAGCTAGTGAACCAAACCAACTTAGCCAATGCACTCATAAAGATTTTCCCGTGATATCCTCCTTATACAGCTATTGTTGATTCATGGTTAAATCACCATGTTTGATGGTTAAATCTCCATTTTTGCCAGGTAAATCATTCCAAAGCCCATTGACTCACTATCATTTGATAGCATATCTCACTATGAACTCACTATTTTGATGGTTAACTCACTATTAACTCACTTAAAAATATTAAGTGTCGGGCAGCACCTCCTGGCACCTCGTGTCATTTTTGAGGCATCTTTTCAGTGCGAGCTTTAGCATCCGCCGCACCTGCGCCAAGCGCACCGGTGCACTTGACCGGCTCAGGAAACAAGGCGCGGATGCCGGTTATGCGTGGTGTTACCCATAGGATCCATGGTGCTGGTATATATGCTAACATAAAGGGGGTATATTGATGGGATCCATGTTACCATATATAGCAGCACCATGGATCCTATGGGTTATGGGATGTAACCAAAGAAAATAGTGTGAAAAGAGAACTGTTACAGGAAAGCATGTAACAAATGTTGATATATGTTGCGGGTTGATCATTAAATGTAGACGGCGTTTCCTTTGGAAATTCTGAGCTCATCCACCATCCACTTGTGGGAATCATATCCCATTAGTTCCACCCCATATGTTTTCCTTTATTTTTTATTCACGTATCCACTACTTGGACTGATTCCATAGATAATGGGAATCCCAGATGGAATAGGTAAAGGTAATGCCAGATGAATGGTAGTAGAAATATCCCGTCTCCCAGCAAAGTGGATGAGGGAAATGAAGCAACTTGTGCACCAGCTGGGTTGCTGACACTCCTTTTCCGCTTAGCGGAGTTGTATCTTACTCGCCTTTAGCTCTGCTGAACTCCTTGAGAAGGCGATGGAGAGTGCCAGATGAATTGGTGAATCCCATGATTCAACATTCACCAGTCACTTCGATGATTTTCCCATTTCCCAATTTACTTCGGGGATTTCCCAGCCTCATATCCTATTTCCCATGAAAACAATGCTTCTTAACTCATACAAAACAATCTTAAAGTACCATTAGATTCCTGCTGATATATCCCATGAAATATCCTCCTATGATATCAGCATTGTTCTTGGTGACGTCATCATTTGTAGCTGGTTATAGCCTTTTCTTATATACCCTCATACAGTAGAACTATGTTTGATGGCTAAATCACAATTTCCCTAACTTGTTTCCATAAAATTACCGTAAAAAATCAAACACATATATTATAGATCCACATGTTCCCGATAGTTTCGCATGGTTTGCCCGCGGTTTCCGGGGAAAGCCCATACTTCTATCAATTTCGCCAGATGGAATTCGACCTCGGCCTGGAGATTCAGCTGCATCGGGTGGATTTGGTGGTGTCCTGCGAGCTCAGCTGCATCTTTAAGAACGAGTACCTCACCAAGGCGCTTGGCGCGGTCGGTTGCGGTCGATGATGAAAGAATCATCGGATCGTTACTATCCATTTGTTAGCATGGTTAATAACGTCCATTAAAAAATCGTTACATCCATTTTAGTAATAAGTAACCACTTACCATTACTAACCATTACTAGCCATCAAAGTTCGACAACCATTTGGGAACCAGATAACCCATGGAATCACCATTACTAAGCATTATCCTTGATTGGTGGTTTGTCGATCAAAACTGGCCTTATTTTCCCAAGGGGGACTTACGACTAGGAATATTCACTCGATGTTTTGGGGTTTCCTCCTCAGCAAATCCATGAGCAGTGGCTGCGGTCCTGCTGGTTGATGATTATTGATGATTATACTATCCTACACATTGGGGATTGTCGCACCAGGGAAATCCCTACCAACCAATAAGTATAACGCGTTATCTTTGCTTATCGCTGGGATAGAGTATCAAAGTTACTATCTACCCAACGGACCAAATGGGAAGTTCACCCCAAAAAGGGAGTATTTACAACGCACCTCCTGCGGGGATGGGCAGTTCTGAATGTCAGTTGAGGGGATGGGAGTGACACGGTTCATCATAATCATTCATTATTCCCATCCGCCTAATATTAAACATCCCCAAATGCGTGCATTTCCCCCTGCTAAACAAATCCTGGAGCTAAATGAAGGTTTACAGCTGGGAAAATCCTCTTGAAATAATCATCAACTAGAGGTTATAGACACGTTTTCATGGATTGTCCCAGCTATAATAAATTTTCCCAGCTCTAGCTGGATTTCTAATGCTACGTTTGATTACGGGAGGATAGACACTGCAGTCACCTCTCGGTTTTCTCCTCAGGTCGACTTTAAAAGAAAAAACGCATTGCATTTCCTCCAAAATATCGAGCCTCATAAGGACTGGGCAGCAATAACATCATTCATCCATCATTCCCCCAATTTTTCACACCATCCAAAAACCATCGGCAGGAGAGGTTCCAGATCTCGCATGATACGCTGGTGAACGGGCCTGGCTTGAGGTATCAGATGGTGCCTCGTTGATGTCGGTAATCGATAGATAGGTGATTTCTCTAGGATGGTGATTAATGGAACAATCTAATGATATTGGGGTATATTAATTAATGGGATAACATAGGGATATCCCTGTGATTTCCCATTAGGATAGATGATATCCCTAACATTAATGGATAATCATAGGGATATTGGGATAACAATGCTGGTACTCGTACCTTCTGGTGTCATCAAATCATGGCAAGCTGCGAAATCCACTGCAGTTGAATGGAGGTTTTGATAGGAAAATCACATCTATAGCACGCCATGTTGGTTTTCCGGAGGGTAAATTCGAATCCCGTCCCGCGATCATATTCAATTGGAAGGGCCCCAAAATGATTAGATACAAGATGGTCCAATACTGAAGCAAGGTTTTTGAGTGTATTTGCACTATTAGGGAAAAGGGATCAGCGGGCATTTTGTTTGCAATGTTCATGGTAAAATAGACTACATGAGTAAAAGAATCCAAAAGAGAGCCAATAGGCTTGTGTCTGAAAATGGGGTATGCCGCCCCCAAATACTGTAGACATTTTAATAGGGAAAATAATGGAAATTCATTGGAATTGGGGATACTGTACTCTATTTTCAGATAAACCCATATTTTTCTGGGTATCTCCGATTAGCCGTGAAAAATGGCTTGGAGTGGTGACCGAAGCGAAATTTCGGCCGGGCGATGCGATAAGCGGAGTGATTCATGGATTCATTGTGCAGTAGATAACATACTGGTTGGTGGTTTGGAACATGTTTTATTTTTCCATAATATTTGGGAATAAAATCATCCCAACTGACTATATAATATGTTTCAAGATGGTTAAAACCACCAACCAGATAACCGATGATGAAGGACGGATGCCCTCCGGTAATTCCACACTGTGCTACGGGAAATCACCCTCCAAAGGATGATGCGGCCAGGTTGGTTAAGGGTAGCTGCCGCTTGACCTATGGTGAATGTGAAAATAATGGTTATACATTCGCAAGTATTCAAAATTAATATGAATGACACTATAATTTAGTTTCCTATTTACACATTTATTGTCAGAAACCTTAGAAATGCACGTATGCATATGATCCACTGTAACTAGGAGAATTCAATGGATTGGTTGACGGGTAAATTCACAGGACACCCTTTCATTCCATGAAACAGACCATAGTTTCCTGTAGATATTCCCTTACTGTAAACCACCCCAATGAAGAATGAGAAGTTGATGATTTATGTTTTTTTCTGTCATTCATGGGTACGCCATGTTTGATGCGCTGGCAAGTCACTCAGGTTGGGACTGGCCTCGAGAGTTCGAAAGTGCTGGTGAATTTGGCTTGGGCCATGCTGCCATGCTTGCAGAAACGGCCAGCCAGTGACATGTTGAAGATATGCACAAGTGGCCATCATTTCTTGTGGTAATACTGTTATATGTTTACTTCAGACATTAACCAAGCTTTTATTCCTGTTTAACTTTGTAGTTTGATGTATTTGATTTTTATTTCATGTATAATGTGAGTAAAGCAATAAAATAAAAAGCATCCCCTAAATTGCCCATAGATGGGTTGCATTCCAACCATCAAAATATGGGTGGTAACCATGACACTGCTTTACAGGCTTCCAAGTTGGTAAATTACTAGTTTGAATGGAATTCCCATTATTCAATTTGCAGTAAAAAAACATTAACTATGTGCCATTACCATCAGATTATTCGTTGATTATTCAATGATTCACAATATTATATTATTCCATATTCAGTAGCTTTTTTTATGTTTATTGTGATTCCCTGTCATGTTACCAGCCATAAACCATCAAACCATCAAACCATCAGAAACCATCAAACCATCAGAAACCATCAAACCACCCATAGACCATGATTATTCCCAGCCCTGTCATGTTATTTCCTTGTTTTCTGCACCATCAAACCATCACTTGCCGTTGCCATCGTCGAATCGTCGCTGTGCCAGGTCAGTGGTGGTGGTCCATCCATCGACAAACATGTGGACTACGGGCCCATCGGGTAACTCGCAAAACACCAAAAACGGAGGCGTATCGATGTTCTCTATTTAACGTTAGCAACGTTTATAACAACTATAGGTTCTCATAAACCATAAAATTCCCAGGTAATTATAAATCGTTGACGTTGATTTCCTATAGTTAACTAACAAACCATGAGCATGCATGATCCAATTCAATGGATTTCTCAGTGGCTGGATGGGGTTCTAGTCATTTTGTGTAATCATGATTTTGTTGACATAGAAAATATGAAGGGTCAGGGTGTCCAATTTCGCAAGCTACGGATCAAGGGTGTAAATGTTAAGCCTCAAATTAGGCGTGCTGCAATGCATACGTGACCCACATTAATGTCGTGTTGTTTATTTTTAGGTCAGCGTATCACAGACTATCTATGCTTGTATTCAGCCAGTTTGCATACGGGTGGGAATGTTTAATATTTTTTGGTTTTATCCTGAATATAGTGTATATATGAACTATATGATAAATATAGTGTAGCTATTCGATTTAGTTTCGTCCCAAGAATCATTGAGCTATGAGGAACCCTTCAGGTTTGATGGACAGGATGTCATCTAGCACACTGGGATAAACTGGGTAGGCTACCACAGATAGCACTAGTTGCAAGAACACAACCCGCCCAAACAACAGGTTACATTACGTGGAGGTATAAACAACCTCGAAATGAAATATTTCACATTGGAAACAGTTCCCGTTTTGCTTTGAAAACTGTGTGGGCGTTTGGTGGTTGATTTCTGCAACGGCGACAGGGAAAACACATCTTTGTGGAACCTATTGGCCAGAATAAAGTGTTTTGACAACTTAGCTATATACCTAAAAAGAAACATTCCTAAGTGGAGAGAGTGCGGTTTAGGGGAGGTCTCTTGCTTTCCTCCTATCAGGGCTTTCCAGCGCATGATTGTTGACTGATGGGAGAATGCACGCAATCCTGTTCAATGATGTTTCAATCACCTTTTTTCCAGAATTCCTGAATCATCAATTGCCAAAGTTCAAGGTTGAACTCGGGGACTAGCTACCCACATGGATTTCTGCACTCCATGCGGCGTTTTTTCGGGATGCGGACTCTGCTGACGTCATTATGACCGTTTTTGCTGTGCACCTTGAGGTTTGTGGAAGGTGAGTACTGACCAGACATTCACCGGACAAATGAACATCTCAGGGTTGCCAGTGAAAATGGCCCAGTTTCATGAGAGCCTCTTTGGCTGTGTCATGTACTGGTAGGCTCCAGTAATCCAACCTGCCAAAGGAACATATCAAGTGTTTTCCATTTATAGATTTTTTCAGTGGAAGTTGGGATGGGAATTCTAGTAAGCATGGTAGTGAATTGTAGTCAATCAAATGGGCACAGCCCTTTCAGCATACTACCATTGTTTTGAGGTTACCACCTTTGAGGCTAACGCTTTTGCTTGGCATAGGGACCCCAATGGGAAAGTGCAGCCAATTCTCGGGGACCGGGGAAAGCATGATGTCCATTTGACCTGGCAATATGGCACGATTGCACCGTGCTGACGCGAAGGGCTTCCTGTTTGTGTTGGAGCTTTTTGCTTGAGGTCTTGCCGCAGATGTTCCCAGAATTGCTTTGAGAATTCGAAGGGCGAAATTACAGGACTCCCAACGTTTCATGGTAAAGCCGCGAAGGTTTCATGAAGAAAAATCCCCTTAGATCGACCCACTGAAAAGTAGCCACTTCCGTCAGCACTTGGCATAAAGCATAGCCCTGCAAAACTGCAGGAGGACGCATGATGTTTCACTGCAGAAATCTCAAAATCGTGCAGAGTCTACTGCCAAAGAAGCTGCCTGCGCAAGTGGTTAGCTGGCTGATGATGTTGGAGTTTAGTTTTAGTTTTTTTGTTAACCACAACACAACAGTGTGCATAAAAATTGGATGCTGTTTCCCAAGACTTTCGTAGTTTCAGGGTGGCAGCTTAGCTGCAGAGAAAAATATCATCTGGTTTCAAAATTTACTTCTTGTACCAAACATGATGATGCTGTTGATCATTTTAGGATGGATTATTCACCCACAGACCTGATTCTAGCCAATAATCCTTAAAACAATTTACCACTTCTGTGGCAGAACTTCAAGGGCGCAATCCGCCAATGGTGACCTTTGTGGTGGCAGTATGCCAGTATATCCCACTAAATCCTACTATGTCTCCTATTATTCCGCATGTATCTCCTATTATTCCGTATATGTCTACTATCATGTGTTCTATTGTGTTCTCATATCATCTCTCTTTTCTCCCTTACTATAATATTATCATATATTATCACAGATTATCCAATATTATCTCACTTGACATCCCATGATCGGACCACCAAATGGTAGCACAGATGTTGACGAACAGTTGCCTCAGCCTGAGAATATCCAGGTGGAGTGGGCCAATGAGCGCCAAAAAAAAGGCGCAGAAAACTGGGAGTTGACGGCAGGACTTGGGCGAAAACGATCATTGGACTGGGGTAAACCAAATGAGCCGTGGCTCCTGGTAGGTTGATGGGATTTGTTTACATCATTTTTTCACACTCAAAATGATGCTTGTTTGATGGTTGGGTGAATTTTTGAGGTATTATTTCTCAGGGGATGATCGTGATCCATGAACTCGTAAGCCCTGGTAAGCCGTTCTGAACCAACCAGGACCCAATGGAATGACAGAGGGTAATGCTGACCATGGGTGACCTTTTACAGAGTCAACTCTACATACCACAAGAGGATCCAGGGGCACATGTTGGATATGTTGGTCCCACGTCCCACGTCGTTGGCTTCTCATTTCACCATCAGTGAGAACTCTGGGATGCAATGAGTTGGGATAGCCGGGTATGGACCATAGATATTGGGGTAAACAACACACCAGGGAATGGGAGGTGAACACCAATTGTGATGCTTTATTTTCTTTGGATGAAAGGCCAGCCTGCTAAGAATAATAACTATGGTACCATATATGGTACCTATGTTTCTCTCGCATTCGATGCAATCTTCAGCCGTGATAGTTTTGGTGGATACTCCCTTCCTCCAGATTAAAGAGCCCCAAAAGAAAATCCCGTTAAATTTCATTGAACAATTATTGCTATGTTTATTGGTCTATATGCGTTTTAAGTCATTTGCCATTTATTCAAGTATTGTTTTTATTTGCTATTACATGATATAAAACCATATAAAACCATATATCATGATATATATCATTTGATATAAAACCATATAAAACCACTACATCAATGATATACACAATGTCCTATAGATTGTATTACCAATCAATGGCGTGATGGTGAGGCAAAGGTGCAGGAAAGGACGGCAAGGCCCAGCCTGAGGCGCGTTGGCAGCCCAAAGACGACGTTGTTTGTGACAGTAGCATGCGCAAACCAAGGGCAGTTAACTTTAACCATCAAAACTACTTTATACTCTCTCTCTCTCTCTCTCTCTCCCTCCCTCCGTGTGAAATACGCACCAGAAATCATGCTTTACTATGGTTTGCTATCTATTTGGGGGCCATATCGGGAGTTGTTTTTTCTAGGTTGGGATATCCTCACGATCCCCCGGGCCTTCAATCCTTTCTTTCATCAGAACTGGGA
Source organism: Cladocopium goreaui (assembly GCA_947184155.2). NCBI lineage: Eukaryota > Dinophyceae > Suessiales > Symbiodiniaceae > Cladocopium > Cladocopium goreaui. The sequence goes on from CAMXCT020001211.1 coordinate 37,773, forward strand.
TTGCCATCCACAAAGTCGTTGGCGCAGGAGTGGGGTAGCGCCTGGATGGGCGGCCATCAAAATCATCAAAGCCAGGGTCTCAGATGCCTGGGTCAACTCGGGTTCCCGGCCACTTTGATATACCTTCTCAGTAGGTCAGGATCAAGCCTCTTATACGATCTTGATACGTAATTCACTCGTTCCATAAGTCCGGATTACCGAGGAAAGATTCATACCCGTTGTTTGAGCCATATATATACATATATATACATATATATATATATATACACCGACCATGAAAATCCAAAGACAATTTCAAAAATTGCGCTTGTCGCAGAGACCATGTCACATTTAACGCTCGCGGTCTTTTGTAGTCACGCGTGTTTGGGCCTGGACGCCCATCCATTTCCATGATTCGGTTTTGTTTCTATGGCTATATGCTTGTACCATTTTGTACCCCCTGTTTAGCCTTAGAAGTTTGCGCGTAGGAAAACAGCTTATATAATTCTTTGATATTGGACCTCCTGTGCGAAATATTGAGGCAGAATCCCAAACCCGAATGTTTGAAGCTTGAAAAATAAACTGGCAAACGCCCGGCTTATTACTATACCATGTTGATCCATGAACTTTCTAGTTGGTTTGTTGAATTGAAAAGTATGCCGTGGAAATGGCTCAGGCACCCGACTCCCAGTGACCATAATGTTGTAATTATGTATATACATGACGTAGACGTTCGAGAAACACATCATAGGAGACTGCTGGACCGGCAAGCCCCACACATCATAGGAGACTGCTAGACCGGCAAGCCTCAATGCTTGGAGATTTCATACATACAATCATAGTTACAGATGGAATCAGATGTAAACGCACATGGACTTGAAATATGTTTTTTTTCATTTTTTGTTTTTAATCTACATGATATAACCTACCCATATGCCGTTCTTGCCTTGAAACAGGCAGATAGTACTTCACATTTCACGGCATCATCGGTTTAAACTGTCGGCTGTGATTCCTGTCGCCAGATTGGCATCGTCATGGAGGAGGCCAAACATCGGATGCTGCAGGGCTGATGTGTGGGTCATGGTGCAGAAAGGATCAGAAAGGTGAAGAAATAAATCCAAAATTCGGGGGAGAGAGAGAGAGAGATATATATATACACATATATACATTTATATATATATATATATATTATGTATATATATATATTATGTGTCTGTATGGATTTGTTTTTAGACTTTATATATATGATGTTTGATATACAAGATGTCATATAAAGCGAAAAAACTTTAACTCAATTTGTTTATTGAAACCAAAGAGCTACATTGAGTTTCAATAGACATTGAGTTTCCAGGTGTGGTTGAGTTTCCAGGTGTCTATTGCATGCTCTTGGTGTAATTGCGTTTCCCGGTCAATTGAAACCATGGCATTCTCTTTTGAAATTGGACTTTGGGGTGTGAACGCGATTTCTGGTGAAACCCCTATTGTGATGGTCAAAAAAGCGTTTGGCATTTCTGAGCTGTGTACGGCATATGTCATATCATGTCATATGCCCTGTGGTTATTTAGCGTAGCTATGGAGAATCACCATATCATCAAACAACATCTATAAATGGACCATTTTCAATGGCTATGCTAAATAACCAGAGGGTAATTTCACACTTTGGAAACAGCTTTTGCAGGATATCCTCTGTAAGTGCACATAAACCATGAAACATCACTAACAATTTTAATAGATAAGTCACCTATACATGGGCCATTGTTCTATAGCTGTGTTAAATTACCAGAGGGTATCTGAGATATGACAAAATGATTTTAAAAAAAAACATGTACCCTCTGGTGAACTAACATAGCAATGGAAAATGGCTATTTATAGTGGATTTTCCCATTAAAAATGGTGATTTTCCATTGCTATGTTAGTTCACCAGAGGGTAAATCCCCCCACTGGACCATGGTTCCTTGGGGGTGTTTAATATGAACAAGGGAAGGGAGTATTTGTCCAGCTCTTGGTGTGACATTACAGTGATTCTGTGGGATCTTCCTGCAACGAGGTCATCCAGACTCTTTCAGTTGGTCTTGGATGGGCCATGGGCTAACTGGCTAGCAACTGGGTTAATACACCACTATGTCCCAATTACAATCCATATATCCATTGACTAACTAGTGAACTAACGAACCAATGCCCATCTAAGTAGAGTAGTGATGACTTTAGTACATTTAAATACCACATATATATATAATATACCATTTTCCCCATATAAGTACCCATTATATACAATTTTGTCCGTAGTGCTTTTCCACATCACCATTTTCCCAGCAACCCAGCGATCCCCACAGGTCCGCACTGGGAGAGTCGCGATGGTCGGCGAGGAGAATTCATGGCCGGCGGTGGCACTGGTGATGATTCACGCAATCCGAAAATTGCAAAGAAATCCATGTTTTGAGAGGTACATCATACTATCTGTAACTATTTGAATGCAGTTTCATAATATGGTGAATATACATACATATATATATATATAAATTTAATTATTTATGTATCACAGATATTGCAGTATTTTGTATATGTATATGTATGTATATATATATATATAGGGACATGCAAAGAGTTTTTTTCCCGTGTCAGGTTAGCTTGCTCAAGGCTGAAAGATGATCCTGCAGCCCAAGGCATTTCCTCCTGTCAGCGTTGCCAACCCTTCAAATGCCAGCGTTTTCGGTGAAATTCAGATGCCCAAATGGCCGTTGAAATTGAACCCCCAATGGGAATCCTGTCGAAAACTTGCTACATTTGGCGGTTTTTTTTTGGGGTCACCATGAATTCAAGAAATCCCAGAATTCGACGTACCTAAGCCATGGCACAACATGTTCTGACAGTCAAACGTGGTAGTGGAACGCTATCCACGTTCATGGGGGCAGCATTTGTGACCAAATATGCGGGGTGAAGCTTCAATTTCCGGATTTGGTTGCACACCTGCAGACTATCATGGACGCTAGAAATGTAAATGTCCATGGACTCATTATTTGTTGTTTCCTCGCAGAAACGGTTGAAGGAAGAACTGGGTTGAAACATAATATTCTATGGGAAGAAACATTGGAAACCGTTCTTTTTTCATGAAAAAACGATCCGTTGAATTCCATGCTTATCAGTTGGTATCCCACTAAAATAAGCTCAATCTATAGTCTATATTACAAACAAATCAAACAATCCTCAGTTTCTGTTGGTTAGATCCCCTAGTGGAATGGTACAAAGACCAACTGTTGAGAGTTAAATCCTCATTTCCATAGAACCAGCTGACATAGCCACCAGGAGGACAGCTGTTCGTAGGCAACCTACCGGCCGATACGGATGAGGAGGCCTTGAGTTTTGTGGCGACCTCAGTTGTGAACAGCAGTTTGGGGTCGTCCTGGTCGTCCTGGCCTAATAATCAGAATTGGACAGCTTTGAAGTGAAACATGTCCCCATGTATCTAAGTGTATATGGGGATGGGTCAAAACCCTGGTACCTAGTGAATCCCAAAATAGCTGGTAAATGGATGTTCATCCCACTAAAAATGTATCTATAGGTATTGACCCATACCCATATTTTCCCTGGGGCAAACTAGATAAATCAACCATAAATTCAATTTGTATTTTATCCATGAATGGGTTATGTTCCACATCTACGTTAGTTTACCCTAGGGTACGTTCATGTTGATATACTTTTGCTGCAGCCCTGCCCAGCCTCAAACACTGAGATGCAAACACTGAGGTGTAACCTGAACCTCATACATGGTTAATTTCAAATATATAATGTGGTAAAACTGATAATAAACCATACCCAATGGAGGTCTATGTCAACCCATATATGGGACCATGTAAAATGACTGCCAAATGGTTGGTTAATGGAGTGGTATATTACGATATTATTGAGTTTACCAGGACCACCATATATATATGTATACACGCATCTATGCATTCATGTTGATATTGTTCTGTTTTTTTTTGGACCCTGTACGAATGCCGGCAATGAATGGCAACGATATGTCGCAGGAATTCGCAAGTCATGATATTGGCTTCGCCCAGAAGTTTGCTCTTACCTGCACTTGCTCTTTTCATGCAGGACATTGACACTCCCATATGCTCCATGTTTGGTATATTTTACCTACATTTGGGTGATTTTTAGGGAATGTTGGTAGATATTCCATACATGGAGCATATGGGACTGATACTTCACTGGATGTTTAGGCTGCCCGATTTTCGGCATCCAGCCAGGACTCTGGCGAGTTTTCTGCTGCAATTATTTGCTTCTCAAAGGTATAAGGTGGCTCGTAAGTTTAAATAATCCCCATTAACTATATGCCCATTCTCTAAATATCATTTTTTAATTTTAATACATATATATATATACATATTTATGTGCACCATACCCACAACTGGGAGCCTGCCGTAGGCTCATCGGTTTCCAAATGGGTTCTTTGGTCGCCATTTGGCTCCAGGACTTGGTAGGGAAAATCTGCAGGACAAAACAATGTGGGTTGTATATAGAATTGGTAGTATTCACCATATGTATATATACCAACTGATCAATGGTATATCAATGGTATATCAATGGTATATCAATGATATATCAATGGTATATCAATGGTATATCGCATATATCATTGGTTTTGCCATATACAACTGAATATATTACCATTGGTATACCAGGAAACCATTGATTATATATATATACATATGTTGTATTCACATAGATGTACTGCACAACGGTTTCGTGATTTTCCCAACCAATCCATTCTGCATGGTCCAAACGCCAGATGTCATCGCCCACGGCAAGGCCATCGGCGCATGTGGGAAACGTGGCCAGTGGCAACTCGCCTTGCACCACCTGTCCTTGGTGGATCTGGCAGCGCTGCAACGAAATGTGGCGCCTGGCAGGGGATTGACTGGATTGACCAGTTTTTTTCCACTAAGATAGATGCTGTTTGGGGTTTACCCTCTGGTTATTTGTTACATAGCCATGGAAAGATCCACCCATTTTTAATAGGTAAACCATCCATAAATGGGCAATTTTCCATGGCTATGTTAAATAACCAGATGGTAGTGCTTTTTTGGGGTGGAAAATTATTCAAGCTGCCTGTTTTGGAAACACCCACAGAATATGTTGCAGGTTCTCTACACTGCAGCCGTTTCGGCGTGTGGACAGAGCGCACGTTGGAGGGAGGCATTGGTATTGCTGTCGGACTTGCAGTTGCGAGGGTTGGAGCTGAACATGAATCTTGGATATATAATTTCATCACGTTTTTTGTATATTAGGTATATGTTATTTGAAAAACATATGGATTAAGATATGGTATCAATGGATTTCCCGATGCACACATAATATATATATAGTAGCGAACTGAAACTTAGAATGACGTTTTGGAAAATTAACCACACGGATTAACACTTAGAATGCTACAAAAAAGGTTACACATAGAATGAATCCAAGGGTTTTGGGGGCATGTGTTTTATGATTTTTGCTGACTTCCACGTGAATTATGCTTTCCTTGACGATTTTTGTCCCTCCCTGCTGCATTTGTAACACTTAGAATGCCACACCAAACCTTTCCTCTTTCCTTTCCTTTTTCCTTTCCTTTGTCCTTTCCTTTTTCCTTTCCTTTTTCCTTTCCTTTTTCCTTTCCTTTTTCCTTTTCTTTTTCCTTTCCTTTTTCCTTTCCCTTTTCCTTTCCTTTTTGCTTTCCTTTTTCCTTTCCTTTTTCCTTTCCTTTTTTTCCTTTCCTTTCTCCTGTCCTTTCTCCTGTCCTTTCTCCTTTCCTTTCTCCTTTCCTTTCTCCCCTTTTCTTTCTCCCCTTTCCTTTCTCCTTTCCTTTCTCCTTTCCTTTCTCCTTTCCTTTCTCCTTTCCTTTCTCCTTTCCTTTCTCCTTTCCTTTCTCCTTTCCTTTCTTCTTTCCTTTCTCCTTTCCTTTCTCCTTTCCTTTCTCCTTTCCTTTCTCCTTTCCTTTCTCCTTTCCTTTCTCCTTTCCTTTCTCCTGCCAAAAATGTTACACATAGAATGCGTCCAAGTGTCTTGGGGGCACGTGTTTTATGATTTTTGCTGATTTCCACATGAATTATGCTTTCCTTGACGATTTTTGTCCCTCCCGGCTGCATTTGTAACACTTAGAATGCCACACCAATCCTTTCCTCTTTCCTTTCCTCTTTCCTTTCCTCTTTCCTTTCCTTTTTCCTTTCCTTTTTCCTTTCCTTTTTCCTTTCCTTTGTCCTTTCCTTTGTCCTTTCCTTTTTCCTTTCCTTTTTCC
>CAMXCT020001211.1:44461-56961 GCA_947184155.2 Cladocopium goreaui
CAAAGTTCTGTTGCCATCAAAATCTAAAGATCAATTCAGATTGAAGTGGGCCTGTATGCGACCCAAAGAGTGATTGGATCCAATACAGAATCAGCATTTGGTTAGGTGGGTATTTGATATGTGCAGGCGGCCCGTGGATTTTCAACTACAACCCATGGCAGATACGCATTGATGTTTCGGGGTATATACATATATAATCATATACATATATTATATATATATGTATAATTATTTGCGTGTTTCTTAACATGGAGGATCCCCAAGTCACCATGGGTTTCCTAAAATCGTTTCATACTTGGATGACTTGGGGTACTGTAGCACCATGACACTCCGGAAAGCTCCCCATAGAGATGTGGGTCACTGCTGTAAATGATGTCATACCAAAGATTACACAGTAACAATTAAAGAGCCCCAATAAGAATAAAGATAATATTCAGCAATACCTGAAAATTCACAATGACAAGTGCACAATTCCAATGATGTCTACGGTACCTACCCATTAATCACCATTAATCACGATTAAAAACCATTAATCACCATTAATCACCATTAATCACATATAAATCACATATAAATCACCATTAATCACTACTATTAATCACCATTAATCACCATGAAAAGATTTCAGCCGCCAGGATCCTTTGGAACTCCATGACCAACGCCCTGGCGAAAGGTGCTCAGTGGCTCCGCGCCCTGTCCTCGCTGTCCTCGGTGACGCCAGATGTGGTGACCGTGGGAGCGGCCTTACAGGCCCTGGAACAAGGCAGGGCGGTGGCTATTGGAATACCACCAGGGCTTTTCGATGGGGCTTGTCATGAAGGAATTATGTATATATATATATATATATGCACGTAATTAAGGTTGTTTGTGTTTGGTCCTGTTTGATGTCATTTGGTTTTGAATCGTCTTCAAACATGTCGAACTAACGGTGTTTATTATAGTGGCAGAATGGAAGAAGATACTATGACCACTGAGTTTTAAAAAATAGGTTGAATGGGATTACCATCAGATTTTTCAGTTTGCAAAATCATTTAAGTAGCATGCAATGGACATTTGCCACGTAAACATGAAGTTGTTAGCTAATTAATGAAACGAAAAATGGTCAAACTCATGAAACACCCAGTGTCTGGTCAAACATGCAAAAACATGCAACTTGGGGATTGTTTATAATTGGGTTCACCACAGTGGTGGTGTTTAAATTGTAGCAAATTTATTATTTATTGAAAGTTATTGTGTGTTGTTATAGTTATTTGTTAGTCAAGAAAAGAACACCCATGGGGTCAGAAACCAACCACTAAATGGGTACAAGTAACTAAATTAAAGAGGAAAGAGGTACAGTGGTGCGTTATGTGGGGTTCCGCATAGGGGGCCAGGCGCCATATTGGGTCACTGGCCCGTGCGCGATGGCCAGTTCAGAGGTAAGGCGATATATTGTTAAACGGGGAGTGAACTGGGAGATGTCATGTATGTTTGTGTTTAATTAAGAACCGTTTCCGGAAAAAAAATGTTTGTTGGGGATTACCCAATTACCCCCAAAGGAAACATACAGAAACATCATACCCTCTCCCTGAATTCAACAGTCCACGGGAGTTCCAGCTAAGGCGGGCAGTGGAAGAAGGCTCTTCAGCTCTTTGATGAGATGTCTTATCGACAGCTGCAGCGAAATTTGGTGATCTATGCCACAACTTTATCTGCATGCAGCCGGGCCCAGCAATGGCAGCTGGCGGCCCATTTGTTTGGGGAGTTTCTGGGTTCATGATTTACAAGCAGTTGCATGTTCAATCTTTGTTGATTACAAGTTGCAAGCAACATATTTTCATGTTCATCATGGAATGAGGGAATGATTCATAATCACTAGTAATCATCATCCAAATCCCCCAGTCCCATCCATTCCCTGCTAAGAACCAGTAAGATTAGAGGAAATCAACACAGTTCATGATTTATCATGGAATTAAAGGTTCGGTGATCAGAAAGTTGGAGATAACTCGATCCCAGCTTCATGTGTTGCTTTAAGGGGATGCCTGCCCATTCATCCAGGCTTCAGGACGCATTTTTGGATGCTAATGTTGTGGCCTACAATGCTCTCATCACCGCCTGTGTGCGGGGAGAGGAGTGGCAATTGGCCCTGCAGGTTTTTAGTGAAGCACTGAAGAGCCAGCTGCAGCTCAATGTGGTCACCTACAGCTCTGCCCTGAAACTGCGGTTCTTGTGGTTTCAGTAGATTTCAGTCAGAATTCATCCCCAATTCATATTAAACACCATTTATTGATTATTGTTTGGTCCCAAAGATGTGCTTTCCAATCCCATACTAGATGCCAGGAAGGGATTATTTGGGTTCAACAATGGTTTTGAAAAAAAAACCAACTAATTTGGGATGATGATCTAAGATGGCGATTATATACATATATATATATATATATATATTTCAGTTTCCAGCTATTCCAGCTGGGATCCAAGAAACCTGGGACGGAGATCCCATGTGATTTGTTTTCCGAAGATTATTGTTTACTTCCCCCCCTGGGGAATTCCACTTGGGGGAATCTATACAAGGTGGTGCCCCCCCAGTTATAAATTGGTTATAAGCCCGTTAACTATAAATATATCACCTATAAACCATAGTTATTGGAGTTATAACCAACTTAGCTATCTTGGGGGCACCACCTTGTAGGGAATATGTTTGACTTTCGGGGGGTGCTTAAGCAAATCCAGGAAATCTTGCGAGACCGGATCTGCTTGGCAGTCTGCCTTGCTCGTGCTCGAGATCATGAACCAAGGGACTCACGGGAACGGCAAAAGTGCACCCAACCTCATCATGTATCTAGATGATTTGCAGCCATACGCTTTGATGTTGTGTTAGGATCGATTATTTCGATTGGTCTACCTAAAAACTGAATGAATTTCTTCATGTTGGCACAGTTGGTACCTGGATGTAGGGGATCACGCCACCAAGGTACAATACAGCCATCAGCGCATTTGGCAAGGCAGCGCGCTGGCACGAGGCCGTAGAGCTGTTTCAGCAGATGAATGAGCTCAGAATACGGCATGACATCGCTACATACAGTTCCTCGGGTGACTGGGAAACCTTGGAGTTGGATGGGCAGTTTTTACGACTTTTATATTTTTGGCCATAAGCGTGGATATATACCAACCAGATCCACCCAATTAAAAAGAATGCAAGGTATAAAGGCTTGACCACAGTGAGTTCCGTGTTTTTCCCCACCTGCCAGGTGAGGGTTGTTAGATTTTATGTCAGTTGCCTCCTCCTCCTCCTGCTCCTCCTCCTCCGCCTCCTCCTGCCTCGTCCTCCTCTCCTCCTCCTCCTCGTCCTCCTTGTCATCCTTGTCGTCCTTGTCGTCCTCGTCGTCCTCGTCGTCCTCGTCGTCCTGGCTCAACTGCGACCCGCGATCCACAGTGTTCTCTGCCGGACCTCAACCACGACCATCCACGCCCAGTGTTCCCTGCCGGACCTCAACCACGACCACCCACGCCCAGTGTTCCCTGCCGGACCTCAAACACGACCATCCGCGCCCAGTGTTCCCTGCCGGACCTCAACCGCGAGTATCCACGCCAAGTGTTCCCTGCCGGACCTCATGTCGGAAGATACCTCATGTCGGAAGATATGTGTTAGCTAAATCCAAAAGCTCTTTGGTGGCCCTCTCTAGAGACCCTCTACGGAGGCCTACGTGCATGTACTACATATATTACTGCATTTATTTTACATTTATACCGGCGCAACTTAACATATATGCTTGCATTTATTTACATTTCACCTTGCGTATTAAAACGTTTGTGGTTGCATATAATAACATTTATCCTTGCATATATCCACATTTGTGTTCACATTTCTTGACATATGTGTTTGCATTTGTCATTACGTGCTCAACATTTGTGGTTACATATATTCGTGCATGCTTGACATTTGTGGTTACATATATTTGTACATGTTCAACACGTATGCTTACATAAAAATGTATTGCCGAGATAGTGTTTACATCTGTGTGATTGCATATGTTTGTCTGTGTCTGTCTGTGGTCTGGTGCGGTATGTGTATGCTTGATGTGTTTTCACACGTGATGATGGTCTGACCTTGCATATTGGAGATTGATGGTGCTGCTGCCTGTCACATACATGCCATTGCCACATACATAGAGTCACATGCAGACACACCTGAAGTTGCTTGGCATGAAAGTTTGTGCATAGTTTATGTGATGTGATGTGCTGATTTGATGTGATTTGATGTGATATGATTTGATATGATGTGAATATGATCTGATTTGATATTTGATTTTGATAGGATGATATGTGATATGTTTTGATTTGAGTCAACAAAATAGGTAAGCAAATTATGCGTTAGATATGAGTTAAGAGTTGTGAGTCATGAGTTATGGTATGGTCTGACTTGACTATGATTCTGACTATGTTATGATTTGATTTGATTATGATATGATATGATTTGATTTGTATGATGACATCATGATATTTGATATGATATATTTCATTTAATTACATTACAGTATGTGAAATGATGTGATGTGAGATGATGTTTGTGATATATATATATATATATCATGTTTGTTGATTTGGTTTTTAGTTGTGCAATTGGTTTGATGTGAGTGAATCATGAACTTGTGAATCTGTGAAGTGAGTCTGTGATAAACCCATGAGTATCCTGAGTCAGGCAATGCTGCAGCAGGTCTCTTAAATGAAGCCTTTTTGGCGCGCGCGTGCGCGCGGCGCGCACGCGCGCGTGCGCGCGGCGCGCAGCCCAGGAACCCTTCACCCAGAGGACCCCTTTCAAAGAAAATCTTGTTATATAATATATATATATATACTTGTCAAGAGTGTAAACTGTAATGTGTATACAAGAAATGCATAAGATCTTATTTTAAAAAAAGATCTTATACATATCTTCTGACATATCATTAGTATATGTTAAAATAAATGCATAAGATCTTATTTTTTCAAAAATAATCTCTTATGCATATCTTCTGACATATGTTTAATTATATGTCAGAAGAAATGCATAAGACCTTATTTTTTTTGAAAATAAGATCTTATGCATTTCTTGTGACCTATATTAAACATATGCCAGAAGAAATGCATAAGAGGTTTTGACAAAAGAAGATCTTATGCATTTCTTGTGACATATATTTAATAAATGTAAGAAGAAATGCATAAGATCTTATTTTTCAACATAAGATCTTATTTTTTCAAAAATATTATCTTATGCATTTATTCTGACATTTAGGTTGACATGTGGTTGCATTTGTAGCTACATATATTTTGTTTTCTTGTTACTTTTGCGTGCATTTGTTGGTTCATACATTTGTTCTTACATCTGCTTGCATTTGCAGTGACATTTGTATGCAATTGTTGTGATATATTTTCTGGTGTTTGGGTACACTTGTAGTGGTACCTGTCTGAACTTGTTGTGGTTGTGGTTATGAGCTTACATACATGTATCTTCTCATACCCAGCAGGTGCTACAATAAATATACTACACACACACATATATATATATATACGTAATATATACGCATTTATTGTAAGTATATGTAAACACATATGTAAGTATATGTAAACACATATGTAAGTATATGTAAACACATATGCAATTAAATGCAGCAGCAAATGTATAAGATCTTATTTTGTGAAAATAACATATTATTTTCTGTAATTACATAAAATAAGATGTTATCTTTACAAAATAAGATCTTATACATTTGTTGTTACATATAGTTACACTTGTTGTTACATATAATTAGATTTGTTGTTACATGTATGTGCATTTGTTGTTACATTTTATGATGCATGTGTTGGCATTTGGTGTGACATAAACTATTTGTGACATGAACAGTGTTGGTCCAATGTATGGAAATTGTTTGGACAGTGCGACCACATGTATTAATAGGTTGCATTAATGTATGATACATTTGCTGTGCTGCTGGATGAAAATAATTGTAATCTTAAATGTAATTAAATGTGTTGCTGAATGTAAATATTTGTAATGCTAAATGTAAACAAATGCAATGCTAAATCTAAACAAATGCAATGCTAAATATAAACAAATGCAATGCTAAATATAAACAAATGCAATGTTAAATGTAAACATATGTACTGCTAAATGTAAACACATACAATGTTAAATGTAAACAAATGCAATGCGAAATGAACACAGATGTAAATCTAAATGTAAATAGATGCTGTATAAATATTATTTTATGTGGTGGTAAATGTCAATACACATGTTTTTATATGTCAAGGGCAATGTTAGCACAAATGTAAGCATATGTGTAGTTTATGTAAGCACAAATGCAGCAACATGTGCAAGCATGCAAACATAAATGCCACCACAAATGCAGCAATATCTGATATAGGGTGCTATACTATATTACATTAAAAAAATATAGCTTATATGATCTTTTAACTACTTATATTTATCATGACTCATTACTATGGGGCCTTTATGTAGCTATAGCTAAGCCTGAAAATCTCAAACTCACAACAGTTCAGTCGTTAATATTTACAAATTATATTTTAAAACTCAAACCTTATAAAATATACCTTTAATTTATCACTAACTTATAACTTATAACTTATGACTTATAACTATAACTCACAGCTTATACCTTAACTTATAATTTCTAGCTCTTATAACTCTTCCTAACAACTTATACATATATAACAGGGCCCTACCATGACTAGACAATGACTACTACTATGACTCCAAAAATCAATGACTAGACTATGAATTATAATTCTATGTCTAATCTTAGCTAGTTGAATATAGCAATTTTAAAAATTATATATATATATATATTTACATTATTGAATTTTTATTAGTAATCCTTTAGTTAAATTTTAAATATGACAATTTAATTACACTAAATTAATAATTTATATGTACAAATATATGCATACATATATATATATGTAGTCTTATTACTTCAACAATAACACTTTTAACTTATATAAATAACTTCTAACTTACTTATAACTTATAACTTACAATTTGCATCTCAACACAGCTAGGTTCATTTTTTTGATTGATTAATGTAATGATTCTGTTTTTTTAATTTCATTGACATATCTATTATTTAGCTTATTTTATGGTATTTTATTTTATTTATTTTTAGATTTATATTTTCTATATATTTTTTAATCAATGATAATTGCTTATTTGAATTAATTCTTCATAATTCACAATTTATATTTATATAAATATGTTTATTTGTTAATATTTTTTTGATTTTATGAATATATAGTCATTTATGAGTCTTTGAGTCACTTTCAGTATTTAATCAAAAAACAGGTTTGCGTATGTACATCACGAGTTGCCAAGGATGCAGATACAAACCCATATGCTGTCATATATGCTGCTGCATATGTTGTAACAAATGTACGGCTTTGCGCAGAGCTATGTGACAAGAAATGTTGCACCACGCATAGCCTTGCGTTATTTCATGAAATTTTATGTCACAAGAAATGTCGCACCACGTAGAGCTTTGCGTAAATGATACCGTAATACCACGCAAAGTTTTGCGTAATTGTATGTTACAAGAAATGTGGCACCACGCAGAGCTTTGCGTCAGAAAATGCATCACAATATGCAAAATTAAATGCTGTAACATATGTATATCTTATTTTGGGGGGTCCAGACCCCTCTTGAGTAGTGCTTTTGGATAAAGTTAAGATATGGGACAAAGAATGTGCAGAAGAAAGTTAGAAAGAATGTCAGAAAGAATGTCAGAAGATATGCCAGAAGATATGCCAGATAGATATGCCAAATAGAATGCCAGATAGAGTGCCAGAAGATATGTCAGAATATATGCCAGAAGATATGCCAGATAGAATGCCAGATAGAATGCCAGAAGATATGCCAGAAGATATGCCAGATAGATATGCCAAATAGAATGCCAGATAGAATGCCAGAAGATATGTCAGAATATATGCCAGAAGATATGCCAGATAGATATGTCAGAAGATATGCCAGAAGATATGCCAGAAGATATGCCAGAATATATGCCAGAAGATATGCCAGATAGAATGCCAAATAGAATGTCAGAAGATATGTCAGATAGAATGCCAGAAGATATGCCAGAAAGAATGCCAGATAATATGCCAGAAGATATGCCAGATAGAATGCCAGATAGAATGCCAGAAGATTTGCCAGATAGAATGCCAGAAAATATGCCAGAAGATATGCCAGATAGATGCCAGAAGATATGCCAGAAAATATGCCAGAAGATATGTCAGAATATATGCCAGAAGATATGTCAGATAGAATGCCAGAAGATATGTCAGAATATATGCCAGAAGATATGCCAGATAGAATGCCAGAAGATTTGCCAGATAGAATGCCAGAAGATTTGCCAGATCATATGCCAGAAGATATGCCAGATAGAATGCCAAATAGAATGTCAGAAGATATGTCAGATAGAATGCCAGAAGATTTGCCAGCAAGAAAATGTATAAATGTCATGGTGGGGATCACACGAAGTAAAGTAATTGTTGGAAAAAGGCCCCCACCAGAATTTGACATATCCACGGTGGTGAGAGGCCATGGCAGCCCCAAATACCTTTGCTATTTGAGATTTGTATCTAATAGAGCATATTTACTTCAAAGTTTACTCTACCAAAAAAATGCATGGTGCATATACAATACATAGGTTTCGTTTGGGTTTCATATGGGTTTCGTTTGTACATACCCTTTGGTAATTTAACAGTTCGCTATTGAACATGGCCCATTTACAGATGATTGTCCCAGCTATAAATATCCATTTATTTTTTGGATTTTCCAGTTCGCTATGTTAAATAACCAGAGGGTAAAACTCCATTTCCCATGGTTTTCCTATGATTTTCCCAATCAAACTGCGGAATTTTCAGGATGACAAACTCCCATTGAACCAAAGCAGGAGTCCGACGTAAGTCACCAGGTTCGATGGCAGATGCATTGGCACGGAAATGGCAAGACTCCCTGACGATGATTGAGGCAAAACGGGATGGTTAAGGGGCGCTCCAGTTACAAGCTGGTTGGTGCTTTGGAACATGGCTTTTATGACTTTCCATATATTGGGAATAATGATCTCAACTGAATTTCATATTTTTCAGAGGGATTGAAACCACCAACCAGTAAGTTGGATTGTAACTTCATCTACAGAGTCTAATATGATCTAATATTTATATAATATATACAGACCTGGCAAGCTAAAAACCAAAAAAATGTCTTGCAAATCCGAACTCCTGACCTGTCCGTGTCTCCCTAGGTATAGATTCTATAGATGTATCCACCATAAATTCAATCATGGCCAGCCCAAAGTTATGAACCAACTTGCCTTCATAGGAGGGCCCTCCCTGAAAGACTAGACGTGTTTTGGCATGATTCCGATAGAATTCTAGGGGTCAAGCGACTTACCGCGCAGAAAAGAATCATAAAACCAGACAAGATAAATAGGAGAACGGCTCTGAAATTGGATTTGGTGACAACATATTGTAATATGTATATAATCTATATCACATGTCATATCATATACGTATATATATATATATACATACATCTACGGTATACATGTATTTGGGTAGTTATATGAATTCACGTATACATATATATATATATATATGTGATTATTATATTTAATTATGATTATATATATATATATATGTGTGTGTGTGCCGTGCTTACAAAGCCGACCCACACTAGTGCCTGTTGAGCCCCATTTATTCTGTTTGTGTCGCATGACCTGCAGAAATATTGAAAAGACACGTTCTGAACTAACTGGATGGGAGCAGCCTAACCTACACACGAGATTCCCAAACAATTCCCTTTTCACAAGGCCTAATTTGCTCTTTGGTGATTTAGTTCCGGTTTGGCAATCGGGGCTCGGCACAGAAAAGCCGCCTCACAGATTATTTTCCCAGATCGTGCCATGACAAATGGATATTTCCCATTGCCAGGTTTGATTTCCAGATACTTTTCTTGGGGTGTGAGGCATCTGGGCCCAGCCAGGAAACATCTCGTGTGCACATTCAGCGCGACATCATCCTGTGCACCTCAGCGGTCCATTCCTGCAGCGAAGTGCGAGAATGGCGCATGGCATTGGATGCTGTCGAAGAAATACAGGCGCCTGGTGTTTTAAGTACATTCTGCAGTAGGGTTTGTATGTTGAAACCTTGAAGCCCACCTGGCCCCTTTGGAAACACATTGTTTTTTCTTGTGCATATAGTCACTTGACTCTTAGGCCTCAGACCCAGAAATCGGAAACAAAATCCCAAGGTTTGTGACAGCAGATACTACTACAGATCATGTTCACTTGATTCACCACAGTCACGGTGTCTGATTTGCATGGCTGATTCCAACTCCCGCGGCGCGCGTTGTCATCAGTGAGGAAGCGGATTTTCAGATTGATATTGCTTTTGCTGGAGCTTTGATTTGCACCTTCGCCCAGGCAGGGGTGAATTGGTTGTTGGGCCAAGACGTGATGTTGATATATATTGTTCATCCGAGCTGCTCATTTAGCCATAAACAGAGGAATATATAGGAACATTGTATCCCGCTCAGGGAGACCTTTTGGCTCAAAGGTGAGTTCTTTCTTGGCTTGGTAGCCGAGTTTAGCCGCTCTCGTGTTGTTTGTTGATATCCCCATGTGTAATGGGATCCTACTTCAATAATACATCGTAGCATATACATCTCCAATTTTTCTGGGTATTGGAGATTCATAAAATTGCCATCTGTCATTGAAGTGGTTTAAAGGAACATTGAGATGAAACCACAGTTTGAATATACTTGATGAAAAGGAACACATATATGAAACAAATTGAAACACCTTCACTTACAATGCTCATGTCCCGGTAGTCGTTCCTTTAAACATATGTGAATCCATCCAGGAATCCAACAAACGTGGATTTTTCGACGTTTCTTCGGGTCGCGGCCTGCAAGGTGGCCTTATGGAAACAGGCCCTGCACAGCTTCTTTCGGCTGCCGAAGTTCGGATCCAGCAGCTGGGCGCTAGAAAGGGGAAACTGGGTCAACCTTTGTGAAGGGTCATCATAGTGAATTATATTGATTATGTATATATATATATATATACACATATAGCTGGCTAGGCCACACGCGCGCCTTTAGCCTCGCTGAACTTGAGAGATGGCGCTGGAAAGAGAGAGAGAGAGAGAGAAAGAAAGAGAGAGAGAGAGAGATATATATATAATATATTATGATTATATATATATAATATTGTTGTTTTTTAATATGTATCATCAGGCTCCAAAAGATATAAAAGTGAATTATTACCCTTTAGTATGGGATTTACTACACTCTCATTTTGGGGCTAACTCTAGTGCAATACTGGAACTTACTCGTTTGCCTTTTCCTGTGCTCTGATGTTGCCAAGAATTTAGTCAGATGAGATTGACTCATTCCGGCATGAGAGTGTGCGCGCCATAAATGGCAATATAATCATTACGTTGTCATCCAAACAGATTCAAAATCCAAGTGGTTGCATGTTTTAGGGTATCAAAAGATTGGCCATGGAAACGTGCTTGGAGAATCACCTCCGAAATGTGTATTTTGACGTCCTTCGCAAAGGTCATGCACCCCAACTTATAAGGCCTTATTATAGTTGGTCATTAGCCCCGAACCCACTTTCTATTCTTAAAACCCCTCTACGTTGACTGTATACCCACTTTTATATAGTAGAAACTCCTTGTTTATATGTTAGGCACGTGTTTTTTCTTTCTCCCTCCTGCGGGTACCTGGTTCCCTTTGCGTGGTCCTCCAAAGCCCCAAAAATCAAACCTTAGAACAGCATGTTCCCATTGAAATTGCCATGCATGGGATTGACAAAGCACATGTTGAAACAAAACCCATGTGTTTCTGCATGCTAGCGTCCTTAACAACCTTGCTTTAACAACTAGTAGTGAGTCAAGCATGTTCAACGGATGTGTGTCTTGTAATTCATAATGTCGATTCATCAAACCTACTGATTTGTTCGCGGTTTCATGCATTTATTATCATGTTTATTCAAACAGCCTTGGTACTACCAATTATCATTGGGATTCAGCAATGGATACTTAACGTGGGTCCAGCAAATATGGTCTTGGTTCCCGCCTAGTTTGCCCGTTATTTCTTTGGGAAGTTTCATGCATATTTGCTACTTGTACATTATGTGATGACTGGCAAATGGCGGCTAACCTGCCAGATAACCTTTCCTACCGGGCCTACAAGATTTGGGGGTAGAGCCGGTGGTCGCTTGGCCGAGGCAGCGCTTTGTATACCAATCTAATTGCCATGTGCGGCCGACAAGTGCAATGGCGACGGGCGTTGCTTCCGGTTGAGGAGATGGATCGTCAGAAACTTGGAATCAGCACCAAGCCCTACACAGCTGCTCGAATGAGAATCCAGAGGCGCCAGGGGCTAGAAGATCGCTAGGTTACTTACAACCAAGAATGGAGGTGTCGGTGGGTCATTGCGTCCAATGTTCTTTAATTTGATGATCCTGAGTTGC
>CAMXCT020001211.1:61961-169660 GCA_947184155.2 Cladocopium goreaui
TAGAAACTCACTAAACTAACGTCTTAGATCCTAAGTATTTGGGCTTGAAAACATGTCCCCAGTCCTTCGCCGAACTCGCCAAGGCAATGTGATCACGTTGAACGCGGCCATCCATGCCTGCGAAGCTGGCAGCAATTGGAAACTCGACCAGTCGAGCTGAGAAATGCAACTGGTGCAACTGGCATATGGAACATCATAATGATTAATTATACTGATATTACTGCAGATATGCAAATCTCATTAGATATTATTTTGGAATCTGTTGGCATATTAATGGGATATGAACAGGGAAAATCATTATGGCATACTGTAATAAATACTCTACTTAGCCAATGGTTGCCTGGTGGTTCGTAATTCTGATGGTTTGTAACCACCAACCCCAACCACTAGTTAATGTCGGTTGAAAGTAATCAAAATTGTGATTTGGTTTTTCTGTGACTCATCGGCCAACTGCCTGAAAGTCTTCACTGAGGACCTATGCCCTGCAATTGTTTCTGGAATTTGACCGTGCGCGCATGCAGCGAGATCTCCTTAGCTTCAATTCAACCATGGCGGTGTGTGCTGCTGCGGCTTGTTGGAGGCATGTGTCGCAGTTACTGTCCATGCTCCGGAGTTCTTTGCTTCAGGCGAATGCTGTCACTTTGGCCACGGTTGCAGCTTGTGCAACCACTCCAAGATCACAACTTACAACTCTAGCAGCTTTGGAAAGTGCTGGAATTGGGACTGTGAGAGCAAAAATGAGCGGATTTTGAGGTGTGAGAAAAATGCTGTTAACTGGTTATGATAGGGCATATGGATGTGGCCCTGTCCTGATGTCCTGCTACCTTAGCGAATAATTTCAGGGTCAGATCAGGTGTTGAAGACTCATTTGGATGAGAATACTCGATGCAATACAACTATCTAATACAATACACATTTCCCATAAAAGGGGATGGTCATACCGTCGTACCGCTGTAATTATGTAGTTAATCTGGCCACAATACAGTATTCCCCAACAATGGCGGGATGACATAGGATGTTCTGAAAATGGCGCATATGTTTTTGAAAACATTTGCACAAGGAAAAGACCTTGGATAAGAGGATGTCACATTCATTTGTGACTCTGAAGCATGAACTTATTAATATAATACAAATTATAGATCACTATAGCACATGTTGTGAGCAAACATGTTTATTTACAGCCAAGGCGCAGGTTGAGGATTCTGTCGAGAAATGTCCAGACCCACCTATAGATACATATACGTAATTATGTGTGTATGTGTATATATATATATATGTGTGTGTATGTGTTTACGTTTTGTCACGTGTATTTGTTCATATATATGTATCTATAATGATGGAAACTAGTTATATATATATATTTAAATTAACTGATATATATATATATATATATCCATGTTATATATATATATATATCTATTTTTCAGTTTCCATGGATTTCATATATATATATATATTATTTGTTTCTGTGTGCCTTCGTTTGCATCGCATACCTAGATGTCTGCTGTGGGCCAGTGAGGTCTTTGGGAAGTACGGCGGGTTGGACAAGGCCCCAGCGCGGCAGGGAGGGCTCCACCGAACTGAGGTATTAATACAATTAATACTGGCTAGTAATTACTAGTAGTGGTTAACAGTAGTTAATTAATGATAATAGTGGTTAATAGTAATTATAATAGTGCTTAATAGTGGTTTTAATAGTGGCTAGTAGTGGTTAATAATGGTTTGGTGATTAGTAATGACTAATGATTCTCCTCTGAAAAGCAAACGTAGCAATGAAAAGCCCACCATTTATAGATGAATACCCAATCAAAACCTCTATATATTTATAGGGCATTCCCCATCTAGCCGTGTTTGATTGCCCTAGTGTATATATATATATATTTTAAATAATATAATATATAATACCTATAATATATGTATCTATAATATTTATATATATATTATATACATATATATATATATACATATATATATACATATATTCGCCCAATGTTGGAACGGGGTATGTAAATGGTTGTAAACGGCACAAACATCGGGGTATACCAAATCTTTGCGTAAATCACGGTAAACCCCTATGAGTTTTATAAGGGCATTCAGGTAGAATGCAGGTTCAAGCAGTTCAGTTGTGAAAGTTAAGCCGCAGAAATGGACTGCAGCCGGTTTGTAACAATCGCTTGCTGACTTCTGGTTCCAAACGGGATTATATTACCCAACATGTGTTTGGCACAAAGCCTACTGTGCACTTAGTCATACTTATTTCACAGAGTGTAAAATGCGTGTCATCATTGAACTTGGCAGGATATGATTTGTTGGTTCTTTGACCTGATTTCACTGACCTCCACTGACAATTCCAGCCTGTTTTGGTTGCCAACATGTTTTGCTCTATATTGTATATTCTCTGAATCGTGACAGTCGGGACTCTTTCGCACCCTAACATGGAAACTGATGGCGAATCCACCATTGCTAGCTAGACGATTCATTTGTATATTGGAGAACTGCTAGATTGCGGGGTTGCGAAAAAGTTCATGCATTGCCAGGTATGATTCCCAAAGGGTACCCGTCATTATTTCACACAAAAGCAGCAGCGGATTTTTTCCACCGCATGGTTTACTTTACCGCAAAATAAGAAAACGTATTTGACCAGTGGGATAAATTATGTTCAAGTTCAAACGATCCAAGGCAATGTATGTCTCCAAAGTAGCCAGCCCATTTGCATCCCATATTCGGGGGATGGTGACTCTGGCATTGGGTCTAAACCTCATTACCCCATTTGCGGCACCAATCCCCAAGAGTTTGGATATATGTATGTTATATATATATAAATAATTATAAATATATTTTTATATTTATATATATATATATTGGATAAATTTATATATATATATTATAACCCTTATAACTATGACCATAAACCTACGTTGTTACCACTTTTTTGTGACACGGCCGTACAACACAATTCCACGGGACCAAAACAAGGGCGACAAGCGGGCGAGGTCCATGTCATTTGCGGGCGCTCGAAGAACTATAGAAGTTGTGCATATGCAGGGGCCTGAGCTGTGCAAAATACTAGGGGTGTTGTAGCTTTTATATATATATATATAAATAAATAACATTTCTATGTTACATTTTTTGTCTGGAATCTAGTAATATAATGGTTATAAAGTTATAATGTGTATATATATAGATAGATAGTACATGTCAAAAACTAATATAGACATATCATAGGAACATGATGCAACATGCAGAAATCCCTCCCGGCTGGTGATTCAGTGGGCTGATCCACTGGTGTTTTCGAAAAGCGATGTCATTAATATATATATATATACATGGGTATGTATGCATATATATATATACATATGTATATATATATATATATTTATGTGTATACACCTTGGCTTGATGTTTGGGAGTTGCCCGGAATGGTGCAAGTTCCCCGAATGGCAGCCATTGGATCCTGACTTCAACGGCCGGGTATCATGTTAAACTGACGTAGATGTGGAAAATCCACCATGTGTAAATCATTGACGGAAAACCCCTGGATTTCCAAAGCCATGTGTTCAATGGTTCAGGTACCCTGTGAAACTGGAGGTCCTCGGTCATAGGCCATTTGACGGAATCTTCCGGACTTAGGCCTTTACAGAAATTCTTTACACTAGATATTATTTGTTTACTTATTTATCGAGCCATCCTTAAATAGATATTGTATATGTATATATGTATAATTACATATATACATATATATACATACTATGTGTGTGTGTGTGTGTTAGGTAGGCACCTCCATGGCTCTCACCCCATTCCTGGGGATGCCCGTTTTGCTAACCGAGATTGAATTTCATACTGTGGAAGAGGCCGGCATTTGCACTGGGGAGTTGGTTGCCCAACTCACAGAAGTGGATGGGGGATTATCCTCCAAAAATGCGGGTCTCATTCTATATGTATATATATTTATATTATTGTATGTACTATATAATATTTACGGGTATAACTCTATGAATGTAAATATCTACTAAGATGGCAGTTACAACTAGGAAAACACACTAAAACTGTTTAACGTTCTGAATGTAGGCAACTTAAAAGTACTCCAACACCGAGAATCAACACATAAAATAATCACTTACGACTTGTTACTCAGTTGGATGATTGTGCAACACAATTCTCCAAAAGCAATTTTTTTGGGTAGTACACACCACTTGCAGACACACCCCAACATAGTATTGTTGGTGAAATATACTACATTAGATCTCAGTATGCTCCAGTTGTAATTATTCCCATGTCCGATTATACCACCATGTTTGTTGGTTAATTCTGGTTTTGTTAAGTTTTGTTCATGGATCAATTCGGTTTATATCTAGTTAGATGGGCCATGGGATTTCTGCTTAGTAAATGGGCGTTAAATAGCACAAACTATCTCAATTGCAATCCTTTTTCTAATTACTTCAGCAACACCATGGCCCAAGTGTAAGTATGACCCCGTTGGCTCTACAGTGCGGAGGCGGAGATGGCGCTGCAACGTTTACATCAAAAGTATCGCTTCAGACAAGGCAGCCGTCACCGGGGGAACTCACAGACGGGGATTTGAAGCGGCAAAAAGTAAGGGGAATTTCAGGGGGCTTTAGTGAAGAAACACTGCAAAACAAATGGTTTTTAGGTCGCTTTTTCCAGCAAGAATCAGGCATTTGATATGTTAACATGCTTTTGCTGGTGCTTTTATCATCGCTTGGAATGGTGGTGGAGTAGTGGTTGGGCCCCCCCTTGCCAGGGGGGGTTTTCCTATGGGAAAGATCAGGAAAACTGTGGATGAACCTCCCCGAAATAAGAGCGCTGGAATACACTAGCAAAGTCAACCATATGATTTATCAAAGTCAACGGAATTGGCTTGTTAGCCCAAAGAATTAACATAGCTATTGAACATGACAATTTACAGTTAATTTACCTATCAAACATGGTATTTTCAATAGCTATATTGAATTATCAGGGAGTAGCCCTGAAGATGTCATGGCTGAGAAAACACAGCTGCTTGGGATGATAGAACATCCAGCCAGAAAATCACCATATCAATCCGATTATCACAGTTTTAGAATGGCTAAATCAATCAATAATCATCATGGTTGTCAGTTACATCCCTTTAAGTCACCATTGTTGTTTGTTAAAGTCCCATTAAATCACCATTGTTGCTGGTTAAATTCCCATCAAAACCCATTAAATCCAACTATTTCAGTGGGCCAATGGGCCGGGTCAGCACAGGTGAACATCCCATCTACGTCGACTGGGCCAATGATGGCAAGCGAGTCGGACCATATTGACCCGTTGACCGTTGGCCCTGGAGGGTGCAGAGGGCCCTGTCCTTGATGCTTGCTTCATCTCTATGATTTACTCATTAAAACCTTTTTTTTTTTATTAAGGGGATTTTGGGGTTGGTTTTCCACCATTTACATTAACAGTATCATTTATTTAAAGAATTTTCCAGCCAATTTTCTTCACAACCACTATTCATTTGTGCTTTTGAAGGAATATTCAGTCTTCACCTTTCCCTTGTCTCCATTTGTCCCCAAGACCATTCCACAAATTAGTACCGTTGGAGGCATGGATTTATGCTCCTGTGGTCCAATATCATTGGATGATCACAATACATGGCAGACACCTGTGGCACCCCTCCAAAAACTCTTTATGTCTCTGGCAGTACATTGGAGTTGCCCCTCGCAAAAGATGGCCTTCACATGGTTTTTTCTTCACAATTTCCACTTGAGAACGCAGCAACTTCATGGTCGGGGGCAGCTTCCAATTATTACCCTCTAGTCAACAAGCAGGGCACTGGAAATGGAGCTGGTTTTTGCAACAAACTTTTTTTTTGGGCGATAAACGTCGCGTTTTTTGTCTGCGACTGTTAGGTTTTCCAGTGCATTCTGAGCGGTTTAAGTTATGCTGGGAACTTCTGTGACGGTTGGTTGCCTGAAGCACCATCAACCATCACAGCCAGCGTTTCACCTGCGTGCCGGCAGGCGTCCAGTAACGTGTTGACAGAAAGAGTATCTTCCATGTGTGGGGATGAGTTTGGTCGGTTGCTTTTTTTCTCCATCAAAAGAGATCAAAAAAGGGTGATTTCAAAAAAAAATGATTGATCACATCCATGAATGATCACCTTTAATGGATTTCATGAATTTCAAAGTTGAATTGGCATCCATTAATCATCTTTGAAATTCATGGGAGTTTGGAGTGCGGATTTAACCATTGGCTGCATTTAAGCAGCTGCATTTAAGCAGGGATGGCGAACGACGGCGAAGGATCTTCAAAGCGCTGGGTTGAAGGTGTCCACATTTGTTTCCAACTGATGGTTTGAACCGTTACCATTTGCAAATTGAAGATAGCTGAAGATAGCTCTTAGCAATCACCATTCATCATAGGTAAAGCATCGAACTAGACGTGCCATGCATGGACCGGTTATTTTATGATATGTTTAAAAGAATGACTAACATTAACTAACCATTATGAACCTTTTAAAGAATAACTAACATTAACTAGCCATTATGATTCTTTTCAAGAATAACTAACATTAACTAACCATTATGATTCTTTTCAAGAATAACTAACATTAACTAACCATGATGGTTGTTGGTTTGGAACATTTTCTATTTTTTCCATATGTTGGGAATAATCATCCCATCTGACTTTCATATTTTTTCAGAGGGGTAGAGTAGGTATACCACCAACCAGATATATTATATGGTATTACCACATATGGCCATATAATACCATAATTAATGGCAATACCAATGGCATACTACAGTTAAGGCCATTATATCTTATAACTGGTTATTTCTATGGGATACATTCTATAAATGGCGTTTTGTTAGTACTTATAACTGGTAAAGGGCCATAACTGTACATAATAGATTACAACATTCATGCACCTACATATAATGGGGTTATAAGTACTTATAATGTTGGTTATAGTACTGTACATTATACATATGGAGCCATTACCACATAATAGATTTATATATGTACAGATGGTTATCATCCATATAAACCACATATAAATATCATATAAATCTATGGTATACCAATAAATGTTAATGATATTTAAACCACATATAGGGTATGGTTTACACTGTTGGATTTGCCACATTCATCCACCTACCCTCCTGGCTCCACAGCTGCTGGCCTGGGGCGGCCGGCCACCAGCCGCGGCGCCGTGGCCTGTGGCGTTCGCAGTGGGCCAACAAAAACCCAAGTGGCTAAGGAAATTCTAGGGTTTTATATGGTTTTATGATGTTTTTATGCTATTCAACATGTTCGGACAATTCTCGGAAATTCTCACAAAGTTATTAGTGACATGTTCATGATTTACTATAGGAATTCTCACTCACCTGCCAAGAAGGACATGTTCGCTGTTCTGGGGTGGTTAAGCCTTGCTTCGATTCTATAGCGAGATAGGAAGTGAGCCTACAACAAGAACAAAAGTGATGGAATCAACGCGTCTTCTGCTTAATTCAAAGATATCCAAAGGGCTTGGACATTGGGAACAAAACAGGAGGGGATCTACCGATTCGCCAAAAATGTGTGTGTGTGCATACATTATCATACATTGATATATCCCAAGATGGCAAAAAAGGGAGAGTTGGGTAAACCGACCAGTGAAAGTGTTGATTGAGAACGTGTTTTTATGTCTTGGCGAGGGGGCGGTTAGGGAATAAGTCAATTTCACCCTTTTCACACAAGCCTGCCAGAGTGAGATTGCCCAGTTGCCAGCGCGTGAGGTCGCAAAATAGAAGCCCTGCAAAGCCAGCAGGATGGAGGCACAGTCACGAGTGACGATTGCTGATTGAATCCACCAAAAAGAGACCATAGCGGTACCCTCCAGTAAATTAACATAGACCCTGTCAAATACAGTAGGGGCTTGGACGATTAGGGTCTATATGGTCTATAATAATTTACTAAAGGGTAAATTGCAAAGATTGCGTTCCATGTTTGGATTTGTTTGATCAATATACTGTACCTTTAGAAGATGATATAAGAATTCGCAGCTCTTCAATTTCGTGAATTTCCAAGTCATTCCGTCATGTAAGCCCCAGGTTTTTCTTGATTTGGGGTGTCCCCCCCAGCAATTACTACGTGTTGCACAGAATGAATAGTAAAGATTTGAATCGTGGCTTTAGGGTTGAACATTGGTCCAGTCTAGGAATGGGAATTTTCAGACGTTGAACTGCCGGCTACATTACTCACTGGTTCTCTATTTTGTTCTGGGTTACTCAGGGTTTGGTAAATGTCCCACCTTGGGGATTTTGAACATCATGTTCAAATATTTCTTGGAGACTACAGTATATCCCCAGTATTTGGGTGATGTTCAATTAGGACATTTACCAGCCCCTGTTACTGTCCAGCAAACTATCATAGCTATGGAACATCACCATTTCCAATTGGCAAACCATCCAGGAATGGGCCATGCCTTCCACAGCAAGCGGTTGAATTGCAAGAGGGCCATGTTTCCCCGCTATACACTAATCTTTGATGCACACATCGCCATGTTTGATCGTTAATGATCGTAATACCCATATCGCAATTCACACACACATATATATATATATATTATATTTATATATGTATATATAATAAATACAACCACAAAGGTAGACTTGAAGGCGATGGAGAGAGAAAGAGCGCGAGAGAGAGAGAGAGAGAACTATTAAACAAACACTGCGGTTTTCGTTATATTTTCCGGCTTTGTTTCAAGGATATCCAAGACATCGCTGACAGCTGGCCCTGCAGACGGCCTTGAGGAACACAAGCTGTTCGTCGGCTCTTTGCCGCCTGACATCACCAAGGAGGAGAACATATTCCGTGGGGGTTTCCGAGTGACTCAATGGGATCTTAATGGGGTTATACTTGTTACAATGAATATGTAATTAGGTAGATAGATAGATAGGTAGATAGATAGATAGATAGATAGCTAGATACACATAGATAGATACACATAGATAGATACACATAGATAGATACACATAGATAGATACACATAGATAGATACACATAGATAGATACACATAGATAGATATGTAGATAGAACGATAGATAGGTAGAAAGATAGATAGACTTATAGATAGATAGATAGATAGACAGACAGATAGATAGGATAGGAAAGGATTGGATTAGAATAGAGAGATAGATAGATATATAGATACAGATAGATAAATAGATACACATAGATAGATAGATACGCATAGGTAGATAGATACACATAGATATATAGATACACATAGATAGATACACATAGATAGATACACATAGATAGATAGATACACATAGATAGATAGATACACATTGATACATAGATACATAGATACACATAGATAGATAGATACACATAGATAGATAGATACACATAGATAGGTAGATACACATAGATAGATCGATACACATAGATAGATAGATAGATAGATAGATAGATTGATAGATAGATAGATTGATAGATAGATACAGATAGATACAGATAGATACACATAGATACACATAGATACACATAGATACACATAGATACACATAGATACACATAGATACACATAGATACACATAGATACACATAGATACACATAGATACACATAGATACACATAGATACACATAGATACACATAGATACACATAGATACACATAGATACACATAGATACACATAGATACACATAGATACACATAGATACACATAGATACACATAGATACACATAGATACACATAGATACACATAGATACACATAGATACACATAGATACACATAGATACACATAGATACACATAGATACACATAGATACACATAGACACACATAGATACACATAGATACACATAAATACACATAGATACACATAGATACACATAGATACACATAGATATATACACAAAACTGTATACACATAGATACACATAGATACACATAGATACACATAAATACACATAGATACACATAGATACACATAGATACACATAGATACACATAGATATATACACAAAAATGTATACACATAATTTGACGCGATGGGATACATTCGGACATGTGTATACATATTTATATATATTTAATAGCCATTATATAGCCAACTTGATGTGATAGTTGGGTTTGTTTGTAAATTGGTTTTCGCAGCGCCAAAATTTGCGATTTTAGTACATGATACAACGATGCAGTGACTGATAGATTTATAGTATATAGAACAAAATTGAGGGCAACAAACGTAATTACTGTAAAGTTACCGTACTCTTATCATCCTGATGTTGCAGTTCGTCTTCCAAACTTAGGCCTGTTGTAAAATACTTTGCTTGTTTATCATGCCTGTTCTACAATTCTGTCGATGCCTGTTACCACTTGTAAATACCCTCATATTACATAATACCTACTGCATATGGCATATACGTATTTGTTTATATATATATTTAACCCTTCCCGGATATCGGATAAGACCCACTATGTATTGTACATGATGGTTTTCTTCCAGTGATCACGGACAGAGCAGATATACAACACATCATTTTAGAACAGGGTCAACAAAAAGCGAAAGATTGGAAATTAAAATGCAATTGCAGAGAGAGTCACAGCAATTTCCGTTCTATAAAACTGTTTGTCAGATCCCCACTATTGACTATTGTTGAGCTTCATACCCACTACCTTTCCATGTTTATCCGTGTTTTGTTGATGCCCTTTTGTCGTCAAAGATGGTTGCCAGGTTGGAAAAAGCATCGGTTTGTAGCTGATGTACCGATAAATATCGCAAGTGATTTTGGTCAGGTTTTTTGGCCAACCATTTGTACCCAGATTCTTGGCCGTTTCAATTGCCATGTTTTTTGTAGAAATTATTGTTTATTGTAGTCGATTCACACATATTTGTGTGTGGTGTATTTGTTTGTGGTGGCTAAATCGCCATTTGTGCTGCTTTAAACCCCACCTTCTGAAATGATGAGCCCCCCCAATCACGGCCGACTGGACGCATTTGTGATTGCTTGATTTGCTAACTTAATAACCCCCAAGTCATGACAGGGAGGGGTGCTCCAACCTAGAACTAAAGGATCTCCGAAGTCGTCATTTTGCTTCCTCACCCAATTTACCATTTCCACCCCACCCCTGGTGATCTTATCAGCAACCCAGTCACCAGTCGTGGTCGTCGCCGTCCAGGAAATTGAGATGGTCTTCAAAACCTACGGAGAGGTGGCGGACGTTCACGTGATCTCCGGCGACCGTGTTGCTGGCGCTGTTCCGCTGTTCGCTGCGTGGCTGTCCCAGCATTTCTCCATTGTTTCAGCGGCCAAATCACAACTGATTATTGAGATGAGATGGAATATAGTTAGGTACTTGTATTATACTGTATTTTGATAGGTTACATTTTCATGTAGAATTCAATATATATATATACACATTATTTCAACTAATTATATTTTCGTTTGTTTGATGCATATTAATTCTATATATGTATATTTGAATATACTTGTACATCACATTTAGTAATATTAAATGATTAATTATTTTGTATATATATATATATCTAACTATATAGACATATACAAGTACATTTCTTTTACGTATGCATATCACTCAAGTGTAATGGGGGTTGACCATGAAGATTGGAATTTAACAAACCAACATGGTGGTATGGCGGGAATATAATTTGGTATCTATAGAGTGTTTAATGAGATATTATATACAATTTTTGCTTATATTACAACACATGGATACTAGATCCGCGGCACAAGATTCTAGGTCACTCACAGTTTTATGTTTGTTTTTTTCCTTTAGATTGCAAATGATGGTTGAACCAAGTAAAACCATTCAGTTCGGGAGCTATGCTACATTTGGGCATGATGCTTAGCCGGATGGGTAATTTCCCCATATGCCAATGCATGTTGATGTGTTTCATTCATCATTGCCGAAACTCATTATTGGTTGGAGATGGAGTGGTCCTTTTTTTTGTATGCCGCTTGAACTCATACTCTTAGGTATAATTCCTTAGTTGGTAGTTTAGTTTCAAATATTTTTTGTTTTTGTCCTAGAACATGAGAAAATTCAAACTGTCAAGGAGGAATTTCAAGATTGAAACCATTAGCCAGCTTGTTGGTGGTTAATATCCTCAAGTGTTTGTTGGCAATATTCATTGTTCTCATTTATCGCATTTACGGCGCCCCGCATGAATTATGACACGGTTTTAAATTCTGCAGTATTAAATGCTGCCCACTCGAAACAAGGATTGAGTATTGGATCTATTCATCCTGAAATCCTTTAGTAGCAGTTGATAGTACATCAATGATATTCTCATTAATACCCCTATTATGATAATTATATTTCATGATACCACCATGTTTGCAGGTTAAAGCAGCATTTTTAGCGGGTCAGATCATCTTCTTTGTTAACGTCCCAATTCTTGATGGTCGAATCACGAATCCCGAATGTACCCTCTGGTTATTTAACATAGCCATGGAAAATCACCATTTATAATAGGTAAACCGGCTATAAATGGGCCATTTTCCATGGCCATGTTAAATAACCAG
The DNA here is from genome assembly GCA_947184155.2 of Cladocopium goreaui. Lineage (NCBI taxonomy): Eukaryota > Dinophyceae > Suessiales > Symbiodiniaceae > Cladocopium > Cladocopium goreaui. Next base: position 74,487 of record CAMXCT020001211.1, read on the forward strand.
AGGGTACATTCTTTTCCATAAACCTTTCCATAGTTTTGGTTCCTTGCCTGATTTCATAAGTCTCCTCCATCCGGAATCGCCAGGAAATAGATCAAACTCCGGCCAGGCATGTGCCGAAACCTCAGGGAGTGACCCAGGGATGTCGTGGCAGGGGTGTAAACCAATAGCACAATGTGGTCATATATACATATATATACATATAAATACACAGTATATTCATATATCAATATATTTGTATATAATTAAATGCATACATATATGTATATAATAATTCATACACAGTAAATGTGAATATGCATATAATCATATCTATATATATATATGCACACATATTTGAGATTATATGTGGTTGCAAATTTTACAAAAGTGATGTGTATATATATATACATATATATAAAGATAGATAGATAGATAGATAGATAAATAGATAGACAGATGTCTCAACCTTCAACCTCAGAATATGTTTTGTTTGCTGTCAACCAGCCAGACATGAGGATGTTAACCAAAAGAAAGCGGTATTTCAACCCTTGAAAATTGGATTTTGATCAACAAATACACGTGATTGTATGCTCACCATCACCATTATTCACCATCCCACCCGTCTTCATACATCAGCAATTTAAAGAGTGGATCAAATCCTCAGCTGCGTTTGGCCAGCAAGTAGTGACACCTTGAATCCTCAAGCCTTTCTATTGCAGCAGGGGTTCAATTTGCTACTGCATGGACGGTAGGAAATCCCAAGTTGTTCATAGTTTACTTTCGGTACTCTAAGACTTGTAAATTCTTCAGGCTGCAAAGAGATTTAGGCAGTGGTAAAATGCCTTCCCAGGTTTTTTGTGTCGACTAGTCTTTTTTTTTCCAGTGGTAAGCCTGTCAAGTCTACTTTTATTTCTTAAAACTGTTCTACCAGTTTTGTTAACACTGTGTTTGTTGCTGGGTTTGATCTCATTTTTTGTTGGGTCGAACCTCGAGTTTTGATATTGAACGCAAATAGCCTTTGATAAATCAAAGTTCTTTTGCGGTTTTTTCCTCAGTAAGTTGAATTCAAATTTCGAAGGGTCCCCGGATAAATCCCTTTCTTGGGTAACGTTTTTTCGGCTGAGGCATTTGTGATGTACAAAGCCAGGGAGTACGGTGATGCGGCCATTCAGGTCACTATCCTCTGGTACCCTGTGGTGGGCCATGATTCGTTATTTGGCTAGTTCGCAACGTGCTTATCATTGGGATTTGGGTGGTTCTTATAAGCCAATTACTAACCAGTTAGCCAATCTCATGGCACCGAAGTACAGTATGCCATGGAAAATCAACATGTTTAACAGGTGAACCGTCGAACTATTCATGGGCCATGGCTTCCATATCCATGTAATTTGCTGGGGTGTACGACATTCTTGTTGAGTTTCATGGATTTATCCAGCTGAAACTCTGGATTGAATCTCAGACTTCAGAATTGAGCCAGAAGAAATTGGGATTGAACCAGCCAAAGCCTAGGGTTCGATTTCAAGCATCGAGGATCTACAGTAACTGCCAACAATGGTGATTATCTGTTTTTGCTTATATAAGCAGCTTTATACCTGGAAAATCAACTCTGCCTATATACTTTGCCATGCTATACCGTACCCAGGAAACACAATGACCCTTATTTTGGAAGTTTGGACTTATAGAATCGTGGGTGGTTCTTGCAGTTCAAAGTGCGTCATACATTCCAAAGATCAGTTTAAAAACACACAAACACACACACACACACGCATTTGATTGATGAAAATCTCGAGGCTTCTTCTAGCCTTTACATACTGGGGATGGTCATAATCAGATGGATTTCCACTTTGACTAAGCATTGCATGGGTCAACCCAGCCAGGTTTTGAACAACGTTCGAAGCTCAGATTCTGCGGGGTAAGTGCTCCAGAAAAGATAGGCGGATAGGGTTGCACAGCTTCCAAGAGAAAATATACGGTAAATTGATGGGATATTTATATGTAATATGTATATTATATATATTATATTATATATATATATATATTATATTATATATATATATTGAATGAGGATCTAACAGGACATACATAACCAACTTGATATGATATTTGCATGTGATTGAAATTGAGGCATCTATAACCCAGTCATGGCCAGTGTTTCATAGTGAAGGTGGACACACCCATTGGCCATGCGGATTCCGGTATTAAGCAACGATACACAGAAACCCCACGTGAGAATTGCGGGCCATGAAGCTTTGCTGCCAAAGTGTGATTGACACGGCAATGGAACACATTCAGAAATCCAAATGTTAATCTGCATATTAGAGTGCAAATTACGATGCAATACTAAAGAACATCCATGAGAACCCTGTTCCATGTTCTCACGATTTACTGTACCTGTGATAAACAGATCACAACCATGGATTTGTTACATATGTGTTACCAGCTGATATTATATAATCATTTCCTTTGAGTCATTAGCTGTGCCAAATCAATGGGAAACATTGGCTTCGCTCTTGCTACTAGGTATTATGTTATGGTTATAAGTTATCAGATTTACCCTCCAGTAAATTTTGCATAGACCCTATTTGTTCGGGGTCTATGTTAATTTACCAGAGGGTACCATCGCATTAATCACAATTCATCACCATTATGTATACATATTTATATTATAGCCTTATAGCATTAATTAAAAACCGCAATTAACCATTGTTTACGACTATGTTCAATGTTCAAGGCGTTTACCACTATTAACCACTATTAACCATCGTTCACCATTGTATCATGTTTCTTTTTCCGAATGGGGCACCGTGACCCATCTGCCGTGCTGAGATCTACAAGTCGGGAACTGAGAAGCGATGGGTCAAGCCGGGTTAAGACCATATTAATCAGAGGGTTAATCGTAAAATATCATCAAAGGAAGTTGGGAAGCAATACTTCCGTGTTACGGACAAATAGAATTCTGCGACTTGAAATGATGCAGGGTGGTAGATCACATAACAATACATAACACAACAATACATACTCTGAGCTGATCCTCCCAGCTGAGGATTCGGGAAGATGCACCGAATCCAATTCAGGCAGTGCTGCGGTGATTTTTTAGCCACTGAATCTCTCGCACTTTCGCTGGAATCCTTGCTGGGTTTATCTCAAAGATTTGTCAGGACGCCTCAAGACAGTGTCAACAATTTCACTGGGGGACAGACACATAATAAATAACCAGCATTAAAACCCATACCCTCTGGTTAATTATTTAACATAGCCATGGAAAATGGCCCATTGATAGATGGTTTACCTATTAAAATTTAAAAATGGTGATTTTCCATGGCTATTTAAATAACCAGATGGTATATGAAGTTGTTTATATCCAACTTATATGCGCATGATATCCCCATTGTCTATCTGGGATATTTCCCATTTTGTGGTTAGTGACGTGACGTCGCCCAAAAAAGAACGCTCCAACGGCTCCCGCGTTGCGTCGCGTTGCGGATCAGGTGAACTGGGCCAGGTCATCCAAAGGAGGAGGCGCGGTTGCAGCTGCGATCTTGATAGGATGATGTGATGATTCCTGTAATTATGGTTAATAAGCGTAATTATCCCAAGAGCCTTCATGAACCATTATAATTGACCCAGATGATTCGGATGACAGTTGAATGATTGTAGATGATGGCAGATTCATGATGGTAGATGGTGGTAGATGATGGATGATGATGGATGATGATGGATGATGGGACATTAGTGATGTGTTTTCTTGTTTGGGGGAGTAGCTTTTCGACTTAAGCAACAGTACAGGCAAGTTGCAAGAGATATTGGGAGGCAGGGGATGGGAGTTCGGGTGCTCCCAAGATCTTTGGACGAAAGCGATGTTCACGTACATCCATGTGTTCACCCACCTTTTGGACCCTGAGAAAACATTGACATGAACAAACCATCCAATGATTGAAAACTACAATGTGGTCGGGAAGCGCTTCGAATAATTAGCGCTGGCTCCTAAGCGTCTTGGTAGAGTTTCTGACCCATCAGCACTGAGTTGCGCCAGGAAAGGATGGAGGAAAAGGTGGCTGGGGCAACGGCAAGGCCAGCCATGTAGCCTTTGAGCTGATTGCCACGGGGATTCCACTGATTTCCAACAGAAACGTGGCTTTCACATGGTAAAGCCGCGGGAAAACGGGATGGAATCAACAAGAATGAGTAGTTTTCAAGTACTGTAACCAAATTGCAAACAAGGATAAAACATTGAGACTACATCAGGACACAGATCTGACTGCTAACAAAATGATCAGCATGGGCATGGGAATCCTTTTCAGACCTCTCCAGTAAGCAAACTGGAACCTGGGACGGAACATTTTTCTTTGCACGTAAATTGTTTGTGTATACTCAAGTGAGGGTTTGCGTTATTCTACCCGTGTTCAATCAATCCAGGGTATGGAGCATCTCGCCTTCTCGGTCCTGACATAAGGTGAATAATATATCAATGTCAAGATGTCACTGTTTTCAGGGCAGGTGCCAAGTTTCAGGTTACACAATGTCATGACAACCGCTGCACTGCCCATGCTTTTCGGCCTTTGCAGGGCGACTATGGTGGATGTGGCGGCTATGGCGGCGGCTACGGCGGATGTGGTGGATGTGGGGGTGGTTATGGCGGTGGTTGTGGCGGGGGATATGGTGGCAGCTGTGGCGGTGGCTATGGTTGTGGCGGTGGTTGTGGAGGGTGTGGTGGTGGCTGCGGGTATGGGGGAGGCTGCGGTGGTTGCGGTGGCTGTGGTGGCTGCGGCGGCTTTGGTGGCGGCGGCAAGGCTGGGAAATGGAAATCAGATGGGTTGATTCTTGTTGATTCATACCACCATTTTTTGGATGCCCTGCAGAAAGCTGAACTAGATATGAAAAAACACAACATTTCTGATACTTCTGGATATATAATTTCCTGGGGACATTTGTCATATCAACGTTAGTTCATTTTTGGGCAACTGTTTGGAACAAAATTTGGATGCGTACAAGATTGATGACCATATTTTGGTTGGTTCATATCCCCATAATTGGTCACCCAAACCTCCTTGGGTGCAGTTTTTGTATGGTTGTGGGTGAGATTGCGGCGCTATGCCACAGTTACATCATTCAATACCCCACGTGCACCCCCAAGTCCTTTTCCCTTAGAATGGGATGATGGGAGAACTTACAGGAACCCTCTTGAACTACCGCCTGCTTCACTCAACATGGCTGGAAATGTCTTGAACAAGACGAAGGTTGCTACGAAAATCAAAGAACTACATGGAGGATGTTCCAGATGTTCCAGCAAGCCACGTTTGATGACACAAAGGAGGGCAATTCCATTAATTCATCATCAATCACCATCATTCACTATTCACTATTGACATCTATTGACCACTATGGACTATGAACCATGGTGATCATCCCATGATCCCATGGTATTTTTTTCGCGGCACAGGGCGCCAGTGGCGACTGGGACTGGAGCAAGGGCGGCTCCGGTCCAGGCCATGACGGTGACGGCTGTTTTTTGCGCAGCGTTGGGAAGAAAACAAATCCAGAATCCATGGTTTCATAGTTTTTATCTATGTTGTTTTGTTTGTGATTTTCATAGTTTGGTGTTTCTATTTTTTGTTTTTAGCTAGATTTTCTTCTAGCAAGCCCAAAAAAGATGGAACAGATGAATGTAGATAAGTAAACGGGTTTCGAGGATGGTGCTTCGATGTTTTTTTTACAATTATTTACCAAGTTTTAGGATGTTTACCCTCTGGTAATTTAACATAGCTATTGAACATGGCCCATCTATAGTGGATTTACCTATTATAAACGATGATTTTCCATAGCTATGTTAGTTTACCAGAGGGTAAGGTTTTGTAACTATTCGGCATCTTTTGGGGGGATTGCTATGAGCTTTATTTTGCCCGTTAGTTAATCCACCGCTTCTGCTGAGAATGGGCTTTGCATGTTTTATGACCCGCACTGGCCCGCAAATCCAAGCTGAGATTTGACTATGAACACACATTCTGGTTGGTGTTTTGGAACATTTTTTATTTTTCCATATATTGGGAATGTCATCATCCCAATTGACGAACTCATATTTTTCAGAGGGGTAGGTAGGACCAACCAGCATTGAAAACATGATGATTCTCATGGGGAATCCTACCAGCCCAAATTTGTTTACTGTGAAACAAGGTGTAACGCGCGAGGGTTTTCGGCTGGGGAATGGGAATTGAACCAGTGGAAGTGGGTTTTGTTTGGAGATGCAATCCAGTTACTACAGTACTCAGCTCATGCCAATATAATAATAATAAATATCATAATAATAATTATAATAATAATGATAATATATATATATATAGTTATATCGATATATTTATATTTATACATGTATAATCAAGTATGTATGTAATGTAATGTAATGTAATGTAATGTAATGTAATGTAATGTAATGTAATGTAATGTAATGTAATGTATGTATGTATGGTATGTATGGTATGTATGTAATGTATGTAATGTATGTAATGTATGTAATGTATGTATGTATGTAGTGAATGTAATGCATGTAATGTATGTAATGTATGTAATGCATGTAATGTATGTAATGTATGTAATGTATGTAATGTATGTAATGTATGTCATGTATGTCATGTATGTCATGTATGTCATGTATGTCATGTATGTCATGTATGTCATGTATGTCATGTATGTAATGTAATGTAATGTAATGTAATGTAATGTAATGTAATGTATGTATGTATATGATCAAAAGTGAGGAGCATCCAAGAAACATGGACTTAAACTGTTTGAAGACAACAACATAGGGATGAACCATCGGAACTATGCACGAGGTGTAAACTTCAAAGAAAACTAAGGATTTTACAGTAAATGCCAACCAACTTGATTTTTGTTGCTGCATAATTTTGGGGTGTAAAGCAACACGTTTGTTGGCATGATACTGGTCCCTGCCAAAGAGATGAATGTTGTAAGGTAACTTATCCAAGATCAGCACATACTGGTTTTACGTTTATGTCCCTGATATTGCCTTATGATGCTTCGCCTTGAGTAACCTCCCTGGCAAATTAATATTGTTTTTATAGGGAGTTTACCCAAGATGGGGATGTTCAATTGCACGTCGAGTGGTTTAATGTTATGCCGCTATGCACTCTTTTTGATTCCATTGTTCAGTCCTTCTACAACCTGTCAACCAGGATGCAACCAGCCTACAGTAGTGTGAGTATCATCAGTTATAATGTTGTCATGTTCTTGTTGGTGGTTTATTTTGAAAAAATCCAACCGTTTTTTATTGTTCTTGGTTCATTGTGTTATGTCCCATCATGTACTTACGATATTCCCCATTCCCATCGATGAACCCCCCGTGGCGACGCCACGGGGCTATGGAAGCAGCATCCGCCAGCTGGCACAAAGCTGTTCGTCGGCAATTTGCCCACGGACATCACAGAGGAAGCGCTAAATTATGCCCGGAAGCCATGCATCCCTCTCCAGAGCTGCACAAAACCGGTGGTTTTTGCAATCGTGGTAAAATAATGAAAATACATGTTTTTAATGGTGATATGATATAGCTGCAACCCAGTTTTTTGACAATCTGGCTGGTGATTTTCAAAATTATTTATGTTCAACCCAAAAAAAGGCGATGATGATACCAACTGAGTAATATTTCCTTTGCATTAATGGGTCAATTTACAACCCTAGATCCACAAGTGGAGGAAATTGATATTGTGAAAGCAACTGCCAGTGCGGCAGCGCACTCTTCCTTTCTTATTGGGTTATCGATTTGGGTTTTGAAATGGACAATGGATGATCATGGTGTTTTCAACACAGATGTAATGTGTGTATATAATTATATATTATATATATGGTACGCATTATATTGCACGCAAAATTTATAGTAGATTTGGTTATTCAACATAGCTATGGAAATCTTTCGATTTGTAAATTATGTCTGATGAAAAAAATGTACCCAGTAGAAATATTCGTAGAAATGAATATGTTCAACACAGCTGTGCATAATATGTTCCTTCCATTGGCGATCCATCACAGGTGGAGCACCATCGGCACTGAATGGCACTGAGGTCTTCAGAAGTTACGGCACCGTGTTGAAGGCACCGGTGCAATGGATCGTCCAAAACACAGATTGGATCAATAGATAGATGTTATACTGATGTTGTTGGGTTTAACTGGGTTCAATTAACTGGAGTGAATGATGTTGGTTGTGATGTTGATGATTCATCAATGATTGTCATAATTGAGTCATAATCATTGTGGTGTTGATCACTATGACTCCCATTTGATCTGGCGATTATCCGCCGCGCTAGACCTTCATCATGTCGGGCAAGTCCAAGAGTGGTCAGAACTGCGCCTTCGTAGAGTACGAAAAGCCAGACCAGGCAGGTAGCGGAACACCGGAGCGGTGGAAGTGGACACCTGGTCCTATACAAGCGATGGGAACAGGCAGCAAAATAGGACAGGAAGGGGATTCACCAAAATGGATGGATTGCTGCAATGGGCGCCTGTCCGAAGCTATCGGATCCCTTGTGCAAAAACTGAACGGCAAATACCCTCTGGAAAATTAACATAGACCCTGAAAATGACCAATTTATAGTGGAAACTAGTCTTCCAACCCCTATCTGCCATGGTCTATGTTAATATACCAGGGGGTACAACCAGTGATTCTGATTTGGCGGCTAATAGTACTCGAGTGGTGATGTGCAACGGGATCCCAATGTTCAACGGTCAAGGCACATTGAATCCTCCAGCACTGCCTATGTTGTTTTCAAACATGAAATTTCAGAGGTATTTTCTGTAAAGTCAGCTCATCATCCAAATGATCTTGCCCAGACCATAATCAACCATCATGTCCACTAGATCCATATTATCCATATATTTTCCACTATATCCACAATATCCATGAAATATTCCACAATGTTCATTGTATCCATTACTATCCATAACACTATCCATTACTATCCATGTACTGCAGGCAGAGACAGCCATTCTGACATTGCATGAGAAGTATGAGATCAAGCCTGGTCGGGGAGCTTGGGAGGTGGTTCGTTTCTGCTTCAAGGTGGATCGTGTCTTGTGAAGACAGGTGGGAGGTGCCCGGGTTTCGTTGATATGGAAACCACGCTTCTTGGTTGAGAAAATCTGCAGGAAACCATGCTTTAATATGCTGGGTTTTTACCATCCAATATAGCGCAGAGTTTCCCATCCAACAAGAAAATTCCAGTTAGGATAGCCATTTATGGTCGTTAAAAACCTCCAATGAGGAAGCACGGGCGACTCTGTTGGAAGTAAATCAACGCATGTGGAGACCTATTCAGAAAAACAACGTTAGTCAATCACAGCATATGAATACATGTGATCTAGAGCCCCTCCCCCACAAAAAAAAGTAGAACAGTAAACTATCACACTACTTTAGGCTATGTTAATACGATTTTACCGTTCCATCTTCTTGGAGCAATATCCCAGTGACAAGGGCTTCTTCCTAGATTTCCTCGGATCCAACGTGAACAGCAGTGAACAGCAGTGAACAGCAGTTTGGTACGTTGCACAGATGAGTTAAGATTAGATACCATCCCATCCCATCTTCCTATTTCTAGAACTCCGCCAAATAGAAAATTAGGATTGGTGTGGCACTTCCAGTTTTTTTTGGTTGGGCGCAATTGGATTCTTAATTGTGGTAATTGAGAATCAATAGGAGAACAGGATGGTGAAACAATGGGTTCAACCCCCTAGGACTAAAAATAGATTGCCACCTGGAGGTTTTTTATTAGGGTCCCATCTCACAAGTTTCATTTTTTTAAATTATGGAATATTAGGGGAAAGCTTTAGGGGAAAGCTTCGAAATCCAGTTTTTGGCAATATTTCAAATAAAGGATTTAATCATATTTGAAATCGTGTTTTTTTATATTTGTTATTAAGGTTGTTCATTGGAATATCAGGGGCACCCTAATACAAAATACCCCTAATAATGAAAATAGATCACCGTGTTTACCATTTTTTGGGGGGTGTTTTAGCAATAGGGAGTAATCGGATTAGGCTGGTGTTCCCTAAAAAAGGGTTTCTATATCCTGAGATATCCCTAAGAAATCCATATCAAATCCAGGCTGGGATGATGATCCCGAGGAGCTACGAGTCATCTATAGTTACCTCAGTTGCATCTGCCACTTACTTATCAATATCAATCAGCTATTTCAAGTCTCAATCGCCATTGTTTTCAATATTTTGGTTGGTTACACTACCATCTTTCTTGTTGGCATCCCTGGTTGAAGGCGAAGATTTCGGAATTTCGAGTCTCGATGTCGCGAGGTGCTGGCACCATCCTGGTGAAGCGCGCGAAGAGTACAAGAGTTGGCCCCTACTGAGGCGGTCGCCTGAAGCGTCTGCGCTGGCGGCAGCGAAGAGTACTGGCTGCGTGAAGAGCACCGTTGGTGGATCTGCTTAGATGGCCATGGTTTGGTAGTATGTTTTTTTTTTGTAATTAGTCTTTAGCAATTACTAAGCAGATAGCTAGTCCCATTGCCCATCTTATCGAAAAACGACTGGACTTCTGGATTTCTGCTTTGTATATGATAGTGATAGTATATATAAATATATATAGATATAGATATAGACCTGAAAATCAGGGATATTGACCAATGGATTTAATGGACACATGGAGAATCATGGATATATTTAGTAACTATTAGAGTTAGATAGGCTACATTTGGTAACTACTGGACTCATGGCTCGCACAGGTTTAGCAAGGATGATATAACCACCTTAAGTTCTATAGTATTTATAATTCATCCATCATGTCTGGGTAAATTATAACGACCTCACTACGACCTCACTGGAAATCATGGTTAGTAAGGGGAATCATCCCCAAATGGCCTGAATTCAGATTAGTGAATTATTATAATTTGCCCAGAATCATGTAATTGAGGTGATTAACACCAAATTAACTATGGTTTATGGTAGATATAACTGTAGCTTTTTATGATGCTATAGCTGGCCTTCATGGGAGATATAGATACACATACGCTGCTGGGCTGCTGGGTGGACCCATTTATTGGTTGGAAATTTTCGACAGAGACACGGAATCAATGCTGATGTTTGGGGTTTCCCCAACTGTTGGTAGATGAAACAAACCACTGTAGATACCCTCTGGTAAACTAACATTTTGCAATGGAAAATCACAATTTTTAATGGGTAAGTCAACTATAAATGGCCATTTTCAATAGCTATGTTAAATGACCAGAGGGTATCTGGAACAAACCACTGTAAATATGTGACATTGACCGACGGACACATAGATATACCTGGTACAATGTGAACAGCAATACCAACAGAAAACATCGGAACATTCTAATCAGCCAACTGGTAAAGGGCCGGTGCAGATTTGTAACGATTGACCTTCTGCTGCAACATATGGGAAATTGATGCTGAGCTAAATAATTGTAGTTGTTCCCGCTGGGTATCTAAGCTTGGTCAACACATTCATATTTTAGAATGTTTCTATATTTGTTTTTTCTTCTGTTTGGCAAATTAACATAGCCATACAAAATGGCCCATGCGTAGATGACGTGCCGTTTTGAAAAACATGCGATTTGCCACAGCTATGTTGAATTACTAGAGGCTAATCGTTTGAATTTCGTAACCTCTGAGCGATTTTCTTCTGTGGCGATGCGGGAATTTGAAGGGACTGAATGCCATGTATTTGTTGTTTAAGTTCCCAAGGGCTGCTTTAAACCCTAATGCTTTCCGCATGCCCAAGCTTATCAGCATGATAATCCCCAACCCATGGCAAACAGATATTTAAACCGGGCCAAAACACACACGAACCTCTTATGTCTTGTGTGTATTGGACTTTATTGGACACACACACAATGCTTGGATTACTTTGACTTTGACCATTTACACGGGTGAAAACCATTGTGTTTTCAGAATGGTTTTTTTCTCAGGTGGTAACACATCCAAAACCCAATCTGAAAATATAGGTTTTGAAAGTTGCTGCCAGCGCCGACTGCTTCGAACACCATCCTGAAAAATGTTGGTCTCACTGGAAGCGCTTCCTTGTGACACCTCTGATATGGGAGAGGACCCCATAGGTCAATAGAGGCAAAGGCTCATGGATCCCAAGGATGGCCTTTTTTCGATGTGGAAATCAAACATGTTTTTGGGTTATCAAATCTTTGACCCCAGACCAGGCCCAACTGCTAAGGCTTGAAGAGTGCAGTGAAGAAATCGCCCTGCTGGGTGTGGCGGAGTTACAAGGCTTCACCCCGCGCCGAGTCGCGTATGCTGGTCGCGCGTGCCCAGAGAAGGCCGTGCTGCCAGGGAAGGGTTTTGACCACCGTCGAAGAGTGGAACAAAAAAGAGAGCGAGCTGGGATTGAGTGCCTCCAGAAGGATCAGGTTTCAGAGTATTGTGTTTGACCTCACCTAATAAAACCATGTATGGGCATTGGTCAAAAACTCTTCTATACCACTTTTGTTTGGGATTGACATACATGCAATAGCTATGTTGGGTTCATGAGAGTAAGGTATGGACCCATAGCCAGAAACATATCCCCATTTGATCCGCTGTTTGCCGATTGGGTACCGCCATGCATGGCGGTTATATTCCCAGTCATGCGGCCTCATCCCAAAGACCTGTGTGTGTTTGTACTTGCTATCGGTTTGTCAAAAGAAGCACCCAAGCTTGTCCTACCCCTCATTCTGTTGTGTGAATTTGTTTGTTCTCCTTAGATTCTGCTCCACTCTCTAATGATACAACATCATACAGCATCAAATCCACAGGCTCCGGTGTTTGTATTGCATGTGTTTGTCTTGTATATGTATGTAATGCAAGTAAATATACATATTTATTTTCTTATGTAGGAATATAATTTGGTCTTATGTTTATATGTAAAATAGTATATTGAATATTGTATACATGATTCATGATGATTCATGTATAATTACAGTACATGGGTGCATGTGTGTGTGCAAATCGCAGCCCCGACATTAATCAGGAAGGAACCCTTTGACTCGCTGCCACTAGCTCCATTGGGGGGCCACTATTGTTGGAGAGTGGGACAGGTACATCCTAACGTCGTTGGATTTTAAAGGGAATTACCAGTTGGAAATGAGGATTCTAGGTAGATATGCGTAGGCCAGATGGAAATTACACGGTCTCAGGGTACCCTTCTCATAAATATACAAATAAGTAAATAAATAGATAATGTAAGTTAATAAATCTGTAAATATATATATATATAGAGCTGTGAGGTGATCAGTAAACAGATTGGGATTCAACAGTCAAACACTATATTTTACATGACAACCATGGGGGGCGAATCAACCATCAAGGAGCGGAGCACCAACTTCGAATAGCGGGAGCTGTTCCAAGACGGAGGTCTCTTTGGCTGGTAGTTCAGAAAGGTGACGCTACGTCGTTCCAAAAATGATGACCATACGTACATGAACAGCTCTTTGGAAGCTCAACCAACTCCATCCGTAGCTCTGCGCGTGGTACTGATGACGGAGCAAACCAAAGCTGACAACTCCTGGTCGTCGTGGGCATCATGGACATGGACCCAGTTAAGTCACTGGGCGTTAGGGACTCGGGGTGGTGGTGGTGACTTGGTGTCGTCATCATTGTGCAGCCACAGCAATGGCAATGACCCGGTTTAGCATCACTCGCAGAGCTACGGGGAAAGAGTCTACAACATGGAAAATAAAGTGGATTGGAAAAGTGTTTACATATTTTGTGGAAATAATACACATAAAAAAACATATATATATAATATAATAATATATAATATATTAAATTTATATAAGATAATAAATAACATTTATCTATATATATAATATATATATAACATACTGTATTTAAAAAGGATATATACATATTATAGGTATACATAAATAAATATATATATATGTGGATTATGTTCTTTCCCAAATTTTGCTTGAAACAAAGCAAAAACCCAAAGAGTTGATCGAATGTGACGGGACCAGGGGCCATATCGACGCAATCATTTGGAGATTTGGAGATGGAACTTATGTGATATGTGACTTTTTTTTTTCAGGAGTGTTTGTTTCTCTCCTTTGTCCATTGGTATATAGTGGTCATTTGTTGGTTGCTAGTTGGTTAGGACCCATCAAAGTACCATCCCAATATATATATATATATTTATATATACTTCCTGGATCTATATGTATGATTATATATATATATATTTATATATACATATTCCGTTAAATAATAATGATATTCCATTATTCATTGATGGTGGATTTTGTACTTCGATGCGCACCAGGGAACAGGCCTGCAGCGCTCCTGCGCCAAGCGCTTTCAATGGCTTTGGGTGAGTGGACCCGGCTACCCTTGTGAAGACCAAAATGGCTGCTAAATGGATGTTAATGTTGATGGTAATATATGTTTTTCTCATTCCCACATGCTGCTGTTTTTCATCCTACTTGGGATGATAGCAACATCTTGCGGATTTTTCCACAATAGTCCACTCCCTCAAACCTATCAGGGATGGAATTTGACCACTGACCAGCCGCTGAGTTTGGTCATGCCCTCGGGTATTCTGGGTTTCATCTAAGTAGGCTCATGGTGAGACCGCTCGGAAGTGCCCACTTTTCGGCCGCTTGAGGTGATGAATCTTCGCCATTTTCCTTCATTTTGGGCAACAGCTCTTTGGCATCAGCTGGTGGTTTGGAAATTTGGAACCACTGCTTGGTAGTTTCGTTCATATTCGTTCAACCCAAATATGGGATGATGATTCCCAGTGACTCTCGTATTTTTTTCTCAGGAAGGTTGATCCCACCAGACTAGATCGGCTGAACGGACCACAAGAAGCTTCGACCCAATGGCGTTTTGTCGAACTGGTTTTGGCACATACCCAACTATAGACTATAGGGGTTGAACATGGAACCAGATCCCCTCCTGGTTTCTTGTTCCGCAAAGCATATTACTGCTTGCCCGTTTCACACTTCTGGTGGTGACTATCTTCCAAACCCATGAGACCAAACTTGAGTTGGAGGTTTTGTTGACAGTCCTGTCAGTCAAGTGATGGTCTACAAATAAACACACACATACACATAAATACATCTATACATATATTATATATATATACGTATATATAATTATGCATGTTTGGTTTCTTCTGTGCATCCCACCATTTAAATTGCAGCATCAATTTTTATCACTTGGAACTCCAATATACTCTAGCTAAGCCACTTACTCCGACTTGCTCGATTCAATTTCTCATGAAATCGTTGTTTCTATCACCATGAACTTGGTCTCTCAGATTCTATTCAACTCTTTGAGATTGTATTGACTGCAGTGATATGACATATATATATATATAATATCCCATTAGCATCCCAACATTGCCCACCCCCAACTTTCCAGTTATCACATGTTATCACTGGATATATAACCATAAAGACATAGAGGTTATATCCTAACTTAACGGTGATACCCAGCCCGAAAGAAGGCGTTGATATGGCCGTGCAGTACGGCCTGGATACCAGTTTCGGCTTCATCCAGACCGTTTGTGCCATCATCGGTGCCGTCAGTGTCACCAGCGCGGCCAAGAAGGCGTTGAGACTTGGACAAGGACGGCGTGGTGGCTGATGGACTTGGAACAAGTGGAAAGTTTATAACATTTAATATTGTATATATATTTATATATTTAATATTATATTTCAATATAATGTATTATATATATATGTGTAATATGTGATTTATATAAATAAATATATATAATTATATATATTTGTATAATCAATAAGATATAGAAAACACATGTTACGTAATATAAAAAGCAACAGATCAACAAAAACAATTCAGAATATCTAGCCAAACATCCGGTACATTCCAGGTGAGGGTATTGGACAGGGTTCATCCCACGCGTCGAGGTATCCCCAGGCACGGCCCGTGGAGCCTCTCTTCAACCGCTTGCGCTCGGAGGGGGGACCTCGCCTGTGGTCCCATCAACGCGTGAGGCATGGATTGGTTTGGCGGATGTGAATTCATGGGATACTACCCTCTGGTACACAAACATAGCGCTATTGAAAATGGCCATTTATAGTTTATTTACCCATTAGGAGAATGGTGATTTTCCATATTTATGTTAGTTTCCCAGAGGGTAACGAACAAGATGTGCATTGCACAACAATTCCCCCTGGTAATTGAACATAGCTATGGAACGCGATCCATTTTTTTGAATTACCTATCGTATTAAAGTGGTGATTTTCCATAGCTATGTTAAATTGCCAGAGGGTAGCTCCTTTTTAGTGTATGCACTGGAAGAGCCGATGTTTGGACTTCAAAAATTTGGTCCCTTTGGGCGAGTGATTCTTGAGCGGGTCCAACGTCAACGAACATTGTGTTGTTTTTCTTTGATGGTAATTGCAAATTAATTACTGTACCATGTCAACAAGTCAAGTGGGCACACAAATCAGAACAAGAGTTCTACGAGATGCGAACAAGATATGTGTAAGCCAGTCAGTGTAAGCACATGCGTTTTCACGTGGAGGAGCAGCAGACAATCAAGAAATGGAGAGAGATAGGGGATCAATCAAATATATACATGGTAAGAATACATAAGAATACGGTATCGATATGGTACTAGTTACTAGCATGGTACAATAATTTGGATAACCACTGTCCACCATTATACCATGAACTACCAAGTGAATATGTTTGTTTGTGCCACAATCAAGACCATCGCGCTTGGCTGATCTGCAGGTTCGCCGTAAATCCTTACAAGAACCTCAATCACAACAGGCCAGGGTTCAGCATTTGGATGTTGGGTTGGTGATTGAAGCTTGGCCTTGTAGTGAGATCCTTACTTTTACCGTCCTAATGGGCCACGTTCCATTAGTGTAGCCATGTTGAATCAGCAAAGGGTAGTCAGATGACACTCCAGAGATAATTCATCGAAATCTTGCATGCGCGCGTAGAGATATGCTGGTTTAAATTCAAAACATATATGATTATATTATATCATATATAAATACACAATTATACACATAATTATTTCATATACTACATTTACTACATTATATAATTATATATATATATGTATCCAGTTGCAAAGTGATGAATTGTGCAATCATTCTGTTCCTCAAAGGCTTCTATTTTTATCTTCCTGCCCCAACGCCAGGATTGTGATCCTGCAGGGGGAGACCCAATCGGGGAAGACCAACCTCCTGCGCCACGCCATCCCATGGTACCGTCGCTGGACCATTTGGCCGCTCTCCATGGTGTGCTGGCGAGGCATCTACATGAACGGCCTGAGCCTAGGATCACTGGGCACGGGGCGTTAAGGAAAACCGGGGGGGCATGGGATATTATTTGTCATGTGCACTATAAGGGATATTGTTTCAATTGCTGTCTATATCATTATTCTCATTACATTTGTCTAGATACATATATATATAATATTATACATAATTCATTATATAGATATGCGTCTCATTAACATTCATTAAATATGCCTAAATAATATGGATTTCAATATGCAAAGAATCATGTCCCGTTAGACTTAGACTGTGCTGACTTTGTCACAGGGAATCGAGTCGAGTAGCCGTGCTTCCAGTTTGACAGAATGGATGCCGCACTCGGATGGCCGAACACCTGGCCATTCTGACTGGATTTATTTCAAGGGCATCCCAACTGACATGAACGTTTTGATATGTACACACATATGACATGTATGTTGTATTATGCATATATCATATATCTATATGATAGTCTATATGCATTTATTATTTTGCAACAGGTGAAGGGTTTCGGAACGTCATGCAACCCATCGCTTCATGTTCGCCAATGTTTAAGCAAGACTGAGTTTTAGAAGGCTTGGCAGTAACCCCGTGTGTTTGATGGGAGAAGCACTGACTCCGCTGTCCGAGGTGGTGAGTCCCAACGAATGGATACCTTTCAGCAGCGCCTTGGACAGGTTTTGGAAGGGCTTTTTATGCAGTTTCCATCCATTGAAAAACATTAATCCATCCAGGTACTAAACATCACAGCCCAACATGTGGCCAATGACTTTTTCATTGATACCATGTTCGCTGAGTTGCGGGTTTGAGGGCCAATTTGAAGCAACCACCTGGTGCATGTTTCACCATTGAAACACCAAAGGTTGGCCACTGAAGTGGGATGCCCAGAGCTGCTTGATGCAGTTGCTTGTGGGGGGTTTCCTCAAATGGGGATCCCGAAAGCTATGCGTTTCAATACTAAAATAGTCTAATGACTTGGATGATTTGGGGGTACCTCCATGACTTTGGAAACCTTGATTTGCTTACCTTTGTTTTGCCATGCCAAGTTCAAAATGATCTCAGAAAACCATGGTTCTGAACCCGTTACCTTTCTATGTATACCATCTGGTTATTTAACATTGCCATGGAAAATGGCCCATTTTTAATAGGTAAACCATCTACAAATGGGCCATTGTCCATGGCTATGTTAAATATCCAGATTGTATCATAGTTTTTTTGTTGCTTGAATTTCTCCAATTCACATCGGTTGATATTTCATAAGCTCAGGGGAGGTCTCCAAGGCTTTCCTGTTTTTTTTCCAACAAATCAAGTTTTTTTTATTGCTCCTCTCCAATCAATTTTCACCTGTACGGTATGCATATATTTTTTGTTTGATGATTTTTGATGTTAAGATGTATGGTTTTTTGTAATATGTCCCACAGGTTGAAGATTGCACATGTATCTCCCGGAGCCGCACTTAGGTGGGTCACCTTCCAGATGTTTGGCACCAGCCACAGGGCCGGCTCTGAGATCAAACAGTGCAGCCTGACGTGAAATGGCTGTGGCCGTGCGGAAATCCATCAGTTAGATAGGCCATGTGGGAACCATCAGTTAGATAGATTTGGGAACCTAGGGCATGACCCCATGTGAGGAATTCGGTACGATATTTTTTGGGGATTCAGTCAAATACAATGCGGAGCAAATTATAGATAGATATAAGATATGCATCGATCTGAAGAGACACGCGGTTTATTTGCAATGATGTTTCGTTATATTTTTTGGGCTTGGTCTAATTATATAATTATTTGTGTTTCAATACGTGCTTTAATAATCATAACTATAGTGATTTTATCACTTAAATTGTGACTATTAATAGTGATATCTATACATTATATATATACAGTGATATCTATATATAATATTAACAGTGATATCTATATAGTTATATCTTTATATATAAATAATACTAATAATTAATAGTGATATCAATATAGTGATATATATATAATATTAATAGTGATATCTATATAGTGATATCTATATAGTGATATCTATATATATATATACATGTGTGTGTGTGTGTTGGGATTAGTTCTTCAATATTGTTGATATCCACCTATCATCTACCCAATGGTCATCCAACATAGCCATGGCACATTACCAATTTGTAGATGGTAATATCCCAGGTCCTATTCAATACGGAAATGTTACATGGAAAACGTATGATTATCAGAGAATATGTCCTATATATATATATTATAACTTCCAAAAGCCCATTATACCACCACTACTGTTGGTGAAGTCTCTGTTTTTCGTTGGTTAAAATGACCACACTGCTAGTCCAAGAAATAGGTGTGTGGGCCTATCGCCGGCAGCAGTGGCTCTGCCTGATGCTGGAGAAGCTGCGGGTGCCCTTTCCCTTGCTGCTGCCCAAGCCGGTCTTCATCATCGTGGACCAATTCGAAGAACTTCTGAAGAAACTTTGGCTGAGGGATGTTCATATCATGTAAACATAGATACATGCATATACCCCTTATTTACCCACATACATATATATATATACATTTGTTACATATATATATATATATATATGTATATGTTACACACACACATATATATATATATACATCGAACTTTAACTCAACCGTTTAGCCTTCAGTTTTGCATGGATTTGATAAACCAAAAACGCTATGCAATGTTATTCTATATAATGGGGAGAGCATTGGGATCGACAGTAAGAATTGGCTGATAAATTGCTGAAAACTGGCTGAACAATGCCTGGATGAATGTTCTACTGCATTGGGGTTGATTGAGGGGTCTATGTGCTTCAATCTCCAATTTCATTATTGGGTGAAGGATGGCTGAAGATGTGATGAGGTTGAGATATTTATGACCAACAGTATTTTGTGCCCACTTGATTCTTGTTGGTTTATAAAGACAACTGGCTATAGATATATTTGCCATAAAATCCGGGTAACTTGCCTAAAAACCGACATAGTATGTGCGTACATGTGCAGAAGTAGGTTTATATGTAAAAGCTTCAGCCAAGACCATGAAACCTGGTGGAATCAGTGATGATAAAGCTTCCGTTCTTGACTAGGCCACACACCCAGCCATAAACAATGTGCGTACATGGACGAGTATTACACATATGTATACCCATGCAATCAGACATCTGCAGTATATATATATAATATATATATATATACTGTATATAGAACACCAAAACAGTTTCGATTTATGTGTTTTTCCTTTTTGAGCTTGGGAGACGGATCGTTTGTAGTAAGCCGGTCATCATTTTGGAAACCAACATCCCATTGGCACAGCCTGTCAGGAGACATCCAGATCAGGCAATGGCTTGGGCTGATGCGCGTCCTGGATTTGCAGATGGAACTGTGTTTCAGGGAACAAACGCGATGAACACGGCCTTTGCATGTCCTTATGTCTTGCTCGCTTTCTGAACTTTGCAAGCTTTCATTCTGACTGTTTGTCATGTATCCTTGCATCCAGTAGCCCAAAAAAGATGTGCTACACCAGACAGATATTCTATGACGATGGAGGGGGAGAGAGAGAGAGAGAGATCCTATGACCCGGTCCTCAGACAAACCCAAGGATTTGCCACAATCATGGCCGCAACAACTATGCCCGAATCCTTTTTGTGGTGCCTTAGCTGGTGATGAAGCTGGCTGTCAAGATGTCAGGCCTGGTGGTTTCATAATCACGCTCCCCTTAATCCTATAGTTTCTACAGTAACCCCCCAGAAACTATTGTTTAACACCAAATGAAATCACATATGTGGGCCATACAATGGGGATGTTCATTATGAACAAGGGCTGGGATTACGTTGACGTGTTCTTCCCCTATAGGGGTCACCATTCCGATTGCATCCCCAGGGCCCCAAGGTGTTCATTTTGATGGCGATAATCATCTCCACAATTCAATATGTGGTCAACCCAATAAGAATCGTTTTTTAATAATGGTTGATAATGGTTAGTAGTGGCTAATACTAGTAATTTGTGACTTGTGATAGGATGTGATTAACAATGGTTATTAGTTATTTTAATATGATGATGAATGGATTTACCCTCCGGCACGCAAACATGGCTAACTGGATTTTCTCTTTCTAGATGGTTTTAGGATTTCCCAGCCAGTCATGTTTGCTTGTCCTATTGTACCCTATTGTATCAGCATTCAATCCCATTTCGCCTTCAGCTTGACCACTATCCCGACTCCCTGTCACCGAAGGGTAACCCAAGGTGAACTCGGATTACGGCGCTCAGAGTTTGTTGAACCTCGCCACCCACGGCTTGCAGTTTGAACGACACGCGTTGGCAGAAGTTTGTTTTTTTCCTACTTTTTCCTCAATGCGAAAGAAGCAGTTCATGTTACCCAGTAGGTCGGATACGAGAGGATATATACAAAACGAGGACATCCTTGTCTATATAACAAGTACTATAGGCCTTACTAGGCATTCTACTCACCAAACTTGCGCCGCTGCCCCCTTTGCTATTGCTGTGACAGGGCGCCCTCACTCTGAGGAATCCAGATGCAAAAGCCCACTGAAAGGTGGAGGTTGGCAGCATTGGATCGCAAGCTGCTCCAAAAGTGTCAACACAACGTCGGTTTGTACTGGCTGCTTGGACACACTCTGGCATTTATATATATTTATATACCGGAGGCAGCAGTTGTTTGACAGCAACTCGATTTTTTGTGTTGGCAAGTTTCTGTTCACTCGTTTAAATCCCCACGAAGTTGGCACTTCCAATCAATTACATAACATTGGACACAACTTCAATAACTAGGTTTCATGGTAGATACATCTATAGTTAGTTGGCCTTATAAAACTCAACTTACAACGTATAACGAATAATACTTCAAGTATACATCATTATACCCTCATTTTTGGTGTTGAAATTGCCATTTTGGATGGACAACACCAGTATTATTCCCCTTATTCCAGAAAAATGATATATATATATATATATGCATATGCGTTACTGTATGCATATATATATATATTGTACATATCATTGGATTGGTTCAAGGGAAAACCTACAGGAAACCATGTTTTTTACCATCAAAAATGGGGGTTGCCGTAAAATTTCCCTTAAACCAATCCAATGAACAATAGTGCCATGTTCATATATATATATATATGTATATATATATATATATATATCATACTCATCCATTATTCATCATTCCTCATATTAATATATATATATATATATACTCATCCTAATTATATTATGTTGGAATTATGTTGGATGTCGGCCAATTTAAAAATAAATAGGTAGTTGGAATATTTCGGGGGAGGTCGAAAACTGGTAGTTGGAATATGGTTTGCAGGGTCTTAAGCTGCTGTGGGGTTTGCGCGTGGTGTTCACAATTCCCTCAAAATATTCTATCTTCCTGGTTTGAAACAATATTCTATCTACTTTTTGGTGTTGTTTGATTTTTGTATTTTTCAAAATTTCTCCAGACCCGTGTCCAAAACTGGCTAAAAATGACTTAACAAAGACGAAAACCGTGTAAAAACTGAGGGTTTCGAAAATATTCCAACTATTTATTGTTATTTTGGAAAATCATTTTTGAAAATGTCCGATATTCTATCTACTCCAGGATGACTATATATATATATATATAATTATATATATACAGATGTCATTAATCATATTAATCATTCAGCATATTAATCATTCACCATGTTAAATTAAATCATTATTCATTCATAGCTATATACAACCATTTATATGTTATATCATTATCATAAGTGAATGCACCCATAATTATATATATATCATAAATATATACTGTACATTGTACATATTCCCGTTAAGGATTTACCCATTTCTGTCCCTGGCCATCCGTGGCCATCCGTGTCGTGTAACGGTCCTTTGAGGATGGCCAAGCAAAGGCTGAAGAGTGGCGCGTTGATGCCCAGCTTCTGGGACAGAGGGCGGTCACCGGGAAGAAAGACGGTTAAACATGGCTTAGGGGTTGGCAAAACTAAGAGGTTAATCATGGTTTATCATGCTTAATCATGGTTTATAATGGTTAATAATTGTTCATAATAATGGTTTACACTGTTTTAGAATGGTTTATAGTGGTTTATAACAGTTTAAAATGGTTAGTCATAGTTAGCTTCATCATAGTGAATAATGGTTGATCATGTTGAATCGTTGCTAATAAGTTGGTGTATAACTACGCTAACATGGATTCATGGTAGAGCAACATATATACATGGGCTTGTCAACCAATAAACAGTAAATTTGTTGAACCTCAATTGATTTGATGGATGTAGGACTGTTTTTTCTGGCGCAATGTGGGTAACACCGCCGATCTGAACTGTATGGAGGTAATCCTCCCAGTGGTTTGCTTCGAGTTTCAGAACAGGCAGTGGGCAGTGGTTAGCGTTCTTGACTAGAAGAACTGATCAGTACTGGCTGGGATGGCCTTCAAAGAGAAAGAAACCGTCAGCCGGTAAATGTCATCCACTTATCCCATGGTGGGTTTGTTGGGTTTGTTGGTCCATTAGCCAGCCATTGATGCCAAGTTTAGTTGGATTACCAGAGAATTGCCTCCTGCACCATTTGTAAACCAACATGGTTTGCTGGATAATTCACTTGTGTGACACACCCCTGCAATTTGAGATGGACTTCCAAGCTTTTAATGTCCAACAGGAACATCATATTCACTATCCATGTTTTTGGGTTCATGTTGAAATTCACAGCGGTAGGAAAATCATCTACCCTTTGGTGATCCAACATGCCAATAGAAAATGCCGAAATCACACTGCTTCTGAGGGGGATTGTTGTCAAGGGAGGAAATGTCAAGTCCATTATCAAATTCGTTCTCAGAAGGTATTTATATACAAATACTCCGCAGCTATCTCATGAGAAATAGCTACCTGATTTTTTTCGGTTAGGTTAGGTCACATTCACATGTCTGTTGGTACCCCTTCCCTTGGTTGAGTAGACTAGTTTTTTTTTGTGATGGGCTACACGTCAAGGAGTTTATGTGCAGGATATCCAAGATTGGCCCTGCGTGGTGGGTAGCATTGAGGTGAAACATTTCTATCAACCATCATAAAGCAAAACGTCATAAAATTCCCATGAATTCAATCAATCAGCCATTTAAATTTAAAAAAATAAATCCATAAACGAGCAATTAAAATCCCATAAGCTCCCACCAATAAACACTCAATTTCTCATTAATTTCCCATTTACTCCCCATCAAAATCTCATAAAATTCCTATTAGCCCCCCTTTAATTTCCCATGAGTTTCCCTTTCAATTCCAATCAAAATTCTATGAAATTTCCATTCGCTTCCCATTTACCATAGCCGTTTGGAGGTTTCCTAAAATAGGGGTAGCCCCAAATCATCCATTTATAGACGGATTTTCCATCAACAAAAACCATCCAGCTATTGGGTACCCCATTTATGGAAACCCATTTGGGTTCAGCCCTTAGGCGAAGTGGAACCATTCGCCCTGCAATCCAAGCAGCGCTGGGCACGGGACTTCGCCGTGCCCTTCCCCCAGTGGCCGCATCCCGAGTGGTTTCACTTGGAGCTGGTGGAGGCTGGGGTCAGCCAGATGTGGTAAGTTCAATGGCCATTTCAGGAACCAATTCATTGGAGGTACCTACCATATATAAGACCTATTTCTGCAGGGCTAAACTTCAGGAGGGAATATATCAGAAAATATGTCCAAAAATATGGTACAGTCCCCTGACATTCCCATTGATCAGTGATGGTTAGTGATGGGTGACTTACTGACTTGTCACCGACTTCTCACTGGTAATGTGCTTATGGCCCGAACTATCAGTGATAAGTCAGTAAGTCACCAGATTTATGGAATCATAAGCCCACAACCGTTTAGAACTGGTAAAGGGCCATAACTGTAGCGGCTGTTCGAAACCCCTATTCGTTATAATAGGGAGTTGTACTACCCATTGTTTGATATTTTGTGTTTTTGTTTTCCATGTATAAACATGTTTGAAAAATCTGGATAGAATTGATACATGATAGTTGGTTGATGATTAGTTTGGTGATTGTACTAACCAATAAATTAAGATAATTAAGGATACTTACAATCAATGAGGGGAATTTTGTTCTCAACCAACCAGTATGAAGAGACGACGGAGGGTTTTGAACACTTCAACCATCCAAAAGAGTGATTTTACCATAAAACATAGGGGACTTAACCAATGAACATGGTGCCTTGACTATGAAACATAAGGATCGAACCAACAAAAATGGTGGTACAATGACATAAGCAACGTGATTTCTGCGAACAAGTGGATTTAAGGATGAACATTACATGCTAAGAGAGGTTAAACAAACACATAAGATGAAGAGATACAAGCAATATACATACGTTTGGTGTGTGGTTTCAAATATGAAATTGTGTTCATCCATATCCATCATGACATGTTTGTTTTTTTTTGCAAGCCATCCATCAGATACTGTCTGGGTGACACTGGACTTACCGTTAATAAGGCTAACTAATCCAACATGGTTCTATACTGTATACAGCACAGGGGTTCCTCCATTGTTTCACAACCAACATTTTTTCATGATGCTACAATTTTGGCCGCCCCAGTCCTCATCGAACTACTTCGATATCTCCACCAAAAGTCCAAGCATTCGCCTAGTGAATTAAGCCAATATCAATCGATTCACTATTATTGATACTTTTTGGTTCTTGTTCATTATTCACCATAAATATAACCAACTGTCAATCATTATGAAACCCTTTTCGCAACTTGTGACACTGGTACAACCTGTGTCCCACCCCATGTTTTCCCAGGCCAAAAAGGAACTCCTCCAAGGCTTGTTTGCGCTCTTGCAGGTGGAGACCAGGCGGGTTTGTCGGGGCTTCCGGAGATTTCACCATCAAACATGCGGAGAACTGCCAAACATGGTGATTTATAAAGTCGAAAAGGATCTAACCTGCAAAACGAGTGTGATATTTTGCCAGCACAAATGTGTGATCTACCCAGCAAAAAAATATGTTTTGACCAGTAAAGAGTGAGATTTTGCTAACACAAAGGTGGATTTTGACGAAATAGCATGGTGGAAAAAAATGCTGGTAGCATGGGCCATAATTGTAGCGACTCTGATGGCCAACCTCAGTGACTATCCCATGAAGTCCTCAGCGTCGTCGGTAACTGTACAATATCCCTACGTGGGATGTATCCACATATATGTATATATATATATATAATCACATGTATTTATATACTGAGTTAATGAACTATAAATCCATGTTATCATTCTGATAATCCCCATGTCACTAAGAACCATGTATATATATATGTATATATATGTGTGTGTTCTGTTTATAGTCACTTAAAGTTACTTAATAAGGAATCCATTCATAACCCATTAGCTATAGCATTTTGGACCTCCGTTCCGCAGGTCTCCTTCGGAGAGCTTCCAACGGAGCATGGCCATGCTGGCACTGGTGCGGAGGGAGCTGGAACTGTTGGATTCCACGCAGCTCTTCGATACCAGCATGGCGGAGTGGGCCAGGAGAACCACCACCCGAGCATGCTGAGCTGATTGCTGGGCCAACGTTTATGG
The DNA here is from genome assembly GCA_947184155.2 of Cladocopium goreaui. Lineage (NCBI taxonomy): Eukaryota > Dinophyceae > Suessiales > Symbiodiniaceae > Cladocopium > Cladocopium goreaui. The sequence continues at coordinate 101,297 of CAMXCT020001211.1, forward strand.
CCCGGTGTTTATGGAAACATCCATGAAAGGAATGCGGCTAGATTTCGTTATTGAAAAGAGAAAATTCCATGGAATATGGATGAAAATTGCTGAATTACTGGTAAATTCTCTAGATGTCTATTTTTCTGTGGCTATGTTGAGTTATCAGAGGGTAAATGCTGTTTGTTCATTGCAATCAACCAGAAAACATGGTGAAATTCTGGATACATCATGGGAGTTGACAATGAAAAGTGGCACTCAGTCAACAACAAGTTGCAATCAACCATCAAACATAGACGTATATTCAGCTAAAGATGGTGACCCAGACCTTGATTATATCATATTCTTATTAACTGGGATTCAACCGCTCACGATGCCTGGGATTCACATCCCATAAATGGATAGGGCACATGCCCAGCTATTGATTCCCAAAAGTCTATACTAGGAGGGATTGCTTGTGAAATGTCGACTCTGACGTCATGCTGCCACATGTGTTTGGCTGCACACTGCCATATTTTGTTGATCAATGTGCTTTTCTTGTCGCTCATAACATATATGTGTCTCGAACTGTTTGTTGCAACCTAGGGTTTATCATATATATATATGTATAATTATATATATTACATTATGTGGGGATTTTACACCAACAAGCATAACTATGAGGGCACCACCTTGTGGGCATATAGCCATGTATGTCTAAGTTCTACACAAGGTGGCTCGTGGTTTGAGAGCCACGGGCCAAGATCGGTCAAGACCTAAGACTACCAATTTGTCAATGCTACAGATCCAGGCCAACCTGTGATGGATAATTAAGTGTTTGTTGTTGTTGTTGTTGTTACTATTTTTTCATGCAATAATATTGTTTTTGTTTAACTACATATTCTCAGTGTTATCTATAGCTATGCGTGTTTTCCTCCTTCAGAGTATGCATGATTCGTTGCAACAAGGATCATGATCAACTCAGCATATTGCGAACCGCCTTTGTCCAGGATCTTGAGCAACGAAGGGTGTATGAAGGCTCCGGGACTGCGAAGGATTGAAGATGTTGGCGGACCTGCAGATGCTAGTCCTTCTAAGATTAAAGCAGAGCTATATATTGTTTTATAGTACGATGTTAGTAAGAGTACCGTTTGGTTTATTCCCGATACTTGAAGAATGTGATTGGTTTGTTGAAGGGACCGGGTACGTTTATGTTTCCTAGTGGTTAATTAGTAGAGTATTCAAAAGATGAACTGGAACTACAGCATGGTAGCATAATCGTATTATTTTGGTTATATATCGAATATTCTATACCAATGGGCTATATATACAATATAATATATTTACATATATATATATATATGCAATTATACATATATATGTTTGTGTGTTATATCAAACAAGTATTTGCCAAGAATCCAACAAGGTAACTGACAGCTTCCCCCTTGCGTTCCAGGTCCTGCTGACGCAGCAGGAAGCTCGGGTCGTTGCCAAGCACCTGCGGCGCTTGATGGGGTGCCTTATTGTGGCGCGCAGGATCTGCAGAGGTTTGGAGAGATCTTGGGGAAATCGAGGTTTAAATAGCCGATTTAACCCTGAAAAACCATGAGAGAATGGTGATTTGAACATCCAAAATCAAGGTTTTACAATGAAATATCGTGATTTAACTGATAATGTACCATCGAAAATTGCGATTTCCATCATTCATGGGGATTTCATTGTGTATATATATATAGTTACTAGGATATCGGGGTTAGCCATCAAAGATGAGGGATTCATTGTTGCGGAGGGATCTCATGCTGTATGTTGTTCCAGGATTTGGCAATCAAATATGGCAATTGAACATCGGCGAGCGATCTTTTTAGTAGACATTAGTAGACAAATCATCTACCATCTGGTTATTTAACATAGCCATGGAAAATCCCTCATAAATGGAAGTTTATAGCTGGGAAAATAATCTATAAATGGGCCATTTTCCATGGCTATGTTAAATAACAAGAGGGTACAACTGATGGATTGTTCATTGCGATAGGGTTTACAGAGAACATGATAGCTTTTGGAGAACGCTTTTGACAAGTTGAGATAGTCCATATAGTGACTCTTTGGGATGCAGTTTGTTCCACTTGGATGTTCGTACCAATGAACATCTTGGATTAGCTTAGGGACCTAAACCAAATTTGTGTTTTGCCAAGTTTTGCACCGTCACTTTGGAGGATTTCCCCTTTCAACGACCTAATATGACTGATACAGCATGCATTGGTAGGATGACCATCCCAATATGTTATGCGGCCATCATTGATTGCTGATGTTCTCATGAACCCCTTCTGCTTCCGCCTAATGTTAAATACCCCCAATCGAAACCCTGGCTTACTGTAATAATATTTAATCTCTACATTTTTGAGGGGATGCTTAATATGAACGGATGATGGGATTGTTCAATCACTTCCATTATATTCCCATGATATCCGTGTAATATGATATCACCATCATATTCCATTCTGCCACCAATTTTGATTGCTGAGTCCCCATGTTTCATAGCTTATGTATCTTTGGTTGCATGGCCTTTTGTCCCTTTTTTTGTCCCCTTCAAACGGGGTGCCAAATCCCGTTTGCCCTGCCAAGGCATCCCGTTGGCTTTTTCGGCCGAAGCAAAGCGCAGCTGGTACCTGGGTGGGTGAACTGGTGAACTGGTGAACCCGTCAACCCTGAACAAATAAAGTAACCTCCAAAAATAGATGCCGATAAGTTCTTTTCAGGGTGGTACTTCTATGATACTTACTATACTTACCTCATAGTTGTCAGGTTTCAATTTTGTCTATCTATTTTGGAGTTGCTATAGATCGTGGTTAATTAGGGTCCACAAGTGATAAAATTACTATTGACATTGGAAACACACCCTATTCATAAACCCGGGGTTTATTAATCCGGGGTTGACGGTCAATTTGATAACTCGCTGAAATATACCATACTCAGTTATGTTTGGGGTTATATAGCCCAATCAATCCTTTTAATATCTCTCAGAAACCAAAAAGAAATACTCCCGAAACGAAATCGTGATTTAAATTTAGCATTGGATCTATTTCTTTGCAGGTCTCGTACGGTCTCGTATTTCATATTATTGGGCAGAAGCAATTAATTATGAAGCAACCCCCAACATTCATAGAAAAATAGGACCCCTGGAAATCAAGCAGGTAAAAGCATCTTTTGGCACCCGTGTGATCCGTGAAGACGATGCTCAACATCTCAACGCAAACAAACATAGACCAATGATGGATGGCCATGTTGTTTTTTTAAGGCGTTCCATGCCTCTAGCTTCAGATGCAAGCATCTAGGAGTTTGATAAAGGCTTTGGGCATTGAAGGGGGAGGCAATGTGCAGCAGAATTTCTTGGGCACAAGACTTGGAAGAGTGAGAAACGACTGTCCCATCCCATTGTTCCACAACAGCAGAAAGAACGGCTAGGGCAGTAATGGAGATTGAGCCTGTATAGAGACTTATGAATATCCAAGCGCAAAAAGTACATTTTCCAGACACGATGTTCGGGGTTCCATCCCAAATTTAATGATTAATAATGATTGCATCCATCAAAGACCAAAGCCAAATAAAATACACCATAATTTGATCAGTTAATCATGTCACCAACATTTGTTTACGCATGGTTTGGGACAAATTCCCTCCAGTCACCTCTACCATGGGACCATGGCAGGTTTGGCTGCCGCAGACAGGCCTCCAAAGTTCGAGGCTGAGAAAAAAGAACGGGCACCGTGGCCTACTTGGAGGTGCTTTGTTTCAATTGTTTTTTTTTGTGCATTTTTAATGGGAATAAAAATGAATAATATATATATATATTCATGTTTTCCTCAAAACTTCTAAATACATATAAAGATACATGTATTTAAACAATGTACAGTGTGGATATGTTTTTGGTTGATAAATATCGCAATATGAATTGTAGATAAATTTGATTGTTGACCCAACTGGGTATCACATTTACCTGGTTGAAATCGCACGGCGCCGGTGGGCCTGAAGTGAGGCTTTTTTTGAAGCGACAGCGGTAATACAAACAGTATGAATAATTTGATGTTCAAGGTATTTATTGTGTGTTTTCAGGCTGATAATAGTTCAAACATGTGGGGTTTCCCTTCAATATCCTTGCACCCCCTAGTTATGTTTGTTGGTTTTTAACCCCCAGCAACTAGCTCACATGATCAAATGATATCTTACTATAAACCCTAGCAATCACCTAATGAACTAAAATCGTAAACCAACTCATACCAACTCATTATCATAAATAAGCTAATTTCAGCTCTAAATCCCAATGTTGGTTGTTTTTTAGTTGGTTGTGTTCCTTCTGGGTTTCGTGTGGTTCGGCGGGGCGATAGCGCACATTTACGAGCTTCAATAATAACTAGTTGATATTATGTTGAGCCCCAACAAAGCGAACCCGTTAAAAGTAAACCTAAGTGAAAAGGAGTAAAAATGGAACAGGCCCAATGAACCATGGATTCAGGAAGCTTGCGCACAACCTTTGGGGAACAAGCACAGTACAGAGATATTTGTGCACACAGCTCAAGCACAAGATGTCACTGCTAAACAGAGCGAGGAGTACGTGTTCTTAAGTCACATCATGATTTCATCCTGTACGTTCAAACCACCTTTGGGATTGGTCGGAAGGGTTGCTTGCTGAAGGAGGATCGAACCGCTCACTGAAGCAACCCCCACAGTGCCACAGCAACACCCAGTGAAACTTTGAGAGTACCGAATGACTGTTGAAAAGGAAACTCCTCATTCTGAATCAGTTTTTTTTCTTCTCTGTGCGGTCAGCAATCTATGTATTTCTCCCAGATTTTGACATACAGTAGAGTAGCCAGCACTTCTGATTCCGGGCTAGATAATTTCTTGCATGTCTATACATATTTTACTCAACAAACTGCTTTTGTCTTCCCTAATGAGCTTGAACAAGGGCATTGAGTTGAAATCAACTACAAGTGGGGCGTGATGGTTGTTTCTGTTTGTGTTTTTTCTTTGTGAGTTGTTTTTTGGGAACCCTTTTTTGAGAGACCCGTTTATACATTACATTGTATATATATATATACTATATGCGTATATGTATGTATATGTATATATACATTTTCATACGCAAACCAAGATTCCAAACAGGCTTGTTTCGGCAGGGAATCTAAGATTCCCCATGTATCGAAATGACTTGCGGGGATTTAAAATCAAAGTTGAACAATTTGGTTTTAAAAGACAAGAGGATTTAGTCAACATACATGCGGGAATTGCTATCGAGCAAACTCAGTATGGGTCCATGTTTGTTTGGCTTGGGAATGACTGTTTTGGCAAGTTGAAGCAAACCACTATTTTTGATACGCAATGTTTATGTTGATTTGGATTCCGTCCCAGTTGATGTATGAACGGAGTGTGTCATGTACGATTGAGATGATTGAGTTGTTTTTATCGTTCCATATCGGTCCTGGGTCAGCAGTACTCTTTTTTAAGAGTTCAATTTCTTATTTACAGATGGCCTTTATTTTTTTCCATTGGGAACCATTGGTAGGTTCCATGGGTAGTAAATTTCTCTATTGTTCACTTTCCCACGTTGGAGCGACAGTTCCACTGCTTTTGAGAGATGGTTCTGGCATGCAAAATAGTTCTGTGCTGGTCATATGCCAAGATCATCTCCCACTAGCTTGATGGCATGGTTCAAGCCACATACTGTTTGATTGCTGCATGATGGGTGCTTCATTAACAAAAATCATGTTTTGGAGTCGGATATGACAGGGCCAGCAGACGACATGAAGACATGAGAGTATACCGGTACACCGGCATAGTGCAAATACATGTGGTTCATCATGGTGGAGCATTGTTTCGATCTAGTCACCCTTGCTGCCTGCCGCGTTGCACACCTTCGTGATTTGGTTCTGCATCAGCAGCGGGGAAAGTGTAAGGCTTGGATCCCAAAGCAGCCTCTTCCCAGAAATGATGAAAGACAGAGGGAAAGAGAGAGAGAGAGAGAGAGAGATAGAGAGAGAGAGAGATAGAGAGAGATAGAGAGATAGAGAGAGAATAAATCTGCCAGACATGTCTTCAACGGTTTTTAATGGTGTCTAATCTAGAAAGTCCTATCTGTTATAACGGTGTGTTCGTCGCATGTGTTGCCAGCCATGCGTCCAATACAGCGCAGCTGTTGCCACTGCCGGCAGCAAAGTTGGCAAGTGACCCGATGGCGCCATGTGGTAATACTGGGAGATTACATAATTGATATTAATGGATATTAACTGATATTCATGGATATTGATGGATATTATATTAATGGAATTTAGTGGAATTTAATGGAATTTAATGCTGCCATTTAATGGAATTGAATGGAATTTACTGTAATGGGACAATGGGGATATAACTTGGGATATAATTGGGTACTTGGAGGATCATCATCCACGAATCGTAACTTAGCAAAGTCCCACGAATCGTGGGAAAAAAAAACCTGACAAATGGGGTTTTTGACCACGGTTACTAATAATGCAGTCACTAGGTGAGTTGATTTTTTAGCAAAGGAGGATTCAGGCTTCAAGTGAACTTTCTGGTGCGAATGCGATGGATCAAATGTCTACGCCATATACTACGGCTAGATGCTGGTTGGCAGTGTACGCTTTTATTTTTCAATAAGGGCGGGTAGGTTCAAGCGTTCAATGCACACAACAGTTCAGTCTATTGCCACGCCGCTACGCCCACTGCTCTTTCAATGCGCAGTTTCCATGACATGCCGCACGTTCATTTTGCATTCGCTGCAAGGCGGCTATTTTGTCCTCCCTCTTCGTAGCAAGCTGTACAAACAAAACCAAGGAAGCACGACCCACCCGGTATTGACTAGTGAAACCAATTGCTGAGAATTAGTTGCTGTCGATGTTCCAGTTCCAGCCGTCAGCTATTCTCAACTCATGAAATGGTATGGACCTGGATGATGGAGACAATGTGGATGGTTGGTTGGTCTAACCACCTAACTAAGTGGCTAGCCAGCCAATCAATTCACCCACTAGCTTAAAGCACATACACAATTGTCCCTTAAACATCAGGATTTGCCATTAATTACCATGTTGGAATACCGGAGGATATGCTTCACCGCCCCTTATTGATTAGGTCAGTGCATTCCTATAGATTTATTTGCTGGGCGTCAAGTTTCCTCTCTGCTTTGCTACTGGATTGATCATCGGTTTGATCTTTACGCTTTTCTCTCAACTTTCAAGATGGCAAGTCAGGCCGAGAGAAAGCAGAGGTGGGAGGCTAAAAAAGGCACAGAGATCACGTAGGAAGAAATGGACACCGTGACCTTGGATTTTGCTTCTCTGACCAACGAATGCAAGCAGAACGTCGGTGCCATTCTAAGGGGCATGCCACAGGAAAGCGGAAGCTTTTTCCAGCATTGGTTTTATGGCCTTTCCGTGGAAGACCAGTCCATTGTGATAAGTTGGGTTTTGGTGCCAACGATGGGAACCACTAAGAAGGTGGGGACCATGCCGAAGGCTGTGAGGGCCGTGGCACCCTGGTTCAGCTCGCTGAGAATGCTATCCAGGCAGCGAACGACAAGGATGATGCGCATGAGAAAGCTGCCACCGCTGCGAAGGCGAAGTCGACCACAAAAAGATCCGGAGCCAAGTGATGATTTAGGCAATCAGAGATCTAAGATGCCCTTAATTCACACCTATCAGCTATCTTGAAACGGTTTTGCATTGAAAAGAAAAACCGGTGCCGTCACCATTTGTTTTTTTCAACATCGTTTTTTTTGCTAGTTTGTTTGCCTCGCATTCCTTGTTTAAAAGCCAAGTTGGTCAAAACCCAAACATGCTACTTTCAGTGCGTGTACATGATTGAACCAAGTTTTTTTTTTTGGATGGTCAAACCCCAAGTTGAGATCATTAAATCCCAATATAATCCCAATTATATCCCATTAAATCCTCTTAAATCCCATGAAATCAGCATTTCTTCATGGTGAAAATCCATTAAAATCCCCAAACTTCACTAGTTTGCCCTGTTCCCTTGGATGATCCAGGTCGCGATCGCGAGACGATCCCGTCTTAGCGGAGCTCAACAAGGGTTCCTCCGCGACCCATGCGTTACGTTGCTGGGACGGAGGGGAGCGTTGGGTGACTTCACCAAGAAAAACCAAGCGGGATTTCATGGGATACAATGGGAAGATCATGATGTTTATAACCATTGTTATCATAATTAATTACACCATTATTATCATAATCATTATGACTGGTTGGTGCGCTTTGGAACATTTTTTCCATATGTTGGGAATAATAATCCCAACTGACTTTCATATTTTTCAGAGGGGTTGAAATTGGTTGAAACCACCAACTAGATAATCCGGATGAACTATAATGACCTCACTGTGTTGTGTTTTCTTATTGAAATATAGTAGGCATCATGGAAAAACCAGTCCGATTTTTTGCACCAACACATTTGTGACACATTTGTGATTGTCATCATGAGTTGTTCGCAGCTTTGGCATCACCGGGGCAAGTAAATTGAAGAGGGTGCATGTGTACCAGAAGTAAGTTAATAACCCGTCATGCTTGTTGATACGTCAAATATGTATATATATATATATAGTCATATACAGTTCTTTACACATATAGAAAATATACATTGTAAATATAGATGTATATTATATACATGTTTGTGCGTGTAAATTCGTTTATGTACACAATTTCCTACTGTTTTGTGTTTCTGTTTACATATTCAAAGTTGAAACATGCATTTTTACAAACACATGAGTTCGATGCATATGCATAGAAAAAGGGATGCTGTTGATGTTGGTAAGCATGTGTCACATCTAGACAGAGCATTATTTCCACATGAAATGGTCCAGCTTAGCAGTATACAAGTTGTGTATGTTTGCACACAGTACCCAGTGTTTGAGCATGTGTTGCAGTATTAGCATTGTTAATTATATTTTTTTCATGTTAGTTGCGCAGAGGAATTTACACATTTCACCTGTTCGAAAAACAACTTATGCATGTCATTGGGCCGGATAGCGCCTAGAAGTCTACACAGAGTCCTATTTTTGCAGTCCAACAAGTGTACAGTGTATATATGTACAAATTGGTTGATATTCCAAGATTCCCCCAATTTATCTTCACATATATACGCAGATATTATATTCGTTGGATTGGTTTAAGGGAAATTTGCATGAAACCCAATATTTAATGGTGAAAACCATGGTTTCCTCTAGATTTTCCCTTGTATAAACCAATCCAATGATATATAGAACAACATATATACTGGTTGGTGGTTTGGACTATTTTTTATTTTCCATATATTGGGAATAATCATCCCGACTGACTTTCATGTTTTTCAGAGGGGTTGAAACCACCAACCAGTATCATATTACGATCATATTATTCATATATTATTACTATCATTACCATATTACCATATTATTGCCATATTACCATCACTACTATTATCATAACTATTATCATAACTATTATCACTATTACCATCGTATTATTACACTGTACCCTTTGGTAAACTAACATAACTATGGAAAATCACCATTTTTAATGTGAAAATCCACTATAAATGGCCATTTTCAATAGCTATGTTAAATTACTAGAGGGTATAGTGTATGTCTCTCCATCCCAATGTTGAGTCCGGGCGCTGAGAACTCCAGGCAGGGTTGGAGCTTGCTGGGCGTCCCAGCCCCGGCTGGCCACGGCAGTGTTGGCAAATTTGTCATGGCACAAGGCTTTGGAGGTGCTTCAGGTGGGGATTGTTATTTTTTTTTGTGTGTAAAGAAAAGCTGAAAGGTGATTTGATTATGTGATCATGATGGGATTTGTTTGAACGTATTTCTATGAAAATTAAGAGGTGTTTTTTGTTTTTTGTTGGACAGGAGCATGAACATCTAGTGTATCAACCATGTTGATTACGTTTACTTTGGTTTTCGCATTTTACTTTCTATTTTATGTTTATTGTTTTTGGTTTCTGTTTGTTTTTGTTTCCCCTTTTTACTTTGATGGCGCTTGGTGACTTGATGGATGTACCGCAATTATGCCCTCTGGTCTTTTCTTTTACATACCTACCGGAAATCACAACTTCTATCGGTAAATCATCTAGAAATGGGCCAATTTCCATAGCTTTGTTCAGTTAGAAAAGAGTAATGCTGAAAACGACCAGCCTGTTGTGCGTCCAGTGTTACCTTAAAATTCCGACGTAGCACTTGAATTCGTGAAGGAGCAAGCTATTGATATTGTTTGGTCATATATATATATATATATGTGTGTGTGTGTGTGCGTGTGTGTATAATGCATGTACATAGATGAGATAACACCAGCTAGGAGACACTAAGAGGTACCAAGGGGTTGATCCTGTTTAATTATTGCAAGCAGCATCTGAACACACATTATGAATCAATGATCAACTGGAGATTCATTGGCGAAAGAATGAGGGATATCACAAAGTGAACATGGATGAGGTAACCCTATCGACCTGTCAAAATGGAGACTTTTCGAGCAGAGAAACTGTTTCACGAGTTGCTGGAAAAAAATAAACCCCATTCTCTATTATTTAGCCAATTCAAACCGCTTGCAAAAATGCATGAAATCAGATGAAATGAACTGAACCGCACTGATTCGAATTGAATTGACATAAGTGAACTGATTAAGCAATGTATCAGAAAGATGTCATCCCTTCACCAGGCCATGCTGGAGCTGCAGATGCGAATCAATGAGTTTCACTGCAACGCTGTGCTGAAGGCGCCGCTGGAACCACCCAAAAATATGATTGGTAGGCAAGATGAACAGCACTGAACAGCCAAACAAATGCATTTGGAGATAGTTGGAAGATGATGATTGTGATGGTTTTCATCTGATCTATGCGTGGATATTTGTGTGGCACATTTGGAACCCGGAAAAGGATGGAAAAGATGGGTTGAGCAAACACTTATCTTTAAAAGACTTGGACGACTTATCTAATTTGTAATGAATTGTTCTACATGGATAGATATTGCGTTTGTAGTGGTTGCTTGCACTGGAAACCCAGCCCAGTGACGCGTCCAGCCCTGGTGGAATATTCTTCATGCCATTCCTTCAACTAGCATAGAACCTGCCAAAAAAGGAGTTGGAATGCCATTTTTCTCTAAACATGCGCGGATTCTCAGGGTCCATCGTAGTTTGCAGGATTCTCATTCCATCAAAGAAAGCCATGCAATTTCTATCAAAATCACCATTCTGGTTGGTTAACCCACAATTTTCAGACCATCGCCCACCCGAAAAAAACAACACGTTTTCCATGCCGAAGGCCAGTCCTTGGCATCAACAAGGTGCCCTTTTGAATCGGATGGCCCAGGCTCAGCTACAGCAGGACTGGACCCACCCGCCCTGTGTGGTGGAAGTTGGGCCCGAACTCCATGGACCTGAACACCAGCCCTCGCCAGCTCCGGATGCGTTTTTTAGGGCGCGTGCACCCAAACACGTGCCAGAGAGAATGCCAAAAAGAATGTCAGAATGAGTAGATGCCTGATATATGATATAATGCCAGAATGAATGCCTGAAAAGATGCCAGAAAGAATGTCAGAGATTATGCCAGATGGAATGCCCGAAAGAATGTCAGAATAGATGTCAGAAAGAATGTCAAGAATATATGCCAGATAGAACTTTTGACATAGACCTGCAGTTGATTACTTCTCGGTATGGCATTTAGCAACCTATTTTGATAGCACCAGCTTTCCATACCATAAGGCGAGGTGTTTGCGAATTAGCCAAGTGGGAAAAAGAGGGCTGTGTTTGGTTGCACACTTGGGATCTGAACAGTTGTCTAAAATGCCACGGTGGGGGTCACCCGAAATAACGTAATTCATTTTCTCCTCACCTAATATGGCAATGGTTTGGCTTTGCAGTTTTTCATTTCCAAGGGAAAATCATCAGAAACTGCAGCGTTTTTAGCAGAAATAAAGAAGCGGTGGGGCTTTCCTGTTGTATTTTTTTGGACATCAAGTCCAGGAACGCGGTTGAGTTCTGAGTGAAAACCAGCCTTGATTTTTGGAAGTTGGTGGGATCACTTGTTGGGGTCATACAACCGGTTGGAGGGGAAATGTTGCTTATGTTGAGTCCCTTGTTCGTATTTTTCTTTGAAGGTTGGAAGCGCCAACCGCTCCAAATCCACACCCAGATCTCGTGCCTCAGCGGATGCGAAGGACCAAGTGAGCCTCACTTCTGGCATGACTTCAGAGATCCCGTGGCCTACAGCCATGGGCCGGTTAGAGGCGCCATGGGGCCAGAAGTGGAGGAACATGTGCAGGAATCCGCATTAGGGGAAGAAAACCGTTGAAACCAAAGCTACTCCATTGAATGATGTTTTTTGCACATGTTTACAGGTCTAGTTGTCAAGACCTTTTTTTTTGTAGCAGGGATCGGAGGTGCACAGTATTCAAACTATGTAGATATATATATATATATACATGTATATATTTATTTATTTATTTATTTATTTATTTATTTAATGATTATAGCCAGGGGACATTGGGACATGTTTGAAGCCGGGGACGACCTGCCCGGGCTCCAGATCATGAAGCGCCAGCACATCCAATGCGAAACCTGGATGCAAACGGTAGAGCTGGCCAGAGCCGACAAGAGCTGGCCTGGCTGGTCACATGTAAACCACTCTGTAAAAGATGCACCAACAGGTTATATACATAATGATGTAGTCAATCGAGACAAGATGCACCAACATATATGATGATATATACACCCTTGTTCATTCATATTGATGTATATATAATTGTGTTCACCCAAATTTATCATAGGCTTCATCATTTGAACATGAGCATAAGCGCTATGACTAGCTGTATGTTGCCAACATATCCTGAGTGATTCACGTGGAACTGAGACAAGGGAGGTTCCAGTGCAGAAGGGAGCGGTTGGGAGCTATAGGTACCCATGGGCATCCAATTCCAAAGGTGCCAGTCTGATATCGGGATTGATCCATTGTTAATCCATGTTAATCCCATCCCCCTAAGATTTGCCGGGAATTGGTGACACGTGTGCGAGTACAGGGAAGGATTGCCTATATTTACATCCTAATTCCATGGTTGAGGGATATACATGTACATATATATATATATAAATCCTTTTCACGATTCGTGCGCTGTTAAACCATCATTTTTGACGGGGAAACCTTTATGAATAGGGAGAAAGGATATATATTCGATCCCATTTAACCGTTAATTCACCACCATTGTTGATGGCTAAATCCTGATTTCTGATGGTCAACTCGCACTTGTCCACGATATGTCATGATTGAATCTCATAAAATCAGCATTTTTCATCGTTAAATCATGTTAAATCCCCAATTTCCCAGGGTTTAATCCACAAGCCGCGGTGCTTGGACGCTTGGACTGAGGACGTCCTGGCGTTCGGAGCCCTGCTGACGGCCAGCAAGAGAAGTTGGCAAACGGCGCTGCAAATCTTAGGGTTCATGCAGTCTCCAGAGCCTTGGAAATCGCCTTGGTTTGTAGTGGTGATGGTGATTCCTGGATGGTGAGGCGATAACCATCTTAAGGATGGGATAATGATGAAGATAGGAATGGGATGATCATAGGATATGAATTGGTTTTCCCATATATAAACAATTTGGGATTTCTGACCCTCGTCCAACATTCCATACTTGGATGTGCATCCTGGTCACTAAGCGGATGATGAACGCGTATCTATCACCCACATTTAGCTGGGGATTGGGGTTATCGCGTAGTTAAACTGGGTTACACCCATGGTCGCCAGCCACTTACTAAGTGGAATGCCCACCCGAGTAGAGATACATACGAGATGGTACTTCATACTTAGCTAATCTTAGCTACATTTGTTCATAACTTCTATGGCCAGGGTTTATAGTAGAACGCAGTAGGTGTGCCTATAGTCGATGGTCACGAACCAACTTATAACTGGGGCGGCACCATTTTGTACAAGTATATCAAAATATCCCACTAAAAAGACTATATGCTTGCTATACCACCATTTGTATTTGTTATACAATTCCTCATTATATATTCCTATGTCATTATCATTCCTATAATATTCCAAGACACGGTACCAGAAACCTGACGTTTGCGTCCCAGGATGTGGTCAGCTTCTCTGCAGGCATTGCAGCCACCGGTGTCACGCACGAGTCGTGGCGTTTGGGGCTGCAGCTGTGCCGCCAGATGAATGCTAAGAAGGCGGGACACACGAAGCTGCGAGCATATCAAAAAGAGATTCCTTTGGGGATTACCCCATGGATCATTTTTGGCTAGCAACATCTAGTAGACATAGTTAAACCATCGCATACCTCGTTTTATAAATGGTTGAATCCAGGAATCGGGGACTTGATAACTGGGGTCAGTAGCCACTTACGATCTGTGGGATGATCCTCCAAGTAGCCTCTTCTCTCTGAAAGTCACCATGTGTATCCATTTCATCCGTTTATAGAACGTGATTTTTGAATGGGTTCTTTAAAAGGAACCAGTGAAAGAAGAGATTCATTCGACATCAGTTTGGACAAAATATGTTGTAATTAAAATTCATTGAGAACAAAACGTTGGTAAGGTGCTGGGTTAATCATAACTTGAAATTGTCTCGTCTTTGGCAGGTGATGATGAACTCAATCACATTGACCTCGCTCCTGACTGCTTGTGAACCAGGACCATTTCTTTTGATGTTCCATGATATTCCCACAGAAAAAGGCCTGACGGGTAGCTCCAACCTATTCCCTACGCACAAAGAGGCTCCTTGGTAAAAGTGAACTTGAATGTTTGGGGCGTGTCATGATCGAAACCTTGGTGCTTATAGTTGAACTATAGTGAATGGTCAATGACAAGCCTGTAATTCCAGGCCTTCAGTACAGAAGACAAGAGTATTGAGCAGTTATTCAAGGTTCACAGGATTGGCTTTGCTGACGGAGTTCTACTTGCAAGCCATCGTGGTATTATTTTTTGTTTGGTCTAAATCTCAACGGTTCAATTTATGCACTGTGATGTGATATTATCATTGCTCGCTGCTAAAATTCTTGGAGAACTAATGTGAAACACGCAGGCTGCATTCAAAGCTTTTGCCAATAAACAACATGGGAACCGGTAGTACCTGTACCGAGAGAAAATATGGGGATGCAACGCAGAAAAGCTGGTTGAAGCAGCCAGTGTTTGCTCTATGTTATTTTTCTGGAATTGGAAGCATATGTTTTTGTTTCGCAATTGGGACCCTATATAACGTTGTTTCGCACACGAACTGCTTGGTGGTCAACTAAAGCATCCCATACCATCCATGTATTTGGGCAAATTTATTCTGTTCCTAGGGTATTGTCATTGTTGCATTATATAAGTACTGGGGAGACCCTGGATGAGTAGTTTACTGCAACTTGTTTTTTGTTCCTTTTCATAGTGGTGATGTATATAATTAACTATAAATTAAAAACATGAATGTATATATATATATATATATATAGATACAGTAAGAGATAATTAAGTATAGATTGGCCAGCCAGGGAAAAAGGGAACATGCAGGGGGCCCAATCTAAGATTGTCATGTTCAAGCATTCTGAACAAAAAGGACAACAAAAAACATCACATACATGTTACATGTTATATATATATAATCAAATGTATATATATATATGCAGTTATATGTATATATATATATATATGCAAAATGCAGACATATCTAAATATGAACATTGGGGGTTTTTAATCTCCACGTTGCGTGAAATCCCGCGGCTGGCGTGTGCCGAAGCAGCTGGGGCAGTAGGACAGTGCTGGGAGATTGCCCTGGAGCAGCTGCGGCTCGGCTCGGAATGCTTACCGCTTGGAGGCATCATCCTGAGGATGTACATATATTAAATTTATTATATACATAGATTTATTTATACATACTATATATTTGTTCTAATATAGAATTTAGATTGACTTAGTTTATATCGGATTTATTACTAGTGATGTGCTTATACTTACATTTTATCATCAGTAGTTTATAATCGACATTCATATATAAACAATAACAGCTATAGTTTTTGGTTTTTGTTGTTTATATGTATACGTGCGTGTCATTCTATATGCATACGGTCACATCGAATCCCATTAGCTCCCCGACAAAAGTGGAACAAAAGGTGCTACCGACGCTGTCAATCACAACGCCCCTCAATGGATGTCGAATGACTTGGAGAGAGGTCTTTATTTCTGGTGACACATGCCTGATGCACCACTGTTTGCGATGTTCCAAGGATGGGACACAGAAACATCTCTAATCACTTTCAATAATTTGCTTGCTTTGCAGCCACGGTCTCTTGTGACTCTTGTTCCAACTTTTCGGTTATGTACATCCCTGTCATCCCAGATCAATGCGGGATTGGTAAGACCTTACCCCCTGGGATTTTTTACATCATGTACGTATCTACCCTCCGCTATGGAAGATGACTCATTCACACAGTTTGATGATTCACCAAGTAAAAATGTCTTTTATTATCCATAGCAACTATATAGTTTGTAATTACCTCAGGATACATGTACCAATACTATATATACATGCATGTATACATGTCATTATAGATTTATGATTATATTCCGTAAATCCATTTTATGTTTTGATGTATTTATATATATATATAGAGCATATATATATATATATTTATTTACACCTGATATTTGATCTGGTTGGTGGTTTGGAACATGTGTATTTTTTTCATATATTGGGAATTTCATCATGCCAACTGACGAACTCATATTTTTCAGAAGGGTAGGTCTACCACCAACCAGTGATATAATGTATCATGTATAGCTACAAATGATCGCGAAGTTTTCCCTTCACGCCAGGCACCTCAGCCAGCTGCAGCGTTTGCAGCTCGGCGCCGTGGCGAGCAACGCCGCCATGGGGCCCTTGGGCACAGTGGGGCGCTGGCAGCAGGTGCTGAGGCTGGCGATGATCAGGCCGGGGCAAGCTGGGGGAGCTAAGGCATGATTTATCATAGCTTTAGACGGCTATAGAGTGTGTATATTATATATTACATCTTTCTATCTATCTATCTATCTATCTACCTACCTATCTATCTATCTATCTATCTATCTATCTGTATATATATATATGGGATTTAATATAGTTATGCTTTAATGGGATTTAGTATGATTTGGTGGGATTGATCATATCCAGAAATCGTGATTTAATGGGAGTTAATGGGATCTGATGGTGATTTAATGATGATATTTGCCCTCTGGTTATTTAAGAGTTTGCGATCTGGAATATAGGGATTTAATGAGGATATACTGAACTATTCATGCTTTCTGCTAGTGGAATATTGATGAATATCGTGCCCTCCGGTTTCAACATAGCCATGGAAGCAATGGCCCGTTTAGTTTGATGTGAGTAAAGCAATAGGACCCACGAGAATTTACAGGAAAATCACTGACACAACTAGTGTTTGTGATACATCTATCAAACTAGTTATAATGGTGGTTAAAAAACAACAAACATAACTGGCTGGCACGATCTTGTGGGATTGGATTGTGAGTGCAAATCAGGAGAAAACTCGGCACACCATAGAAAAACAGGGATTTCACCACCAAGTGCCATCACAAACGATGTAGACTATGGTTGATTATGTATTAACCAAAACCGATATGTAAAGTGCTTAGCGACTCTGCGGCGAATGCCACATCACACCCAAGTATAATTTCTCACTTTAACCAGCCAAAAAGGTCAGATTAGATTCTTAGACTTTTAACATGTGTTCTTAAATTATGGGGGTTCAACCATTCTTCATGCTTCATGGTGCTTAGTGAGCCATTCAATAGCCCAAAAGAAATGGGGCGATCGAGGCCAGACACAGTGAGCTGGTCCCTGGCCGTGAATGCTTGTCCCTCGGCCTATGGCCATTGGTTGCCCTGGCGAGTTTCTCCCAGTGTCTATGGAAATTTTGAAACATGAGCTGCGAGTTCCACAACTTGATTTTCACCATATTGGCGAAAAAATTAAACAGGTTGCCAGGAAAAATTGGCATGAACGGCTCCACTCCGATAGACATCCGAAATATGGGGGTCATTCGTTCCCACTATGTATATTTATACATCTATTTTGTTGAAGCCGCCCTCCGGCCCTTTCACTTCTGACATGTTTCTTTGTTTTGGCAGGTTAGGTACTGGGATGATCCCTGCAGATGGCTTAAATGCTTGGTGGTTAGGGTGCAGCCCGTTGTGCATCTCTGAACTGAAAGGAACCCTGCAACTGAGCCTCAAACCGTCTCACGCCATTTTACCATTACATGTTTGAACATCACAAGAGGCCTCGTTAAAAAAAACAAGTTGTCGAACTTATTTTTTCTCTAAGGCTAAGGTGTTAAACTGTTAAATCCCAGAATAAACAAACCTTTGGGTATGGTTTTCAATGCCCACACAAGTTATATATATTATATTGGGTATAGTAACAGGATCAGATTATCGGTTTGGTGCTTTGCTTGTTGTTCCCATCCTGCATGCTATAGTGATTGATATTACTTCTTAATATTACTTGGTCGTTTTTGCTTAGTCTTATATTCCAATATCTCAAGGATATCCCATTGGGTATGTAGACCTGGAGGTATATCCCCTGGATCATCAGGATCCTGATCTTAGGTAGCGCGTCCAACGTTTGGGCAGAGGCCCTGCAGCTGGCAGCAGAGGGAGGATCTCTGGATGCTGCGGTGGCTGCGTGCGAGCGTGTGCGCAGATGGCAGTGGGGCAACTCAGATCGACCGGCCATTTTTCCGACAAATGTTTGGAGCCACGGAACCGGAAAGGTGTGATTTATACCTTTCTTGAAATGATTCGGACCTACAGATTTTAACTTATAATACAAAATACTACAAAGATGTACTGTAAATCCGCCTAGCCGGTAACTGGTCTGAAACCCACGGAGTATCCCAGCAACAGAGGGTACTGCTGCAAATTTTTACATACTTGAAATCCACAAGCAAGCTTCACCCCAAAACCAGTTAGCTGTTGGAGAGTTATCCCTCAAGGAGCGTAGTTTAGTTTGTTTCTTTTTGATTTGCCTGGGAAGATAGGAGGAATGGTCACGAAAGCTTGTTAGGATTGCTCCGATTGATTGTTCCTTCGTCAAAGCAAATGGACTGCCGCACACATTTAAATTTATAAGCAATAAAGGTACATGTCTATGGGCAGAAAAGAAACAACTCAACTTGATCACCGTTTCCCTCTCAAAACGGAACTAATTAACCGTCTGGTAATTTCACTTGTATCCATGTGTAGGTGATTTAGCCATTAAAAATTACCATCTCCCATGGCAAACTATAATTAATTTACCAAACAGGCCTGCCGTAGCCTGAAGATGGTCACCAGGCTCTTGGTGTAAGAGATGGATGTAGTATCCCATAGATGGATATAATATCCCTTCCACATACTTTTGCAGCAGAGGTACAATTGTTTTGTTTCCCTTTCTCCAGCACCAACATGATTGCGCCCGGGTGCCTGGCTACACCCAGGTTGGCTTTGGGCATGTTGATGGGTCGAAAATCTACAGCCAAGCCTTCTCCTGAATCTTGGTCCTACAGGGCGGTCGGCATTGTATTGACGGCCACTAGCCATCGTTACCATCCGCGGATGGAAATGTCTTTGGACCGTTTCAAGTTACCACCTTGAAGCAAATGTTTGGAGCCATCTACATGTTGACCCATGTTGAACCACTGTGCTCATAGGTGTCAGAAAGTCATCCCCAATAATAAACCTACCATTTGGGGATGGTTTATACCACCTATTTATGGTGAACGTATAGAGTTTCCAAGCACTGCCACAGCCTGAGGCAAGCGTTGCCCGAGAGGCCTGGGCCTTGTCCAAAGATCCGGCAGTGGCCAGGCGGGAAATCTGCAAGATGGGGATTTAACGGGTAGGAATGTGGATTCTAAATGACATTGTATGACTTGACTATACATTGATAGTTGTATAGTATGTATAGTATAGTATATAGTATATATATATAAACATATAATATAACGTAATATATATATAATAGTTATCCCTAACCTTATAGTTATAGTAGGTTGTACAATTATTCCAAAACTATTGTCAGGCTTGACAAACTTTGCTGACTGCAAGTTTTCAGCTGCATATTGGGATCTTAGCAAAGTTAGCAAAGTTAACACATCAACTATCCACTACATATAATATATATATATAATATATTGCATCACTATATACTTATCCCAACAAATATCGAACATTTAGATCTTGCCAAAATAATGAGTATCTAGTTTTTGCTACGGGATCTTTTTGGGGATGACTATAAGCCTTGCTGAGTGGAAGTTTTAATCAGGATGTTGGGAAGTTAACAAAGGTAACACATCAACTAATGACCGAAAATGGATGATTTGAGATATTGGATAATTACTCAGCATACTACATTAATCATCCAAATGTAGGATGATAAATGATGGATAGTTTAAGGTCGCCCATGTCCACATGAGCAGATGAGGGTGTAACTCAGCTCAAAGGGACAATGGGTGATGCATGGTGAAAATCCAATCGTCCTCCTTCCTTAAGACATTGGGAAGTCAACCGGCCAGACAATTTATGGCATAATGGTTGGTATTAGGCAATAAATGGTCAGGATATCAACGACAAAGATTTGGATGTTTAGGTATACGTTAACGGGTGGAAAATGGAAATCCAAGGCAGTAGATGGTGAAAATAGTGAGTCAATAAGTTTGCAATTTTTACTGTTCCGATTTTTTTGAGATCACTACAGCTGCAAGCTGCATAGGAGCCTTTTTCGGCTCGTATCCGTGGGGCCGATTTTTGGGGGCTTGCTTGCTCCAGCACCCCACGGGGTATGTCCCCAAGAGTTCAGCCATTGCCACACCAATTCGCGGGATGACCTGGGATGACCTCTTGCTTTGAGTTCTGAGAGATCAAAATTTATCGCGCCTGGCACCCTTAGATTTGCAGATGTCCACATTTAAATAAGGTGATGTTCTTTGCCTTCCCGCCCGTGTGGAGGCCGACCCGCGCGCAAGCGAGAGACCTGACTCGACGAGCATGTGAGCTAGCGAAGATCGCGGTTGCCATGCCTGAGAGGTTTCAGGTTGGGGCGCCTGGTGCTTGGAGCATATGGGAACTTGGGGGTTTATGGCAACCGCAACTCCCAAAAAGATGCCAAAAAGTTCCAGAGACCTGACACTATGGAGAAAACATCATCAATAGCATCCTAGATATGGTTTTAGGCATCTTCTTGGGGGTTGCTATAAACCAAATACACAATTGACATTTAAACCTCAGAAAAGGTTGCATAATGGGATATAGTGCGGAAAACACTGGATATATGAATATATTTGATACATACATATACATATATACATATACATTTGCACATATAGAAGCAACAAAGGGTTCTACCTTCCAGTAAACATGAGTAAAGTGACATAGCGCGATGAAAATCCACAGGTTTCCCGTTCGGAAATTATCTACACATGGTTGAATGATCCTTATCTATGATAACTGGAGGGTAACCAAACAAAAACGCAGGAACGTAGTTT
Source organism: Cladocopium goreaui (assembly GCA_947184155.2). Taxonomy (NCBI): domain Eukaryota; class Dinophyceae; order Suessiales; family Symbiodiniaceae; genus Cladocopium; species Cladocopium goreaui. The sequence continues at coordinate 122,801 of CAMXCT020001211.1, forward strand.
CAACCCACTAAAGATATCAAAACGTTGTGTTGTAAGCAGGAAAGATAGCAAACCGGGATCAAATCCAGCAATTGGATAGAGTTCTGGGTAAATCATGGGGGCCTCATTGGCCGAGCAAGCCCAGCAAATGATGATTAATTAATCATAGGAGTGGGGAGATCATCCATGTGTTTGCCACTTTGGGGATTTTTGCACAGCTGATGCTTGGGAGGGTTAAACCAGTAAGATGGGCGTCTAACCCACATGACTTCTGTTCCATTAGGCGAACAATTATTGGATGTGGGATGGCTGAATCCCTGTGTTTTGGTTGTTCGACACTTTGGCTGGTTGAATTTCGCATTTTTCGCACTTTTTCGTGGCAACGCTGGTCGTGTTTGGTGCGGGTCATTCGGAATGCCCCAGGGGTCCCCCAGGGGTCCCCTACCGGTCCCCTGGGTCGGGCCCGAGGGATCATACCAGGCACGAGAATTGGCGAGTTTGCTTTGGTCTTTGGCCGCTTCGAAGCAGTGGCAGTGGGGCTGAGATATGCTGTGTCAAAGTGATCCAGGGGACCACAGATGTTCAAGACTGGTTGGTGCTTTGGAACATGTTTTATTTTCCCCAATAGTTGGGATGATGATCCAATCTGACGAATATTTTTCAAGGGGCTTAAACCACCAATTAGAAGATGTTGACTTGATTCAATCACGCATTGTCTTCTTTCTTGCTGGTGATTTCCATTGTTTGCAAATGTTGATTGGACAAATCAATGTCTTTGCCAGTGAAAGAAATATTACTTAAATACTGTATGAATTCAATATTAACTATCTACGAATTAAATGGTTTTTATTGGTCTAATCCCAGCATCTTTCATATTTATGGGACACATTTCCCATTCATACTCCCAGGTGGTTTTATGAAGCTGCTGGGGTGTGTTGCTGGTGAAACCAGAACTACTATCTACTACTGTTGTATCATCATCATATTTTATTGGGATGTTGCACACAATCATGGATCATAAATAGTCGTTATCAACACTATTGTATCATAGTTTGTTTTATTAGTTTATCAAAACTATGTCAAACACACTTATAATACCGATTCATAATGATATTACCATTGCCCCATGATATGCGCAAAAATGATTACTGATATCCGCCAAGATCATTTTTCATGATATTCCATTTGCATCCCAAACTTCTATCAATAACAATCGGGGGGTTCTTGAAATGGGGATTCCCAAAACCATGGTTGAATTCTAAAATGGTCTACAGTAATTTGGATGATTTGGGGGTACCCCCCATAACTTAGGAAACCTCCATAATAACAAATCATGTTAGTAGACAGTAAACCATATCAATATGCTATCATCTTCTCATATTTCCAGTAGTGTTTTTTATGTGGTTTCATAGAGATAACAAATAAAAGTGAGATAATCATTGTATTATTGAGTATTCCCATTCATGTTAGCAAACCCAATAATAGACCAAAACAATATTGGTTTACTGAATTATATATTATGGTCTATTGTTAATGATAATGTTGAATCATTGGTTTATTACGTTCGAGAATGGTTTATCATCTATTATAAATTATAACCTGTGTTATTGTATGTTAAGCCATTGTAAACCATGTTTTTTTAAATCATCTATCAAAATGTGATTATCATTGGATTGGTTTAAGGGAAAATCTACAACCCCCCATATTCAAATTTAATGGTAAAAACTATGGTTTCTTGTAGATTTTCCCTTAAACCAATCGAATAATCCCCATTTCTTGTAGATTTTCCCACCAATCGAATACCCTCCGGTAAACTAACATAGCTATTGAAAATGGCCATTTATAGTGAGTTTTCCCATTAAAAATGGTGATTTTCTATAGTTATGTTAAATTCCCAGAGGGTAATCCCCATGGTCCCCATGATTCCTCTCCCAGGTCTCCGTTGCCTACGTCGACCCCGCGTTGCTGGTCACGTCCTGCCGCCTGGCGCTGCCGGAGCTGTCGCTGCAGGGGCTGGCGAATGTGGCCATGGCCCTGGCGACGCGGCGTGTGTAAGCCGCTGGTAGAAACGGTGGATTTCTACGGTGAAAAAGGTGATCAGTATGATATCAGTAGGTTACCTAGGTCGACAATAGTCGGAAAATCGTGGGAAAATGTAGATTGAAGTGGTATTTTTGGGAAAAGATGGGAAGTTGAAGTGCTTCAGAGGAGTGAAAAGTGATGAAAAGTGATGAAAAGTGATGAAAAGTGATGAAAAGTGATGAAAAGTGATGAAAAGTGATGAAAAGTGATGAAAAGTGGGATTTATGCTGTCAAGTGGAGCGTTAGTGCTGGATTTAAATGGTTTAGAGGAGAAACGTGCAGAATAATATTTTTTGGGGGAAAACAGAAACATGAAGATGTCCAGGTGTCTAATAAGAAGGTCGAAGAACTTGGATTTATGCAATGATCATTGGGCCTTATCGTGGAACAATGAGAAAATCCCATTGTTTTATCCCGGAAAAACAGCATGTCCGATCAAATCTTGGCAAACTTTGGTCCGAATTGTTGCTCAGTCGAGTCGGGATGGTTCCTATTGTAATCCTGCGTTCTATCTGGCAGCAATAGTTTAGGTATGATACCTTACTAATTATGTTTAAGTTTTTAACCCGGAAAATATGGGTGTCCAACCAGAAAAAAAATATATAGGCTTTACCCGGCAACAATTTGGATCAGTCCGAAACTGGGGTTGCACCAGCAAAAAAGGAGATGCTCCGTGGGAGTATAGCTTGAATGTGTTTGGTCGGTATTTTGATGTGCACACCAGGAATCAGAAGTGGTGGATATCCGGATGATCTCCCACATAGACTTGAGGAAAACATACTGGATCCTCTTTATCGCCGGTTTATCAGTTCTGCTTATATAAAATATATAAAGCCACGTACCAACTTGGATCCAGGTAAATCTTGGGTGAATGGTCGGTTCAGGATGGCACCAAGCGCTGGTGCTAAACCTTGGTGATGTGGGCGCCAGGCCTGCGTATAAACTCTTTCCACAGGTGACTCTCGGTAAGGGGGTCATAAACAACAAACTGCACTTGCAATATGATACAAATTAATACAAATTAAGTCATTGAGTAACTAAATACATTAACTATGATGAATTTCACAGACAGACGGAAAGACATATCGATAGATAGGTAGATAGACACACACACACACACACACTGTGAGAGATACATAGCGAGATGGACAGAGGGGTAGACCGATCTATAGATAGAGACCGTAGATAGAAAGAACGAAAGATCGATAGACCAAAACAAAGAACCATATTGATTTAGAATCACAACCTCTGATTACGTTTTTTTTTTTTAATACCATTCCCCCACTTGATAATTAGATAAAGTAGGGGCTTAGACAACCCCATCGCTACATTGAGGCCAGCAGCCACTTCGATCACTGGCAGCAGTTGCAGTGGGAGCAGATGGACGCCATGTTGCGGAGACTCCAAGCAGAGCTGTCCACCCGAGCAGCAGAGTCTCGGTGGCCAAGGGACGTTGCCATGCTGCAGGACAGTGATTTGGTTGTGGGGACGGCATTTGAAAGTTGGTCGTTTCAGTGGCTTTGAGCCGTTTCTTGGGGTGCATTCTTTGTTTGGATCTGTTTTGTATGATATGAGTTGGACATGATTCTGACATGATTATAGTTCACAGGATTCATTTCATTTATTATTAATAGTTCTTCTTTTCCACCGGGTGGTGGTTTGGAACATGTTTTATTTTTCCATATGTTGGGAAAAAGAATCCCAACTGACGAACTCATATTTTTCAGAGGGGTGGGTCAACCACCAACCAGTTTTTTCCATTAACCATTTAAGCACATTAACCCCATCAAAATCCAATCATTTTTGGATGTTCAAAATCCAATTAAAAGCCAGTTCTATTGCATTGAATTGCATGACTGCCTTATTTGTTCATGGTTAAATCAGCTTGAAATCCCAGTATGATGGTTAAACCATTAGCCGTTTACCATTGTTAATCAAATTCCTTGGGTTTACCATTGTTAATCATTTACCATTACCAGCTAGTTACCAGTCCATCCCATCCCAGCCTGCTGTTCTCCCCGGCATCGCTCCCGCACCGTCGCCGCCAGGACAGGGCGGCGCGCGTTCTGGACATCCTCTGGGCCTGCCACTTCTCGGGGCAACTTCAGCGGCAGATGCTCCAGGCCGCCAGGAGCCGTTTCGGTGAATCGCCGGGAGATACCAATAGGGATAAGGATGGTTAAATAATTGTTAATAATATGGTTAATGAATGTTAATGATTAATAGTTAGAATGGCTAATGAATGTTAATGATTAATAGTTAGTATGGCTAATGAATGTTAATGATTAATAGTTAGTTAATATGGCTAATGAATGGTGATTAATGTGTAACCCTCTGGTAAATTAACAGGCACTGAAAATCACCAATTTGTAGTGGAAACTCATCTTCCAACCCCCTATTTGGCAGGGTCTATGTTAATTTACTAGAGGGTATATAAATACCGGCTCATGATGGTTAATAGGTAATGCATGTTAATGATTAATATGGTTCATGATGGGTTAATGATAGTTAATTTGGTTAATAGTGGTTCATAATGGTGATGAATGGTGACAAATGAAATATATGTTTAATCTGTGTAAAATTTAGTGACCCTATATGAACCTTATATATTATTAAATAGGGATAATCACCTCCATATGGGTGACATACCTCACTGGACTTTGATTCCCCAGCCGCAAGTTTCAGCTTTGTGAAATATACCAAATTGACCTACAGATTTATGCAATAACTAAATAGGCTATTGCCACAGGTTATAATACCTATATATAGCGGGATATACTAAGGTCTTTTGCGAATTTCTGGTTAGTAACTGTAGGTTGTAAATACCACAAACTATCCCAAGTACATTCCATTTTAACTTAGCGGTTCAACTCCGAGAGACCCATCACTGCGCAGTGATGGGATGATGTATCCCAGCCATCCCAGCCCCCTCATATTACCCACGTCACATGGTTCCAAACAGATGTAATTATATGTAAAGCCTTTCCAAAACTATGGTTTCTGGGGCATGTTACTGATTTGGGGGAGATTATCCCAACTGACTCTTTTTAATGAAGAACGATCTCAGGACTTTGCTGATGCGGCTGGCAGACCTCATCGGCCGGAGAACGTCAATGGCATATGGAGCCATGCTGGTGCCAGGTTGGGCGCGTGGGGGATCTTGGTGCCGGGGACCTAAATTGCTGGTAAATTAACATAGACCCTGAAAATAGCCCAGTTTTAATGGAAACCAATCGTCCAACCCCTATCTGGCAGGGTCTATGTTAATTTACCAGAGGGTAAATTGCTGGTATAGTTTTGGATGTTCATCCCCCATTGCCCCAAGTATGGTATGTAACAGGCTTTGATCCATCTTTTGGCTGTCAAATCTGTCAAGAAAGATTACATTTAAGCTAGCAAACACCAACGCACAAGGGATTTAAAGTAACATGGAGCCAGGCAAAATTGCAGGGATAGAAACCGGAGGGATCTACCGATCTATCCTTCAGATCCCATCAAAGCTTCAAGATTGAAAACCAACAAGACCGGGACCTACCAGTTAACCATCAACAAATGGGGACTTTATCAGAAAGACCATGATGAATCTAGAAAATTGATCAACAAAATCACGGGTCAGTCAAGGGCCTAGTTTCAAGACCAGACTTCCCACCATAACACCGCAGACTGTTTCGTGACTAATCACGTGAAATCTGAGGATCTCAACCAGGTACTCGACACGCAGACCATGAGCCCCCGTGAGCCGCCAGCAGCGCAGGGAATGAAGACGATGGCCATCCTGGTACTCCTCACCTGGTCTTGGAACCTTTGAAATCGCTTGATGTACCCTCCAAACGAACATGGCACTGGAAAAGGTTCCATTTATAGATGGTGTTCCCATTCGAAACCTCCATTTGCAGAGGATTTTCAATTGCCATGTTTTTAACATAGCTATGGAAAATGGCCCATTATGGCCCATTTATAGATGATTTTAGTATTGTATACACATGGTGGGTTTCAACATATAGTTATGTATAGTTATGTTAGTTTGCCAGAGGGTAAGAGAAAGTTTAGAGCCAAGGGAACGGCAATCATTAATCCTGAATCCCTCCTCCCTTCCATGAATCACCCCGTCAACCAACCATGGTTTTGTAGGTCATGGGAAAGCATAGAAACCACTTAGGGTGTGTTTTTTTCGGCAAAATATAAAATATATTAGGGGAATGGGAATAATAGCAATGTAACATCATTGTTTTCTTAACACATGCTTTCAACTATTGGGTGAGTTCTCCTTGCTGTATTTGGTCTGATGTTTGTGTGCCAAAAAAATCCAACTGATTAGGATAGGTTTGTTTTCCCGGCAGTGGTACGGTGCCGTAGAATACCAATACATTCAATACTTAAGTGATTAATAAACGACCATTGCTGATGGGTTTGTTGGGTTTGTTTGGAAATTAGGTACCCCCAAAATCCACTGGTGACTGATTCTTGTCCTCAGGATTTGGGTGATAGAGGAGTGGTGTACAAGCCGCCATCCTTCTGGCAGGTGCTGCAGGGGCTACCCGAAACGGTGATGTACAGCTAAGCTAAGCTATTAAAGATTGCCGTGTTTAATAGGCAAGTCGGCAAGTCATCTACAGATGGGGAATGTTCCATGGCATGGTAAATTCCGAGAGGTTTGTGAGCATATATATATATATACACAGTATCTAAAGACATGTCTACAGGCACACAAACATGTAGGAACCCCCCAGCACAGTCTTGCAACAGAGGCAGTTTCTCTTAGTCATATCAAGCTTGGGAAATGATGGAACTGTGTTTGGGCTATTGTTCCCTTTAAAAAAAATGTATTGGATGAACATTCAAAATTGCATGATTGTTGTTTTCCCCAAAAACATATGATTTTGAAAAAAACAGCTGGTCTGGTTGGTTAAATTTGGTTTTATTTAAACATACATAGACTTGGTGCGTTTATCCAGGCTTTTTGGTTGGGTCAGAACTCGCGACAACATGACTAGTCTTCCCTGTTCGTCGTGTGCGTATATATGTCAATGCATGTCATTAAATAGCATGCAGGTCATGATGTACTTATATATGACTGCGTGACTAAGCAATTCATTTTGGAGCAATTACAATCCTACTAGAAGCCTTTGATTTTTCATTTTCATTATGATCAGTTGCATTGAAACAAGAAAACACACAGCTATTATAAATCCCCAATATAATAATATAGCTATCCCACCGTGAGCCACCATGGTTGTTGCAATAAGCCTTTGATAGCCTATGGAAAGTACATTTAATTTAAGTAACACATTGCTTTCTATAGTTTTGCAATAAACATACATATATAATTATAGAGTGCCGCTTTGTAATCCCCCTGCACTATATTCCCTGCAATGCCACTATATCATCCCAATAACCAATCCCACTGTATAATCCCATTATACAATCGCACTATATAATCCCACTATATAATCAAATTATGTTTAGTACTATACCGAAGGGTCTTCATGTACTGCCAATAGCTCTACCTTCGCAGGGGCCAAAACGGCCAGGTGGACGACGGCAAGGATGAGCCGGCGGATGATGCACTGCGACTCTCGCAATTCACCCAGGCGTGAAGCCGTTCACCTGTGCCATGTGTATACATACAATTATGTATGATGTATGTATACACATTGCGCAGGTGAACAACTAAACCCACACACACATTTACATCGCGATTACATTAGATTGCATTGCATTGTATTGCGCATACATATATTATACAACTGTAGACTGGTGACCGCATTCTCCATCATTGCCCATCAATGTGCTCACAAATTGGATGTACTCCCCAAACAGTTGCAACTTGTTCAAGGGGGACATGAGATCTTTGACACCATTGGATGATAAAAAGATACCCCCCATTCTCCCATTCTTAGACAACTCCCAGTGATTTCTGTGACTTCCCAGCTTTTTCAGCTCGATCCCGGAAAAAAATGGCGCAGCCATGGTCGTTGATCCAGTGCAATCAACGGATCGCCGCCTGCAAGACGGGCTCGCAATGGCAAGAAGCTGCGCACTTGTTGCAGCAGATTCCCACACGAGCGCTTCAGGTCTCGCTGTGTTTCTTTTTGTGTTGGGTGGTGCTTGAGAGGGTATGACAAGTTGAACAAGATTGAGCCGGGTGTCGTGACCATACTATACCCATGTAGCACCAAGTGGGAGATTTAAAATTAGCGTCCAGATGTCAGATTCCAGATAAACTACACCAACTTATTCGCAATGATTAAACATGATCAACCATTAAGATCATGTATTAGTGGATGTTTCCCACGATTGTGATTCTGTTTTTTTGTTTGCATTTATTTATCTATATGAATTTTCTTGGATCTTATTCCCTATGTGGGTACCTAGAAACCCAACCTTTGACAAGGAACATGTTGCTTAGTTTAAAACTTCGTCAGCTGCTGTTGCAATGGAGGAACAAGTCACATCATAATTGGTTTTGATGGTGCCCGTCTACCCATGTAGCTGATGAAATTCATCACTTTTGATGCGTACCCTTAGCACACTCAATTTGTGTACCCTCTGGTAATTTAACATAGCAATGGAAAATCACCATTTATAGTGGATTTTCCCATTAAAAATGGTGATTTTCCATAGCTATGTTAGTTTACCAGAGGGTAATGATTCTTTGATATAGTTTGTTTTGGCGCCTTCCACTCTCACCTATCCAGTGGTAAAGTGACATAGCTTTGGAAATCAGCATTTTTCATAGGGAAATCTCCCGATACATGGGCTACGGTTTCCATAGCAAACTGTTAGGAATACCGGAGGGTAGTCATGTATCCCATATCCATGATTACCAGTCATATTCCCATCATGTCACTCGCTAAATCACCAACCTTTATGGCTTATATAATCCCCGAGCCCCATGATTTACCATATTTTTACCATATAAGGTAGTGCACCCACAGTTCTAAGTTCATGTATCACCTTCATCAACTATGGACAAATGTACCATAAACCCTAGTGAACTTGGACTAATGTTCACCAACTTAACTAACTATAGGGCACCATTGTAGCTATCCAGCTATCTCTTCACTCCAGAGTGCCCTGAGGCCAATGTGATCTCCTTTAGCAGTGCCATTTCCTGTTCTCCCTGGTGGCAGGCCTTACTACTGGTGGCAGGAGCCACCAACAACGCAGCTTGACGCTGCAGCAGTTGTTGTTTGTTTTTTTTGCCCAGTCGTGTCTAAACATGCAGTCAAAACCAGAAATACCACTATTTCGTGGGTTTATAAATGGGGGTTATATGGGTTACACATTCCGTAAATGGGGTTATTTCACTGACTTATCACTGGTATTTGGGGCCAGGACTGTGGGATATAGGCCCCAAATGGCACTTTGAATTGTTGAAAGTGAAGATCACAACCATCATCCTTTGGACAAACCCAGGTGATTTCTCAAGTTGGTTTCAGTCCCATCACCATTGATTCTCCAAGGTGACCACCATCGAATGGCACCTGTTCATGTTCAATCGTAGGATCATCCTGCCAGTTGGGTTTTCCTGATGTACCCACAAATCCGATGGATCATCATTGTCCCTATTAAAATCGCCATTTGGGGGTAGATCCCATTTTCAACCCATGTGGAGCTGATCTTACAATTTTCCTCATAGTCCCACCTGGCCAGGTTGTTTCGTACACTGCCGCCATGGGCAAAGTGGAGGAATGGACTTTTGCCTTCGAGTCTTTGACGCTGGGATGGGTTTATAAAGTTTATGATCCATCCGATATAGATGTTTCCTTAAGAAATCCCCAAATCCATGGGGTTCAATACTAAAATGAATTCTATAATTTTGGATGATTTTGGGGGTACCCCCATTTTTGGACACATCCATAATCCTCCCCATGAATAAATTCATTGACCCAGGATCCAGGTCTGGGAAGGACGAATGCACCGAGCACCAAGCCCGTTATTTCTCCTACAGGCTCCATGATGCCTATCGTTGCCTATGTGTTTGGTTTATTTTGGAAAAAAACTTGCCACATATAGGCATAGGCGTGCCATTTGCGATTTCTATCCCCCACAATCTTGAGCTAGATTTCTGGACAAGTTATCATACCTCCCAAAGCAAGAACGCCAGAGTTTCATATCCATCCAGCATGCTCCATCCATGAAAGATTTTTCAGCATTTACCTCAAATGTTTATCCAAATGCTTACATGGAGCATGTGGGCATCTTTGTTTACCACACTGTTCTCTGCCTCAGGAGGCAGATGGAATTGGCACAAGTGCAGCCGAACCTCTTCAGCTACAGCAGCTTGGCGCGGAGCGCCGCCTTGTGGCAGCAAGGAGTGCAAGTGCTACATGCTGTTGATGCCAGGAGATTGGAGGCGACTTGGAGTCACAGTTTTTTTCGCTTTTTACCAGTGATTTTTAGGGTTATACATGGGGTTGTGCATTCCATAAATGGGAAAGACTCAGTAAAGACAGTTATAGCGGAAATTGCCATGAAGAAAGGGAACGCCCGTGCCAAGTATTTTTGCGTGCTTACCAGTGCTTCCACAAGTTTTTGTGTTTATCATGAGCAGGGTCAAAAGATGCCTTTAAGAGATACCTCCCCGAGAACGATCGCGGCCACTGGAGGGATCGGGATCTTGAGGAGCCATACCCCACCTGGTTGGTGGTTTGGAACATTTTTTATTTTTCCCCAATAGTTGGGGGGATGATCCAATCTGACTAATATTTTTCAGAGGGGTTGAAACCACCAACCTTATTTTTTCCATATATTGGGAATAATCATCCCATTTGACTAATATTTTTCAGAGGGGTAGATCTACCACCAACCAGCCACAAATTGCGGCATTGCCGAACTTTCTTGGTCAGGTCAACGCCATCCTCCATGGCACAGTACTGACCGGTTGTGCCACTTCCGCGGCCTGGGACTGCGCGCTGCATTTGCTGCGAGGTGTTGCTGGGATGCAGCAGGGGTTCTGGTCGCCCCAGAAAACAATGGTCATTTCAGGAACCGATTTATTGGAGGCACCATATAAGGCCTATGTAAGGCCAATCTAAGGGACTATCCCCCCAAAATACGTTCAAAATATGCTCTTGTATGGTAGAGTACCTCTACTTTAGGGTCCTGAAATGGCCATTAATAGGGAGATTCCATGAGAAAAACTTGGAACCAATGTCACATATTACCATTGATTTAATCAAATTTAATGCCATATGTTCCCATCTATTTCACTTACGATCCCACTAATATCCCTTTACAACCAACCCAATGAGCGGCTGCAGGTTCAGCCCCTCCCTGATGTGGTGGCCTTTGCCTCGACGATCACGGCATGCGAAAGGGCCAGCAGATGCCTGGCGGAAGCAGATGTTGAGTACCTCTGGGGCAACTGAGGTTTTAATGGGAAAATCATAGGAAAACCATGGGAAATCCCTAGAGACATGGAGGTTTACCCTCTGGTAAACTAACATAATGTTCACATGGCGTTAATAAACCCCCCCGCAATAAAGTACGCCAACTCCCGGTTCACAATAATAAAACCTCCCCGCAATAAAGTACGCCAACTTTTTTTTTCCCGTTTTTTTCCGTTTTTTCCCTTTAGTATTCGTTTTCAATTAGGCAATTCATTTGGGAATACATAGGTGTTTTTTTTGGGGGGGGAAGTTCCCTTATGTATTCGTTTTCAATTAGGCAATTCATTTGGGAATACATAGGGTATTTTTTTTTTGGAGGGAAGTTCCCTTATGTATTCGTTTTCAATTAGGCAATTCATTTGGGAATACATAGGTGATTCTATTTTTTGGAGGGAAAGTTCCCTTATGTATTCGTTTTCAATTAGGCAATTCATTTGGGAATGCATAGGTGATTTGTTTTTTTTGAAAAGTTCTGGGGTGCAAAAAATCAACAAGGCTCAAATGGTCGATTTCCTTACTAAACCCTTTCAAAAAATGCCAAAAAACAATCGCGCAAAGGGGGTAGCCTTGAGGTCCCCTGACATCAAAATAATAATGTATGTTTGCACACCCCTAAATAAAGTATTTGGATTTCAGGGTTCTAAAATTTTGGTGGTTAATTAAATGTGTTTCTCAATTCCTTTCCTAGTTGAACCCTTTCTCAAACCCTTTCTGAAGCCCTCAAGACTCTTTGAGCTGGAAGCAGTAAACTCCAAACTCCAAATCTTGCCTGAAAAGTTCTGGAGTGCAAAAAAATCAACAAGGCTCAAATGGTCGATTTCCTTATTAAACCCTTTCCTTACTAAAACCCTTTCAAGAAAGTTCACTTTATGTATGCGTTTTCAATTAGGTAATTCATTTGTGAATACTAAAGTTCCAAGAAAGTTCACTTTATGCATTCGTTTTCAATTAGGCAATTCATTTGTGAATACTAAAGTTCCAAGAAAGTTCACTTTATGTATTCGTTTTCAATTAGGCAATTCATTTGTGAATACTAAAGTTCCAATAAAGTTCACTGTATGTATTCGTTTTCAATTAGGCAATTCATTTGGGAATACATAGGTGATTTTTTGGTTTTTGGAGGGAAAGTTCCTTTTATGTAATCGTTTTCAATTAGGCAATTCATTTGGGAATACATAGATGATTTTATTTTTTTTTGGAAAGTTCCCTTATGTATTCGTTTTCAATTAGGCAATTCATTTGGGAATACATAGGTGATTTTTACGATAGTTGAATGTTTGGCCCTAACTTTATTCTGATGCTCTGTATTTTTTGGGGGAGGGGGGAGGGTTTATTAATACGATGTTGACATTAACTATGGACCATGGAACATCATCATTTTCTGGTAAATCAACTATAAATGGCAAATTTCAATAGGTGTGTTAGTTTACCAGAGTTTATGTGGACCTTTTGCTTCCCCAGTTTGGGGGATGATTGTTCAACCATACGACTGGGATGATAGGTTGATATGACGAGCATATTTTACGGATGGGTTAAAACCACTCTACCGAACACAAATTGGAATCAAATTTGGGAGGGTATGTTTTTTTTCTCTGTGTGTGTGGTTTCAATTACGGTTATTTTCAGCCTTCCCTGATATGATGACACCGAACATTTTATTCTTATTCAAGAAGGGAGTTGACTGAGAAAACCTTGGATGGGTAGTTGAGTAAGTTTAGTATTGGATTGGTCATTTTGGAACCAAACCGCCAACCACTTTTTTGAGGCCCAAAATCATTGGAGAATCCACCATTGATCTCCATGTATATATACATCACATGTCAATTCACAAGTTCTGATGGTTAACCCAGAATTGTATATAGAGTGTTTATATATTCCCAATTTCCATAGGACTCCTGCTTCCCACGCTGCCAGCCCCTTGAGCCAAGGATGGGAGTTGTCTCTACAGCTGCTACTGGATGCCGCTGCTCAAAAACTGCAGCTCAATGCCATCATCTACAGCGCTGCCATCAGTGCCATGTGATGTTTTCTGGGGCAGTTGGATGTTGGAGGGGTAGGTAAGATGCTTTTTCGGGGGGATGGATGAGTGCATTTACAAGTTTCTACCATTTGTAATATATGTTTATAATTACGCGTGGAATATCGATCACATAATATCATACATATATATATGTATATATGTATATGTACACACATGAAGATATGAATATGTATGTATGACATGCATTCTCATATTCCATCATATGAACTCCTGCGTTCATTTCATCCGTGTCCTTAGGGGCCACCGGGCCACCTCCCTCGCCAGGTGCGTGCGAGAAGTCCTCCATGTGGCAGGCCGCAGCGCTGCTGATGTCCGAGGCGATGGCGGCAGCTGCGGACGTCGTCGCCTTCAACGGCACCATCAGTGCCTGCGAGAAGGCTGGCGCATGGCACATGGCTACTGGTTGGCTGGAGGAGCTGGGAACTTCGGAAGCTGATTGAGATATGTTTGGTGTAACTTTAATAACTTTTTGCAGATCTCCGTGAAAAGCTTAATGAAATTAATTGGAATGTATAGTTTATCTAAGAGAATGTTGGTCCCTCAAAAAAATGCAAGGAACTTGTGGTGTACAAGCCAACGTCATCACCTTCAACGCCAGCATCAGTGCATGCAGACAGTGCTGGCCGAGAGCATTGTTTTTACATGCGCAACTGGGCGTTGTTTTGGAAAGACTGAAAGACTGAAAGACAATTCCTCAGCCCTGACATCCCGTGACTGGATTGCTGCCATTCGGAAATATGAAACCATCTGAAACCTTTGTGGATCACGACTTCTTACTGGTGCTTAGCAGGGAATGGATGGTAATGGGGGAATGGGATGATTATTCCTAGTGGTTATGAATCATTCCCTCATTCCCTACGTTGAGCACGAGTAAGACTTTGAACGTGGATCTAGTGGATCCTCAACACGCAGGCAGTGTCGACAGCAGGGCATAAAGTCCGATGTGATCACTGCCAGCGCGGCCATCAGCGCTGCTGCATGGGAGTCGGGCGTCCTCCTCTTAGAGGGGCTCAGGCAGGGCCGTGGGTCAAAGATCCTCGAAAAATGGGCAGTGTTTTTACCAACCCCTGTTGGTTGATGATGGGGATGATTTATGATCATATATACTACCAACATAAATATATATATATATCCTTATATCCTATATATCATATATTATCATATATTATCATATATTATCATATATTATCATATATTATCATATATTATCATATATTATCATATATACCTCCAATTATACAGGATTATACTACCATATTGGGGATTATAATAGTCCAGTAGGGGAATCATGAGGAATCCCGACAAAAACTCCAGCGATTTTTGGCAAGTCATGAGGATGACCACCCCCACTTGGCCTTTCTGCAAAGGAGGTGAGACCTAAAGCTAGGCACACCATGATACCCACAAAAAGGCAACATAGAACCACTGCAACCCAGTTATGATTGTAATATATCGTATTTCCAGTTATGGAGTTTGTGGCCGGGTTTGGGCGGCATATAGGTTCTAAACCATTTACTAGTTACTAGTTGGGATGGACATCCAAGTAATACAATCAAGTGGCTTTATCAAGCAGTAAGATGACACATTAAATGTCTGACCAATCGATATCTACAGCCGTTGCATCCCTATGGCTTTGTATGGCATAACTCACCAATTTTATCCCAAGTTATTCTTGTTACAATATTTTATGGCTTAAATGACTGCATGTGTGGCTGTGGCCGTCTACATTAAAATATAATATCTATATATATATTGCATGGGCTCATCCCAAATTTTATGGGATCATGGTCGTTTCTTGTGATTTTACGGTCTACCTTCTCGTTTCTAAAACCTTAATTCATAGGGCTTGTCCAAATGCTACGTTTGATGGCCCTGGCCCCGGATGGTAATTCCATGGATCACCCTATGACGCAGTATCATTCACTATATAAAGAATTATTATCCATTTACAAGCAATGTCCACCCTTACCATTAACCATCAATCCCCATTAGATTTTCTCCAAAGCTCTATAAATCCCCTTTTCCATTAACCATTAAATCCCATTTAAGCACATTAACCCCCATCAAAATCCCACCATTTTTGGATGGTTAAAATCCAATTAAAAGCCAATTCTATTCCATTGAATTGCATGACCGCCTTACTTGTTCATGGTTAAATCAGCTTGAAATCCCAATATGAACAATGGTTAACCCATTAGCCATTTACAACTTCACCATTAGCCTTATCATTATACAATCCCAAAACCATTGACCCACGGGTTGTAAATGGCTAATGGTTGTAAATCCCAATCATTATAGAATCCCATAATGTTGCGGCCTTTCATCATTAACCATTACGGGTTGTTAATTATTTGCCATTAAGCTTACCATTGGTTAATGATGAAAGCCGCAAGCTGCAACCTGAGGCCCCTAAATCTTTGGCCGGATTTGACCCTCATCAATTCCTTGCTGCCAAGCCTACGTTGGACACAGGAAGGGTGGGAGATCCAGCTGGTTAACCAGGGATGATCATGGGATAATCAGAGAATCCAAGTTAATGTGGTTTTATATGGTCCTTCAGAAAATATGTTTGAAAGAATGATAGGATAGGTTTTACTATGTTTTAATTATATATATACATATATTGGATGAACCTTGATTAGATACTATCTAGTACTGGTACTTCAATATTTAGCTATCAATGGCTAGATGTACTACCCAGCTAACAAATAATATTGTTTGACAGTTGTCTAAGATTCACCATGAAGAAAACACTATAGCCAAAACAAGTTGCTATAGTCCGAATAGTATCCAATCTTGCCAGGTCATTTGAAACTGATTGGATAGTTTGGCACACATTACCAACTATAGTAACTATAGCCAGTCTTGTCTCAAACTAGAAACTTGTGCGCACCAAGAAGTTGCTAAGTATCGCAGTGTGCAAATTGAGCATCGCCATCGAAATTAACGAATCGGCTGTATAGATAGCAGATTTCCCAGCAGACTATATAAATTAAATCTTACTGTAAGGCCAGAGGTGATTCAACGATTAACAAGCTTAGTTTAGTCGGTCCGATCACTTTGCACACTGTTTAGACAGACCAACAATACTAGTTACATCTTCATTCTACAGCATAAGTTCCCGGTATCTAAATCAATGCATCCACCTGCCACCATGGCGGCAGACAATTGAGCTGTTGGAACAAACGCCGACCTCGCTGGAACCTGACTTCCTGAGCTACGAAACAGTGACTGGTTCTGGGTCCTGGGATTGATAGTGACTAGTACGTGAAGCTGATGCGTATTTAAACGAGGGGTATACTTATTTGGTGTATGTGTAAAAAATGCATAGGTCTATATGTAATAACAAAGATGTTACAAATGAATATCTATCTATCTATCTATCTGTCTGTCTGTCTATCTATCTATCTATTTATCCTATCTATCTATCTACCTATCTATCTATCTATCTAGCGATCTAGCTATCTATCTATCGATCGATCTATCTATCTATCTATCTGTCTATCTATCTATCTAACTATCTATCTATCTATCTATCTATCTATCTATCTATCTATCTATCTACACACCATCCATATATACATATATATATATATATAGGTGCATATTTTTGCAGGTAGTCTTAGAGACGCCGAGGGTTGCAAATCTCTGCATCACAGGAGCCCACTTACGATTCATGGGATAGTCGCTAGAGATAAAACATTTTCGCTGCAACCCCCACGTTTGCCCGCATCGGATCCCGCATATCCTTTGACATGCTAAAATCTCTGCGTAGGGCTAGCGTTTTCTTTTACTTTCCAAGAACTAAAACCCTAAAAGCCTAAAAGCCTAAACCCTAAATTCAAACCCTAAATCCTAAAAACCTAAAGTCAAGATCGTTGCGTATTGCCAGTGTTTTCATTCCTCCTCTGGTGACAAGTGTATGATACTGTTTGTGTGTGTTATTTGGGTGTGGGCGAACCTGGGGTTTGGAGGGAACATGTATGAAAAAGAACAACATCTTTAAAACATACCCAAAGACACAATGAAACAGACAAACACAGAACATATATGAACATATTTGGTTGGTGGTTTGGAACATTTCTATATATTGGGAATTTCATCATCCCAACTGACTAATATTTTTCGGAGGGGTTGAAACCACCAACCAGATATTGTGTTTGGTTCAAAGAAGTTCCATGTTCAGTTGCCGGCTGGGGCAGTTGACGACGACTCGATATGGACTCGATATGAACAACCAACGGGGACCCTGGGAAAGATGCAATTTTTGCGTCTTGATATCACCGTCATTTGCGGGGTTGAAATCAAGTATACCCCTAATTATGTGTCAATGATTGGCTCCGTTTTCTGTGCAGCAACAGACATGACAATAGGATCAACAGGCATGTTTTTTTCTAAATAGGCTCGGGATGATGTTTATGTCACTGATTTGTTTGACACCAATGTCACACATCTTTGGACGTGTTCCGCTTTCAGCTCACCTAATTGTTGTTGATGTTTTTTGTTCAATAACCAACTGGTAAAAAGACATGAAATCATATCGTCACTAAATCCCTTCTGACTAATTGAATTCGGCGTGTCAATGTTTTTTGGTAGCCAATCTAAACACTTCTAAAACGCCAATCTCAACACTTCTAAAACGTTCGTGTTTGTCAATTACATGATTATTGAGGTTTTGTTACTTCAGCTAATTAATGTTTTGTAGTCAAGCTGTTTTTTGTTGGTTAAAGTTAAGACCATCAAGCTGTCACCTCTCCCGTCCCCAGGTGATGACGAGCAGCATCAAGGCCACCGAGTGGCCGCAAGCCATCGAGTTGGCGGGAGCTGTGGGGTCCAATGCCTTGCTGTTGGGCGTGGAAAGGCAGCCTGAAAGACAGCAGCGGGAAACAAACCAACATGATAATTTAAGGATAGAGAATGCGTATGGAACAGGTTTGAACTATCAGAATCAGAAATGGTGATTTTTAATGGGTCAATCATGAAACATGGTGGATTTAAACCAAGAAAACTGACGGTATAGTAGGGATATCGTCGGATATCATTTAGATTTGCTGAAGATGATTCTAATTTTCCGTTAACTCAACAAGCATGAAGAATCTACTATGTAAATGAATCATTTTTGTTGGCCCCCAAGAAGTGAATGCAAACAAGAAATAATGGCCTTTACACTGTATATATTCTAATCAAGAAATATTATGAATTACTTGGCCATGGCTCATATTCAAAATATTGAGATGTAACCGACAGTAGCTAGGTGGTGTTTCAGGATCGAACCCTGGCCGAGCTGACTCACTCTGGAGTTGTGATTGGAAAATTGCAATGTTTCCCCCACCATGGGGACATGATGGAAAATTAGAGTAAATTATGGAAGAATGACAATTGTAATATATTCTAAGTGTAAGTGACTACCCTTTGGCCTAATTTAACCGGTTGCTTTGGAATATCATCATTTTCAGTAAATAAATGTTCAAATCAATTTTGCGAGAAGTTCAATTACTGGAGGGTAAACAAACACATTCCGCAGGTGTTTGAACAAATTTAACATATTCGCAGACTATCTGAACAGAATTGATATGCCAGATTAAAGTCGCTGAGACCATTGGTGGATGTCGAGTTTGCTGGGAATGGTGATTTTCCAGCTAGCCATGTTTGATTACCAGAGGGTATCCCAGAAAGAAAGAGCAGTGCTTCAAATGACTCCGCATCAGGCAAGGCCGCGTGCCACCAGCGATTGTGTCCAAGCTTTTCTTCGCTCAAGCAGATGCAAACCTTGAGAAGATTCGCGACACGTCAAGTTTGCAAGGTGAGGCACGAGCCAATTTGAAAGCCGGGCATTGATGTCCATGTTTACTTTGCATGCGTTTTTTCCTTCCAGATTATTTTCAGATTTTGTGGGGTTGATGGCTGATGGTTTCACTTCGGCAGCTTCGGGTGACATGAACGCCGCGAAAAAGGAAAGCTGCTGTCGATTTGTTCGGTCAGCAGAGATGGGCTCTGTATTCTTGACTCTTGATTTGTAACTCATGGATGATGCATTCATGATTACAACCTGTGAGTTTCGCACATTTTATGGCCAGATTGTGGCACTGACAGTTTACGTATTCAAGAGATTTAGAAGTATTTTTATATGTATAAATATGTATAAATATGTGCGATGGATGCTTGACAGATGTAGGGTTCATCCATTTTCCACAGTCATGAGTGGTGCATTGCGCTGCAGGAAGTGAAAGCCGTGAGTCAAGAAATGTTTGTCCCTGAAGCCGCCAAAATTGAAATAGTAACTGTCCATTTGTTGGTTAGGAGGGAGCTAAGACCCTACAGTTAAAACTCTATACCAGTTATAAATTGATATAAATGGGGTTATGTTTTTTTTTGGGGGGGGGGGTGATTTCACTGACTCATAACTAGTAATTCGGGCCATAACTGTGGGTATCTATATATTCTCCATAAAATGGAGAGCCAAGGGGCCTACGAAGAGTTCCTCAAACACGTGACAGTTGGAGAACGCACAGCAAATGTGCAACGTGCCCAAGAGCGATTTCTAAATGAACATGTTGAAAAGCATTTTCTGTAAGGTAAATCATCCCCAAATGGAATTATTTTTAGAGAAGTTTGCATTATTGAATTGAAGTGAATTGTTATTGTTCAAATTTGTCAAGCGCTGATATATTCCCATATTATGTACATTTATGTACCATGGTTATATAATGTTATATAATATTTGATATGCATATATATATATATATAATTTATTTTATCTTTAAACAGCAATGTCCATATGGAGGTTTCCAAAATAGGTGTACCCCAAAATCATCTAAAATTAGACAAGTTTAAATAGTAATTATTGAGACCTGTGGTTTTGGGGATCCCCATTTTAAGAAAACACACACAGACATAGACATATATATATATGTAATTATATGTATGTGTTTTTTTTAATATATATATGTATTAATTATGTATGAATTTATTTATAAAAAATATATATATATATTATATGTATGCATGTTTATATATATATATAAACATATATACAGAAACATATAAGGATCATTCATTGTCAGACTCTTAGATAACCCCTCCCTATTGCACGACCAGGCCATGCACCCCGTGCGGCAGTGGCCCTTGTTGGATGACACGCGCCACAGCCGGGGCTTTTTGCATCGTGTCGCGCCGCGGAAAATGATGGGTTTCAGCAGGAAAACTTTGATTTAGCCATGAAAAACTGAACAGGAATGAACCATCAGAAGTGTGGGATTTGATTTAACCATCAAACACGTGGAATGAGTGGGGGAAATATGAAAACTAGTTGATTTTAGCATCAAAACTGAGGCTGTAACCATGAAGACTTGGGTGTTATGTGGCAAGAATATGGTGATTTCATGTGATTTCTTGGGTGTGCTACAGGGGGTTGACAAAAATTGTGGCGGGGACACATGGGGATTTAGCATGATACAACCTAATATGGATATGCATCAAGTCATTCGGGGCACAAATGAATCCACAAAATGTCTCGTGTTTAGTTTAAAACTAGAAACTTCAGGGGTTGGATCATCGTTTTGAACAATACCGGCAATACCAAACATGTTCCTATAACTTCCCTGAAAGTAAGAATGATGTGCGTCTAAAACGTTGCTTGGAAGATGAGGTGTTTTTTTTGTGAATATTGCCACTGGCTTTTGGCGTTGTGACATTATACATCATATATAATATTATAATGTTTTCTGTTTTCTCTTGGTCCCAGCCACCGAAACGTGGGGTTTAATGTGTGGTGGTTCAATCAGAAGTGACCAAGTCTTCTGCTGACATACCCTCCGGTACTCAAACATGGCCATCGAAAATCTCCTGTGCCATGGGACATTCCCCGTTTAATAAATGACTTTCCCATCAACACGTTCGGGCCCCACCCAGCTGGCCATGGTTGAGGACACCAGACGGTATTTGCAATGGTCAGGCACATTCAATCACATATAGTCTCTGTCCGTGCTGCAGGTGTTTGCATGAATAGTCTTGCAGAATCTTACCTGATAGCAACTCCAAGCTAGATAGAAATGACGGAACAACGAAATTCAAACACTGGGGACATAATTATTTGTCGGGTTCCCCTTTTTTGACCGGTTTGCTCTTCAAAATCTTTCAGCATCGCCAACATGTTTATTTTTGTGTTTCCAGGTTTCCCAGCGATCTTTTGCCTGAGGTTTGGATATCCCAACCTCTGGGCTGGTTCTTGTGGCCAGAACACACCGAGCCTTCTATGACCTCAGGCAGTGACAAATACAATCTGATTGTAAATGCACATTGCTGCTTAACAAGGACTTGTCCTATTCAATCCTATTCATGGTTTTATCGCTTTTTCCGCGTTGGCCATAAGTCTTTATAGGTAAACTCGTCAGACCATGTTAGTTCGTTCCATCGTTGACCATCCAAATGTTGTTGTCATTCCAGGCAACATGTTTTTGATCACTGTTTCTGGCCCGACCCGAATTTCGTTGGTTAAGCCGCCTTTTATTGATTGCACTAGTCAACCCCATGTCCTGCTGCTTTTGATCCTTTTTTTCTGACGGATGATAGTTAGGGGTGGAGTTCAAGTTGAGTGTGTGAAACGTTGAGTGTGTGAAACGCCAGACTCGTTGCATGTATCCTACTTTATGGATCTTCATGGTGGTCTGGTTGCAACCATCTAAAATCTCAGCCGCACAATAATAAACTATCCCAATAACACTGTCCCAACTTACCCATAGTACCCATTCAAAGAACAAACATCCAACTGCAGATAATAATTATATCCCATATGGCCCATATGAATCCATATCAATCCAGATTCATTCACATTCACCCACCGTTCCATAGATTGGTTTCCGGTAGATTCACTTCCCATTGTCATATTAATCAATATGAATGCATATATATATATATATATATTATACAATCCATATCAATCCGTATCAATCCATAGTAATCCACACTAATACCATTTAACAAAAACAATATCAATCCATATCTCCACACTAATCCACCATATCTGGACCATATCTCCTCAATGTCACTTCCCCATTTTCCAATGTCAACCGGCCCCGTTGCCGCCAGGCTCCAGCTGGCCTTGGGCCAGCTGCAGCGGGAGTACTGCGTCCTGGCGCACGGACGCTGGGCGTCGCGCCAGGAGCTGCGCTGTCGGGTGCCTGGGCCAAAGATGTGAAGCAGATGGCTTTCTCATGATTTCTCTGGGAAGAATCCAGGTCCAAGCTGGTGAACTGAATCTGTTGTCCATTTCTTTGGGCTTGTGATAAGTAATTCATGATATTCATGATAAGAAAAACGATCAGAAATCCAACACAGGGATTGATGTGGGCAAATTATGTCGCAACCGATCTAGCTGTAAAAATTTGCGGATGATTATATCGAATTCGGGGAACTACCTCATGTGTTTTCGTTTCCTCATGATTTGAGAATGATACTAGTGTGGCCAAATCTGGTGAATAAATTGAATAAATGCTATCAAGTGCTAACGAGGCTAAGAAACGTGTTTTTCATGTCTTACTGGAACACTGGCGGTAGTAACCCCATCAGAAATATGGATTGATATCACACCTGTAAGATTTTGGAGATATCAGCAGTGAATTATAAGATGCTCGGTGCGAATGGATAGGAACAATCAGTAATCGGGGATAATTGGGGATAATCGGGGTATTAGCCACCAACAATGGAACAACATGTGGAGATTCAGCCACTGCATGTTTTTTTTCCAGAAAACGAACGGGTAAGGTTGAAGGTGAACTATAACTGAATTAACTACTTGAAGCTGGTGCCAACCGGGGAAAGATCAGCCACGGAGACCTGAAGTGTTGAATCATTTGGGATGGGCACATATGGCCACATCAGAAGTTGCACATACCTTGTAGGCTTTGCGCTTCGTTTTCACTGCATTGGGAGATTTTCCTTGCAGAATGATGAACCTCGATTTAACATGTGACTTTCCATAGCAAGGTTGGACGACTGAAGGGGGATTGTGTCGACAAATCTTGTCCGCAGCATTTAGAAGTGCCAAAGGGCACTGTTTCACCCACAATCCCAAACTCGAAGATGTTCATCAAGTGAGGGTCAGATATGGTCGCCACAGATGGGCCTTGCAAGTTTTTGATCAACTTGAATGGAGAGTGTGGCAAAAAAAAATATTCCAACAGGTATCCAAATCCGGATACTTCCCGTCCCTGCTTTCAACCCAACAAAAGAACATCCGGGAGCACCAATGTTTGGGATTATACTAGGACTAGATCCAAAGAAGTGGTTTTTCAATCAACTGTGACTGCAACTGGACACATTCCATCACAATAGTTTTAATGTGTGTTGTTTTCCCCAAACCCAGCTAGATTGAACATGTTCAATCCTCCAAATCCATCCATTAATACACACTAAGTTACACTAAGCTCTCCCCGGGCTTCTCTTTAAAAAGACACTTCAAACCTCGCCATGAAGCCGGACCTGAGCCGCCGGGGCCAAGTGCCCCACGCCCGGGACATCCACAGCGTCTTCGTTTTGGAGGACGGTGGCGCCCTGGAGGACGGCTGGGAGGAGCCCACGGAGGAAGGCCGAAAGAAACGCTTGGAAGCCGCCAGGCCAGGTTGAAACGGGGCTGCCATGGAGATGGTTAAATGATGTTATAATGATGTTAAATGTATTTAAATGTAGTAAATGGATTGGATATAATATTAGCATTAATATTTTTATATGTACTGCATATATAATTATATAATGATTATTTTTATATGTTATATATATATGTATATGTTTATATATGTATACTGTATATAGAAATAATGATAATAACAATAATAATAACAATAATTATTATTATGATGATGATAATGATGATGATGATAATAACAAAATGAATAATAGTAATAATCATAACAATATATAATTGGAAGATAATTATAGTAATATAGTTTGATATAGCGGTCTAAAACCCCTGTGCCAAGCCGTTAGCTAATCCCATAGCCCATCTAAGTAGGGATACCCTCCGAAATCAAACCTGGCAATGAAAAAGAAATCATGTTTTCGTGTTTATAGATGATTCTCCCATGTAGAGTGGGAATTAGCCATTACCAGAGGGTAAAATGATAACATTACAATTATGATAACCATTGGGTATAATGTATTTCCATGATATTTGGTATTAATATAGTGGATAATATGGGAATATAATCCCCTACCCATGTTACAATTATCGATTGCCCATTACCATTGAGATTGTTGGAAGCTGATTTGGGTGGGGATCGGCAGAGGCTGATAATATGAGGATGTTGGAAATGGGTTGCTTGGAACACTGGGTATAGCTACTATACCCCACATGAAGTAACCCGGCAGCCCTCGATATATCATACAAAGGAACGGTTCACAAGATTTCACAACTATGTTGCTAGTATTATGCTATGTTGCCAAGATGTTGTAGTAATTTCTATTGCTATATGCTAATTAGCCCAAAACAAAAACATCATGTTAGTTATCCCTTAGCTACACCAAATTATACCTCTACTAGTTCCCAGATATACCACAAGATGCCAGATGGACTGCGGCCGCTTGTGAATTGGAAGCCTACTACTTCCGGGGCGACATGAAGCCCCTTCTGCTCTCAGAGACGCTACAGGGGACCAAACTTCTACGACACCTCGCAAAAGGAATGGCTGCTGTGGTTTCTCATGGGGATTATATGGTGATCAACATATAATGATTTCACAGTGATAATAGATCTTAACTATGAAAGATTGTGATTTTAGCATCAACGAATCTTAGATAGGCCATGGTTTGTTAGTCAACTATATATGGTTAGTAGATGTTTAGTTAGTCAACTATATTGTTAGTCAACTATATATGTTAGTCAACTATATATGGTTTATTAGTCAACCATATCATCGGGAGAATTCGTGGTGTACCCAGTTACCCCCGGAAATGCGAATCCCATGAATCCCATGAATCCCATGGCCCCGGAAAGCCACGATTTTCAGCAATTTTCCCATCCTCCAATTGTGGAATGTTAACATAATTTGGTGCTGATCATTTTGTGAAACTATATGTGTTGGGACTGGGATGATTCTTGAGGATTATTTTGTCGCGTTAAGAAGGCAGCAGCACAATCTGACTTATGTTACTGATGTTCATGTATTTTTGTTTGGTTTAGTAGTACGGGAGTGAATCAGCTATGAGCGATATGCCTGAATCATTGTTTGTGACCTGAGAGGTTTTATAGCATGGCCAAGGGGAGTATGCGATACAGGTGCTATACTGAATGGATTGGTTTGAAAGACAGCTTATCTGAAACCCGACATGTAGGTGTATACATGTGTATACTGGTTTTGCGGGTAAGGTGATTACAGTCCTTCTGCAAGAAAAAATAACTGAAAGTGCCATAAAAATAGGCCACAGAAGATGGTTGTCCTTTTGGATGCAAAAATTGTCCTTTGAACCCGGTCTGTTTTGGATGGTTTGTTTAATCTGAGATTTTGGTGGGTACTTGGATGGGCAATGGGCAAGGCGAGAGTCCTGGCTAGTAACTGGGGCTTTCCAATATCACAACAACCATCCATTTATCCATTTACTACTTATCTAACAAAGCATGGCGCTAAGTAGATCGCTTGTCCTTGGCGCACCCGAGGATATGTTGAGATCCGCGAGCCTGGCTCAGATCTGTCAGCTGAAAGTCACTTCGAGTTTCATGCCTTTGCAGCCCTCAGCCAGGTCATTCTGAAGCCGAACCGTCGCACAATTTCCATTCTCATGGCAGGTGATGCCGACAGCGTGGGTGGAAACTTCACCAAGGGTCCAGTGCGAAGTTTCAGTCAGATTTTGTTTTTTCCCTCCCGAATGCCCTTTGCTATTGTATAAAATGATATACCCTGTTCAGAGACAATCCGAAGTTGTACTCTAATTCTTCTTTGTCATTCACTGGTATTGTTAGTTCCCTTTCTTTCATAATCCGCATTCTGGTTATGTTTCTTCAAGCGGAGTTTTCCAACCACCATGTTGACATCCTCAACATCCTATGAGGCCTAGGACATCTCCCTTGGATCGACCTCTTTGAAAGTTTCCATGTTTTTGTTGCACCTTTTCCATTCCATTTACCAGTCAAGGTTACCTTCACACGCACCTAAAACGGAAATCATAGACCTACCATGTGGGGATGGTCTTCAGCACGTCATTACATATAAGGTCATTTGTGAGTTCGATACTTACATAGACGTTTCTTTGTTTGTGCATCCTCTTCAGTGCACGGTTGAGAACCATGTCTGCAAGCCATCTTTTGAAGACCTTATTAGATTTATTAGCGGCTACTAGCGTATGGGTTTTGAAGTGGTTACGAACAGGGATGCGCATCCAATGAGGGCTGCCAACCATTAGAAAAGTTTCCTGGTCCAAGGGGTAGCATTGCGTTGCATCATCATCACCATCACCATCACCATCACCACCACCACCACCACCACCACCATCATCATCATCATCATCGTCATCATCATCATCATCGTCATCGTCATCGTCATCCTTGTCATCATTGTCATCATTGTCATCATTGTCATCCTCATCTTCATCATGGGGCCATCGCTTCAGCGTTTGCACAGCATCAAACCCATCCCTTCTGTTTGCAAGCTTTTCCTAGATCATCCTAGATCTTCATTTCCGTTGTTTGGTTGGTCAAACCTGTTGTTTTTTGTTGAGTGAAACCGCTGCTGGTTAGGCACCCTATTGGGTAGTTTAAAGCCCAGCTGCGAAAAGGATCATGCCCAGCATTGGTTGAATGGAAACTTTGCCGGAAACCACATCTTTGGAGGGCCAAAACCATGGTTTCCAGTAGATCTTCATAGATTTTCCTTTAAGTCAATCCATGGATTTAGGTGATTATATTAACATTGTATAATATTATATATATATGCAATCATTTGCATAGTTTGTTCAATACAAACATGTACAAAAATCATTTTTTGACATGCACACACACACACACTTACCGTTTGTTATTATACATGTAGATCATGGTTATTGATATAATTTGCGATGTTCATACAGATTTCTCATTCCTAGCCCTTCCCTCCATGGCCCAGGTGGACCAGTGGCTTTGGAGGAGGCCTTGTGCCTCCAATCGACCCTGCATTTGTCCCTGCGCCGCGCTGCCAAGTTGGCCGAGCTACAGGGCATCGAGCCTTGGCAGCCTTGGGTCGTGGGAATTGATGGGAATTGATCAACAGGTCATGAAAAATACCATGGTTATTTCTATGATATCATGAAATGGCTATTTCTATGATATTCCATGGTATTTCTATTTATTAGCCAATGAAATAGAAATACCCCCTGGTTATGACTAACAGTTCGCCATGGTATAGATGGCCCATAGAAATAGATTGTTTACAGTTCTTACAAATGGTGGATCTTTCCATGGCAAACTGTTACTCATAACGAGACGCTACCCTTGAGTGAACTAAGAAATGCTGATTTAATGGTGATTTAATGGTGAATCTATATGGATTGTACGATTTTATATGATTTAATGGAAAATTCGTGAGTTAGTCGGATAATCAAGGGATTGGGGCAAATCCTGTGAGAAGCCCTGGCAAAAAAAAGGGAGTTAAACATCAACAATGCGGATATTTGATGATAACATAGGAATTTGCATAATGCGGGTTTATCATCAACAATAGGGATTAACCATGGGAATTATGATTATGTACACCATAAGGTAAACTAAGATAGATGTGGAAAACCCATGGTTTCGCCTTGTAAAATGATTCACAAATCGAGGATGTTCAATTTCTATAGTAGTTTACCTTCCGGTAGTCGACCATATGGACATGGCCCATTTGATCCCATTTGTATACCTATACATTTTTATTTTTTTATTCATCATACATAGATATGTAATTACTGGATTGTTTGACATGTCCAATGGATCATGTTAACTCACTGGGGTGATCACATAACCAGGTGACTTTACTAGTTACTAGTTGCACTGCAGAAGGGGCGGGCTGTGCGGTGATGTTTGTTGGAGACTTGCACCCTCCAGGCGGTTATGGTCGGGTGACGGTCGGGAATTTGGACCTAACATGGCAATGGAACATGCCCCCAAATCAAGACCAATCTACAAAATAGGTGGTTTTCATTTTTTCGAAGGCTGCTTAGCAAATTGCTATCTTTGATTGCATGGTAAAACTTTAGGTGGATGGTAAATTAATGGAACAAATCATGGTGCAAGACATGTGGCAGATAACTACAATCTTTCATAATATTTCCACATACGCAAGGCTGCAGGCTGATTCTCCTGCCTATCCTGTTGCGGAAAAGTCGGTCTCCCGGTATCCCCATTTTTCTCTTGGGATTTGAGCTGGGTAAATTGACTGGCCGGTGTGGGACGAATCTCTTTCGGAGAAATAATTGTGGTTGATATTGGTTGTACTTGTTCGAATTCAGAGCCTTTCTACATGGACTCGTAATGTGGCACAGCATTTTGCCGAGCCGCAGATATACCTGTCACTGTACATGCCCAAGGCTCACTTGGGAGCAAGTCCGAAAAGTCCGCAGAACCCCCCCCCGCGAGTTTCATGTGGGAGAGAATGATCGGATACTGTTTTGTAGGTAGGGAAATTCTTTGATATTTTAGGATATAGGATGGGAAATGATAACTTTGGCATATCATTTGACCACGCACCTCCTCACCTTTGTATGAATAACCCAATCTACCCAATATTAGCCATCGAAACCCATAGAAAACAGCCAATCTATCCACACATATCCACACAACCTATCCTGTGCCAAGGATCCTTACATCCCTGAGCACGGGGCCATTCTCAGTCCCAATGTGCAGATGTTTCGTGCAGGTCCTGAAACAGGTTCCTTGCCGTGACAGTTGCTGTGAAAGTCCAGGGGGTGTGGGAGCCAATTATGTATGTATATATATGAGCTACAGCCAAAATTTACCGTAATGGAAAGTAGTATTGGAGACATCTTTATTTTTTGGAAATTGAGCTGGGGCTTGGAAAACAACAATAATACACTCTTCAAAAAACGATAACATTTGCTATATTCCCAAAACCTGAAAAACGATAATACACACTCTTCAAAAAAATGATGACTTGGAGCTATATACTAAATATTGACAGTGGCCCCATATACATAATTTTCAATAACTATAGATATTTAAGCTGATTAAGTATATTAATCCCCAAGCATATAGGAAAGGCTGCACTAAGTACTATAATTTAGTAGTAGTTTGTTTTTTTTTGGGGGGGGTTGCCACTAGATTTACAATGCTAGTATGGTTGGGAGTTGGTTAAAAAATCATAGTTTATACGTTATATATATTTTTTTTCTACGCACATAGAGGCTGTTCACAGCCGCGGCGTTGCTCGGTGAATTCACGGAGCGTCCGGCACAACATTGGAATCACTGCACAAAATCTGGTCCAATGTAGTCGCCGAACTCCGTCACTGTCAGCTTCTGACAGACGGTGCAAAAAGGGGATGGCAGAACTGTACTATCATCACTCGGAGCTAAACAGGTCGCATTCCAAGTGGTTTCTGCCAAAGCTGCGCAGAGAGCCGGTGGGTATTCTTTCAAATGTGCTGTACGGAATCGCCCACTTTCATCTCTGCCAATTGTTGTGGCCCTGGGATTGTCGGATGTGATGTGCCACTTCCGCAGGGTCTGAATTATGTCAGGAGAGTTGGCCACCAGGAGCGTCGTTGGTTTCCTGCTCGAAGCGCCAAACAAGCCTTGGGCAAACTCGACCTTCTGTACGTTGGGCATGCGCAGCAAAAGGTGGAGGATCGGCAGCTTCCAGATCGAGGGTGCGTCCTCAGCTTCAGGCTCCTGCGGATGCTCAAGCAAGCCCTGGCGCTCCATCATAGCCAGTGCGAAGATCGCCTCAATGCAGAAGCTCAAAAGGACATTTCCTTCCAGAACTGCGTCCATCTCCCTCAGCGCCAGCGAAGCAAGCCCCCATAGTGCATCTGCCGATCGAACTGGACGTGGTGCTCGACGATGGGTCGCTGAATCCACAACCACGGCTCTGGCTTTGGAGAAGGTGCAGCATGGAGGCCCTCCCAAAAAGCCATGCACGTACCCTTGGAAGATATGTGAAAGCCAAAACCCTCGTGTCTCAGGGTCAGCCAAATTCCCATATTTACTGTCAATGACAATATCTAAGGATACAACATAAAGGCTCAACCCTTCTTGTCCTGTGGAGAGCAGCTGCTCAAGAAACCACTGATAGTCTCCTTTTCTGCGTCGACCACTGAAAGCGTGAAGAACGACACGTTCACGTCCAAGGGGTCGCGGAACGGAGGCAGCGGTCCACACAGGGTGTGCTGATTCGCAAAGACGCTCACACCAGTCCTCATAGTGCGCAACTCTGTCCGGACCCGTGTGGTTGTGCTTGCCACTGCAGCCCAAGAAGGGCCAAGTCTCAGGATCGCTTAGACGTCGAAGAAGGTCTTGCATGTTGGGCAATGATTGCCCAAGATCACTCATGATCTCGTCCGTCAAGTTGTGACTGCAATACTGAAGCGTCGCAGTAAAGGCCGTCCAGGAAATCTGCATCTCACTCACAGCCTGTCGAATGGCTGTCTCCAGTTCCTGCAGATTGGACTGTTGGCCAGCTTGGTCAAAGATCAAGGTGATGACTTCTCCACATTCTTCATCAAGAGGGCGTCGCGGTCCTGGTGGAAGACGTGGGCCATGTGCTTGTAGGTGAGGTACCAAACCATCATGTCGCCGCTGCTGCTCCTGGCATTGGCTTGAACCAATACCGGGCACCGGTGAGCATCTGTGTCTGGCTCCATGAAGTTGCTCTCTGCAGGCATGAGATCTGCGCAAATGTGCTTGCATGTTGGCAATGGTATGATACTCCTTGAGGCACACTGGACATTGCGTGCTGTCAAATAAGTACCTCATAGGGTTAATCGATCCATGGACTTTGAAAAAGCGCGCTCCTTCTCCTGCCCGACTGGCACAGCGTAGCTGGCACTTCATGCATCCAAAGAACTGGTTCTCCTGGAACTGTGTCTCATACGCCACTTCTGCTACTGCCAGAGTTCCATGTTCAAGGAGCGCATGAAAGATTCGCTGGTGGAAATCAGCTATCCACGTCTTGTTTTTCCTCTGCTGAATCGCATGCTTGACCCCTCTGTTGACCAGTCGCCGCCAATAGCCGCGGTGGTACTTCAGCAGGTACTCCCACGCAGGAAAATGGTCTGTGGGATCTTGGAGTGAGCTGCTATTTCTCAACTGGCTCCATAGCCAGTGTAAGTCATCTCTCAGCAAAGCCCTCCACCAGCTGTCCTGAAAGAGCAAGCCCCATTCTGCTGCCTGACCACATCCATACAAGGTCCCCAGATACCTCAATCTGGCTCTGCGCAAGAGCTCTGTCGGGGACGGCAGACCCACTTGAGCAAGGATTTGATCGTCACTCACATTGGCATCATGTGGAAGCCGAAGACAACGCTTGTATAGCTTCATGATGCCATTGTGCAACATGGTCTTGGACTTCTCATCCGCAAAATACCATGACTCCATGCCATAGGTAAACGCGCTCAGGACCAACGCCTCAAACATTTCCTGTCGTTTGGAAAATGGGAGGCTAGGGTTGTGCAAGAGAAGTTTGCGGTGTCGGGTCAGCGCTTGATGTGCAACGGCCCATCGCTGCTGAGCTTCACGACCTTGATTGCCAGAATGATGGATGATTCCTCCTAGATGTTTGTACGCACCAACCACATGAACCTCGAAGCTTTTGTGTTCTCCCACCACTGGGAAGATCTGTCCATGTGAGGGCCCGAAGAAGCGTCTGCGCCATGTGCGTGAGCCTCGCCCACGTAGGGCCAGCAGGATCTCAGTCTTGCCTGGCTGCAAGTTCGGGGTCATACCATGATTGCAGCAACATTCCAGAAGGGTGCCAATGATGGGGCCCAGCTTGTCAATCAACTGATCACTGGTGGCAGCAGAGACACATACTGCCAAATCGTCCATCCAATTGGGCCCTAAAAAGGGACGATGAGTGTCTGGGTGGCAATTCTGATCGTAGAGGTGCAGTCCATCAATGACCGGAAAAGCTTCCAAAGCGCCTTGACTCACCAGCTCTTTCTCGACCTCTCTCAAAACCCGACTCCACAAAAATCCAAACACTACGTCCGCGTAACAATCGCCAGGTCTCGACCCGATGGTGGTTTTGACGGAATCCTGCTGATGCCTCATCTGAAACCACGTGTCAGTGTGGATCGCGGTGATGTAGTTCTGGATGTAGGTTGGAAGTCCTGCTTGGGCAACCGCACAAGGCTCTTGTAGGTGTTGTCGGAGTTCATGAAGCGTGCCAGAGGGCAAATTGAGTCTCTGCGCTATCTTTGCTAACTCTTCATCATTCCAAGTGGATTGAAGCGCCAGAGGTCGCAGGACGCGATAGAATGCCTCCCGCAAATCTAAAAACAGGATGCCGCTGCTGTGACCTTGGCTCTTGTCGATGCGCAAAATCGAGCGCACATGATGCATGCCCAATCCAACAGGAATGTTGGAGCGACCCCCAATCTGTTGCGACTGGAGCCAGCTTTCATAAAGCCCTGAATGATGCTGCCTTAGAGCTCGATGGATCGCTTTCCCTTGGTGCGACGAAACCAGCAAGGAGCGATGTGATGCACAAACATCTTTGGCTCCTTTGCCTTTCCATGCCTGAACTAGGGAGCCCCCTTTATGGGGTAATGCCTCCTGCCCATGTAAGGCGAGCTTCAAAAGTTGACTATACGGCTATACGACATTCTTGCAAGCTCTGATGGGTGTGTCCTGCACAATTCAGGAGGCAAACCATCTTGTCCAATGGCTTTTCCAGCAGCAACACGCGCAAAGGCTCTTTCCAGGTCACATAGACTTGGTAAGTCTTGTAGGGCCAAGCTGAGGTGCTGATGTTGAAATTGCCCCAGATGTTGACGCCAAGATGCATGCAACTCTTGCATGGTGCAGCGGACTCCTCCTTCCATCTCACTGAAGAACTGGATCCATCTGTCTGCTGCCTGTGAAGGGGACGCGCAGACAACTCCATCCTCATTCTTCACAGCCGGGTATACCGACGAGATCTGCTTCTTGGGGTTGGTGGGTCCTGCAATCTGTTTCGTAATTTGCAGGATTTGACCTGCCGTGACATCTTGCGGAAGACTGTCAAGGTGCTGCTTCAGGAATACCATGCGTGCCCTCATGAGCTGTCTCTTGAGACGAGTTGCAGTAGTCCGAAGCTGAGATGTCACTTTCAGGCCGCCACATAACAGCGTGGTGTGGTATTGGAAGTGCTCAAGATCCTTTTCTTCTCCATAGTCATCACCACGCCATTGCAAAAAGCAGCTATGCAATGCATGCCTCCTGACACGCGCATGAAGTTCTCTCAATTTGGCCTTATAGGCCAATTTCTGGTCTCTAAGCATCCAGATCTCATCTGTGATGTAGGACTTTTTGGGACTATGCTTGTGTTTCGGGCAATAGTCATTCAGAGTCTTCATCAGGCTGGTGTTGTAATGATGCACATGCTGTTCAATATCGCATGACCAGTCTGGCACTTGATAGCTTCGCAAGCTTGCTGTGAAGTCTCCATGGCGAATCGCTTCTCGGGCAAACTTCCGAGTGCGGGTCTCTCGTTGCTTCAGAGTTTGCACATGCATCTGCCAAGTCAATTGAAGACCTACAGGCAAGTGATCCTCCAAGTTGCACAGATCAAATGTATCCAGGACTGCGGAGAAAACACATTGTCCACATTGGTGCAAAGGCACGGCCACATGGTCAATTCTCGATTTGTGCTGACCATCAGGAGTGGTCCACGTTTCACTCATCCCCTCATGCACCTCGAACGTGGCAGGCAGTCCCAAACCATGCTGATGGAGGAAGTCCCGAAAATAGGGCGTACTGCACGAAGGGGTATCTTCTCGAGGACCTACATGACACAAATCGCTGGCACCTGCAGTCGCGTTCGCATCAATCAGGACATACAGGTTGTCATGCATTGCCACATTGTGGTGAGTCAGTTGATCAGAGAGTATAGTCTCCACCATGCTTCTCGGTCTGCTCTCGTGTAACCGCTATGGGGCGCATGTGCGACCACAAAAACTGCATGCAAGTAATCGGCATGTGCTCGCACAATCAGGAGGCGCGGTTCCGCATGCAAAACAGTGAAGTGGTGTTTTGCGAAGTGCACAGAGCGCCCATCCACATACGCATATGGTCGGTCCAAGTCGATCCACAGCTCTACACCATAATGGCCTTTCTGATGTCCAGAGCTGATTCGGAGCACTTCATCTTGAGTTCCACATAGCTGTGGCGTGCGGGCTTCCTGGATACCCAGGATCTGCAAGCCATGGGCTTTGAACTGCTCTCTCGCATACTGAATCTTGCCCGCATGGCCCATGCCGTGGTCAGTCTTGCTCAACAATGATTGCACATTGGCCGATGCTAAACTCAGGGTGAACTTGATGGTGCTCTGTTTGAGAGGCAGTGGCTCCTCATCGAGATCAGGTTGTTCTGATGGTAATGCTGGAGCGGTCACATCAAATCCCTTTGCAGTGAGTTTGGGAAGGCCACTGTTCTGACTGAACAGCATCCACAGAAAAGGAATCAGAGGCTTCCACGAGGCCAAGGAGACCTGTTGTCGCGGCAGGTAATAGCCTTCTGTGCGGACCTGCTTCGCCAAAAAGTCAGCCAAGTCGTTCCAGGGGTCATTCGCATGGCCATGGACGTGCTGTACTTTCAAAGTGTCTGTGGGCATGAAGGCTTCCAAGGCTTGATGTACCCCTCTCAGACATCGAAACGTTTCATCATAGGCACTAGTGCCCATGCACCCCGTCGCCTGTAGGCAGGTCACTTTAGAGTCACTACAGAATACCGTGGGCACAAAGGAGTTGGTGGTGAGCCGCCAGAAGGAGGCCCAAAACATCGCTTCACGCTCCGCTGCATCCGAGCCCGTGTGACATGTGCCTAAGAACGCCGGGCTATCTGGGTCATATCTCACTGGCTGGGCTTGCCAACCGAGAAATTGTATGGCCGATCCACCATCTTCCAGATACTGTTCAGCGAGCACAACAAATGCCCATGAGTCGGGGCATCCCTGTTCATCAGTGAGCTGAGGAGGTTGATGACGAAGGTTGCCAACAGAGGATCCATCTGTGAATATGACAAGGCGATCCACTCTGTCAATGTTGGTGCAGCTTCGAAGGGCGATAGCAGTAGTGTCTGGGATGGCCAAAGAAGTCAATTCCGTGCAAAGCACATCCTTGCCACTGTGAAGCATAGTGTCTAGCTCCTCCATAGTGCAACCAAGAGTAAGATGGCATGTGCTATGGTCGCTTGCAATCGCATTCTTCTGGAAAGGTTTGCTGGCACTGTCCACACAAGGCTGACGTGGCGGCCATGGTGTCATTGTCCGGACGACGTCCGGCACTGGCAATTCTGGCTGATTGCAAATGTAGGTGACCTTGCTCATTGTCTTCCACACCAACGCATCTTCGGTGATGGCGACTTTCATGCATCCTCTTTTGTATAATAGACACATGTGATCCTTGACCGTCATGAGTCCTGTGGTGCTAGTGTGCAAAAACGCTAGGTCAACATCTTGTCCTTGTTCAGAACCATATACATAATGTATCTCATGGTCAGCGGGGACCCAGTTCGTGCTGAAGCATACGAATTGTTCATGACCTCCAAACTGGATGGCTTTACACAGATGGCCCCAGGACGCAAGCTCCAATTCTACTTGCTCGACTGTACTCGGCGGATATACTTCGATGTACGGTGGCAGGCAGAGATCATCATGTCCCGGCGTGAGGTATGCAATGACCGTGGACATCTGAGAAAGCGGATCATACGTAGAATCACAATCTGACGCAATCTGATACGTGGATACTGGAAGGAGTTCATCCAATGAAAGGATTTGCGGATGCACAAGCCTCTGTGGCCGACAGGTATGAGCCACCAGCCTGTCTGTTGGGCGCTCACAGGGCAGCTGGAGATTTGAGTTTTCGTCCTCTTCCACATCATTACTGCCTTGTCCTGGACTTGGAGGTCCGTGACGGGGACCAAATGCCGGATGGTCAATGTGCATCACGACACTGGCATAGTCTGGGATGAAGAACGGCGGATCTGCTGGATGCAAAAATCGATCTCGATATTGTACCACACACCCTC
Organism: Cladocopium goreaui; assembly: GCA_947184155.2. Taxonomy (NCBI): domain Eukaryota; class Dinophyceae; order Suessiales; family Symbiodiniaceae; genus Cladocopium; species Cladocopium goreaui. The sequence goes on from CAMXCT020001211.1 coordinate 159,482, forward strand.
GTCCTTCCTGAACACAGATGTGTGAGATCTGCATCTGATGAATGAGCTCATTGGCATCGATCATGGGCCTGAGCACTGTCGCAAGCTGTCCAAAAGCGTTGTGCCACTGGCCATGGTACAATTGCGTGACTACACATGCCGATTCAGCCATGGTCGCCTGATGAATGATGATGTGAGCACTGTGATACCTGGTGGGGGCCAATGGTGGTGTTGGGTGAACAATCCCCACCGCAGCTGGGAGTGACGCATCCAGCATGTCTTGCCACAACAGCTTGAGATCCTCCCACCAGCGATGCCAGTATTGGTCCAGCCTCAACACTCTTGGTGCGGAACATTGTCGGTGATGTTGTCCATGGAGAAACCATGTTAGGACATACAGTATCGGACCTTCTTCAAGACATTCCGTGTCGCCTTCGTCTTGCCATTGTCGGAGCAGCGTATCCCACCACGGCGGCAGCCAATTTGGCAATGGCGCCCGCTCAATAGGGGTTTGAGGATCAACCGGCTGCTGTAGAGGTCGAGGCTCAGTGCCGATGTGCTCCGGAGCAAAGTCCATTGGCTCCTGTTGGGCACGCTCTACCAGAGGAGGAATCGCGCACAACACTGGGCTCAACACTGTCGAAAGCAGTGGCTCCTCAGTGGTGCTGCGTACTTCAACTCGACTCCTGGTGAGCTGCGTGTGGCTTTGAATCAGGTTTCTTCCAATGGCTGCCCTCTGCCTGTGGTTGATGTGCAGGGACGCAGCAAAACTGTACCCATTGCGCGTCACAAAAGGTCTTCCTTGCAGCAATGGTTGGTCCTGGAAGCGCATCTCGCAGGTCAGTATGGGTTGTGGTCCAAGACATTGTTGATGAAGGCCCAGAGCTTGAACAAAATGGACATCATAGACCTGTGCAAATGTGGTGACAGCACTCCGTCCTTGCAGTCTGCCATTCGTGCCGATGACTGACACCAGGCTCGTGACAAGGTCCCGGCAATTCTGAATCAACAAGACATAGGCAACGATGCCAGGCTCAAGGTGAGGAGGCATGGGGACTACAACAAAGAAGTCTAATGGTTGCCCAGGCCTGATTCGATCCATCCAGGTTCTGCGCATCGCCTCTTCCCAGGTGGCATAGTTTGCCCAAAGATGAACAGGTCGACCTGCATCACATCGTGGGAAGAGATCATGATGATTGACATAGTAGGTCACGACACGAGCTGATCTTTCCTCCTGGCCCCAAGCAAAGGCTCCATGATGCCAGAGCGCAAATAGTTCTCGCACAAAGCCTGATTGCATAGCCAAGGGTGGAGTACTAGTTCTGTGTGTGATTGCCTGAGACGTGGCACAAGAAGATCTGTCATAACCTGCTTCAGGAGGTTCAGCTTCCAGAGCATGGCGTTGGGCTGACTGCATCGTGATGTTGTTCTGCAGAAGGTTCAGGCTGTCAAGGTATTCCCATGGTGCAGCATGGATTTCAAAGTGATTGCCTGTCTGTGGTGTCACGTCAGAAATACCATCCAAGTGGTCATGTCCTTGATAACCCAAGCAGAGCAATTGTTGATCGTTGCATAGCCGGTCAAGCCTCGCATATCTCAGGAGGCGCTGAAACGCAAGTCTCCTCGGAAGAAGTCGTGCAAACCGGCCATCAAACTTCGAGGTCTCTTCATGCCAGAATAAGCTGACTAACAGTCCACGTTCGCCTGGAGATTCCCGTTGCAGAAGAAGGAGGTGTCCAGCGTGCTGGCATGGTTCACTGGTAGGCCTTACAAGCACAATTCGGTAGGTGAAGCGCACATCAAAGAGATCTTGCCAGGCCTGAATGACAAGGTCATCCCATGTGGTTCGATCACTGGTCAGCTCTACCTTGCGAGGTACATCACATCGTGGATGGTCTTGCCCATTGAGAAACCAAGTGTCAAATGGAACCACTCTGCCGGCGTCTTCCATGGTGCTTGCCGCTGGGGAATGCATCCAAAGATGTTGTATACTGTCATCTCGTTGCATTTGACCTCTATGCCCTTGAGGCATATCAGTATGACGTCCTGGCTGCTCATCAGCTGTAAGGCCATATGTGTCCGCCTGAGTTTCTTGCCATGCATCAACTTTGCAGTGCTGCGCAGTTCGCAGGTCTCGAGTTGGTAGAAGTTGTAAAACTCCAGCAAAGGTGGTGAACTGCTGCATGAGAGACATCTGATCATCTCGGAGGGCATACCAATCATTGTTTCCATGAGGATCACTGTCCAAGTCGATGTCAGGCAGTTCTACGTCCGAAAGACACAAATTCTCACAATTGCTATCTCCAATGAAGACCTTGACATAGTCACCATCATGGAGCTGCAGGACCTCGGGGTGGTTCTCCTCAATGAGACAATGGTTGAGCCAAAGCTTCGTCTGTGCAGCATATTGTGCGACGATGTGCTCCAGGTCAAGAAGTCTCAGTACGGATTGTCGATTGAGTGTATGAGGAAGCCACTTTGAATACCTCTGGAAAGCAGATGGTTGCAAGAGGTTGTCTTCATATGTCTCCACATCGATCAGGACCAGGCGCAGAAAGGTGGATGGTCTTGTCTCAAACAGTCGTTGGAGAAGCAGCCCCTGCAGGTTTTGAAGAGCCAGATCCGTTGGCCGATGCGGCATGTAGTGCAAATCTCTGACATCAGAAGGTGGCAGATCAAAAGCTTCAGCCACTCGTCGGAAAAGCGCTTCTCCATCATTCCACGGAAGAATAAGAGACTGTGGCATGCCATGTAATGGAAAAACCACAGCCCGTCGAGTGTCGGGCGGGTCAACATCACAGCCTTCAGCTCTACAAGAGCTCTCAGATGTCGAACTGGAAGAGGTCGAGCTGCCAGTAGAACTTCTCTGTTGACGATCCTGCGGCCGTGGTTGCCTTGCCATGAGAGATGTGTCTTCTGGTTCTGCCTCAGCTTCTCCTGGAGCCACCCTTTCTGGTATGTCTTGAGGCCTTCGATAGCGTAGATCCACGTTGTGCTCAGCTTCCTCCTCACTCATTGGCGGGGGAACGCGGATCGTGATACCCAATCCAGTAGTGATGGGGATCGGGAACATTGGATCTAATCGCTGAAGGCCAATTTGAAGAATACAAGGGCCAAAACCATTCTGTACCCGATGAACACATTGCTGTTCCACTCCCGCCAGTCTGATAACATCTGTCTGCGTGGCAGTGAGTTCCATCGAGTGGGCAGTCACAATGAGCCTGAAATCTGGGCTCAAAGGCAGGATGGCTGTAAGAAGGCAGGCAGCTCTGTCAGGCTGAGGGCGTTGCTGTACAATCACTGTTGCCATAGTGCCGCTGAAAGCAAAGAAGGGTGGCGTCGGCCTCACCAAAATGACATCCACCTCAACTGCAGGATCTACATGATCTTCCCAGATAAATCTGACATCATTTTCCCATTCACTGGCATCTTCATCGAATCTGAGGATTCGAGCTTGATCGTGAAAGCGATGCCGGTGATGATCTATGAAGTAAGATGTAGCGTACAAAACATTTTCCATCTTCATCGTCATCCATCTGTCCTTCCTCATTCAGCAGAAGCCTGATGTCATGATGCCAAGCTGGAACAGGTCTCGTCCCCTGACGAGAAGGATGTCGGTCATCTTGTCCATCAGTTCGGCCGTGAGGAGTCGGAAGCGCCTGCTTTGATTAAAGCGGGATTGGTCTGAGCTTCCACGGTTTCAATTCCCAATGGGAAAGGGCCTCATGACGAAGAAAAACAGGCTGGAACTCCTTGTTGTCCTCGCCGCCCAGAAAGAGCTGAATATCTTCACAAAATGTGACTGTGTGACGCACAACTTTGTTTCGTGGTGGCAGTGAAAATGTGTCTACTCGTAGTCCTTCTTGAACTCCCAGTTCAAGGGCTAAGTCAGACGCATCTTGCTGCGCTTGCCAAAAGGAGGTGAAATTTTTCTCCCAGACGACTGAATGGGACCAATGCATCACAGCAGCTTCCAAAGAGGCTGCTGGAACTTCAAGCCCTAGACGCCCATACTCTGGAGTCATGATGCGCCGGGCCCGCCAAAAGGCGTCGTGGTGCCCATCTCGTCCTCGGTGTTTTTGCGAGGGCGCTTCACCCGTTGCTCCAGCTGATCTGCCGACTCCGAGAGGACCTTCAGGCTGGTAACAATTGAGGACATACCCTCGTGAATCTTGTTGGCTCCCTCCGCGTTGTGAACGTCCTCCTCTTTGGTCTCCATGTCCTCGACTTCCTCGTCTGAGATCACATGCGTAGGGATATCCTCGTCGGTAATGATCGATCTGGATGCATGGTCGAACCTTCTCTGCGACCTTCTCACTTGCAATCTGGCATGTTGAATGGCAGCTTGATGTGCTACTTCCGAAGCTTGAAACTGCGAAGTAAATTCTTGCCACTTTACCACAGATTGCTGTAGAAAGGTTTTCCACTGAGAAAGCAACTGTGCCCTTGCATTCTCGGCCTCCAGAAGCGCCTCTTTCGCATCTCCCAGTTCCTTCGCTGCAGAGATGGTCTCCTGCGTGCTGTTGCGCTCGTCCTTCTTCTGCATGTCGTGCGCCATAGACTGCAGAGTAGGCGAAAGAGTGTCCTCTTCCTTTTTCATGGCGGACAAGAGCTTGTTGAGCTTCTTCTGTGCCTGCGAGTCCGTTTTCGTGTCTGCAGCAGGCCCAGCGGAGGTTGCAGGAACTGCAGGCGGCACTGGAATGGGCATCATTTGCATGCTCTGATCCCAGGTCGGCACCTGAGTAGAAACAGCGCCTCCTGGCGACGTCATAGGCGGTGGTGTTGAGGGTGGAGGCAACGGTGGCATGGGTGCCGGGTAGCCAACTCCCTTTCCATAGCCCTTGTCGGTCATCATGTGCATCATGGGAGGCTGGTGATACGGCACCATCATAGGAGGCATTGTTGGCATCATAGCAGGCATCATTTGCGTTTGAGGCTGCTGAGGGTAACCACCTCCCTGATTGTGCTGAGCATCTCCTCCATTCCAATGTGTCTCTTGCTGCTTGTGCTTGGATCTCGATGGCTTTCTTGCACGAGTTCTCGGACTTTTGGGGCGCTGCTGCTGCCAGTTGGAGTTTCCCCAGGAACTTGACTGATTGTCCTGGGTCTTCTGCTCTGGCGGAACAAAAGTCCTGTCCACGCACTGCATCCATTCGAGCCCACATTTCCAGCAACGCGGAAAGGTCCCTTTCATGATAACATGGCAGTGCACACACTTCCACGAAGGTCTCTTCTGTGACGCCATCTCGTCTCGAATGGTCGCAAGAAAAGTTGTGTCCTTGGAATGATGTGAGCTCAAAACTGCCTTGATTCAAGCCAGTCCCTGTGGCAAGAGTCTTTTCACTCCCTTGCGATGCAAATGCCAAGCCAACCGAGCGGCAGCACGCAGTCTTCGCTGTCGCCGACGCTGAGAAGGTAAAGCCGTAGCAGCTGATGAAGACGCAAAGGATCGACAATGAGGCTCCCAAACAAATGCGCATAAACTTCTCGAACGTTCCAGATGAGCTGCAAACCCACGCAGACCCAAACGGAGGAGAAGATCACAAAGTCCAGGAAGGCCCCAAAGTTATAGTTGTACCCAGTTTATGGCAGTGCACTGGGCGAACCAGACAATGACAAAGTCCTCAAGGCCCAAGTTGAAGCTCTCGAGGTAGTCAGATTTGGTGAGCAAAGGCGATACCTTCCTGCTCAAGAAAGGCAGAGCGCGAGAATGCCAAAAGGCGCCGAAGGTGCAAAGGCGCCCGCGAACGTAGGCTCACAGCTACGATCGCTCAGGTCAGGCGAGGCAGGGGTCGTGGGGCAACCCTGCTGTAGCCAAACCTTTATATATATATATATATGTGTGTGTTTAAAGTGGCTACTGTATATAATAACTCATATATAGCTGGGGTATACCCCACAAATAACATCAAAAACTTGGTCAGCACATGGTCATTACTCACTTACTAAGTGGGATGCACCTCCAAGAAATGTGAAAGTAATGTCACCCTGGGTTATGCTAAACTCATTCATTAGGTGCGCTACTCCTCAAGTGATGTCATATGCTGTTGAAATGGGACCCCTCCAATGGTAAACGCAAGGTTTTTTAATCCTGGGTTGAAACTACATGTTGCGGGATTCTGCCTTGTGAAACACGATGATTTCCCAGTCAGGCTTCTTTCCAAATAGTTTGGGACGCCCAATGTCAGCAGCCTCCGGTCGGGCACGTTACCATGAACAGTGCTAGGATATTTCTGCATGACTGGGCGGTTTGGTTTTGTAATTTCAGGTACATATTCCACATTATTCCATGTAGGGATTATTTGACATATGATTTGGTACTATTCGGTGTGTATATATATATATATATATATAAGTATACATATATACATAATTTTCTTTATATATATATATATATCTATATAAAATTGTGACTTTGAGAAAACTCTTGCACAAATAAATAATATATGCATATTCAGTTATATATATATATAGATATACAGGACAACCCCACTTGGGAGGCTTCACCGGGGATCTTTTCGCCGTTGCGACCGTTGAGTCGAAAAATGCGTTTGGCCTTGGGAAATCCAATTTTTGGACAATTTTTGGGTGGATTTCATCAAAAACAAATAATCTGTGTAAATTATAACGACCTCACTGCGACCTCACTGGAAATCATGGTTAATAAGGGAAATCATCCTGAATTATGATAATTTACCCAGAATAATGGATTGAAATGATTTTAAAGGTGATATATTTCATCAAAAGGGTTTTTTAAATACTGGTTGGTGGTTACAAACATGTTTTATTTTCCATAATATATGGGACACTCCTTCCCATTGACCAATATTTTTCAAGATGGTCAAAACCACCAACCAGATTAGATTCAGGTGATATAAATAGATTTTGTGGCTGGGAAAAGGGTTTGTCTGAACATAGTGTGCCCTCAAAAAAAAAAAATGCAAATTGTCCTTCCATCGATGGCCACAAACAGGGTGGTATATCCAATAGACTGATAGACCCACGTATCAGACGGTTGCTTAAAACATTATCATATAAGATCCATCCATAAGATTCTCTATTTTAGATATTTTATCAGTAGATAAGATAAGATAAGACCCACATAAGATTGTCCTTCCACATATCGGATCATATTCATGTTGATCCCAATAAATTATTACTTTAAAAAAGGGGTGATCATTAGCCGATGTTTGACCGGATACCTATTCGGTGATTGTTGGTTAGATCCTCATATCCCAGCATACCATTTACCACCATTCTTGGTCAAATTCCATGTGTGATCATGATTTCGGCATGTTTAAATTTCATGTGTGATTCGGCATGAATACCCATGAATATCCACGAGATATACCCATATATAATGTGTGTATATATATATATATATATGTGTGTGTGTGTCGTATATTACATCATGTAAACCCTCGTTGGCTAGCAGGTATCCCTGTTATTTGGATGAATTTTGTTGGGTTCTCACTGTGACGTCACTGGAATGATGGTTAGGATGGGGGTAACTATGAACTATCCGAATCTGGAGGATTTTTTTCTGCCTTGTTATTCATGTATATTATATATATATATATATTCCAGATATATTATTATTATTTTGGTAATCCTATATGTTCCAGATATATTCCAGATATAACCTATTATACTGTAATCCCATATGTTCCACATCCGAATTGTATCCTCCTTGTATCCCAAATATATCTCTATGATTGGTTGGTCCCGATTAACCACCAATCACTCACAGCAATATTTCCCATGTTTATCTCCCATGAATACCACCATGTTTAATAGGTAAAACATTTACCCTCTGGTTATTTAACATAGCCATGGAAAATCACCATTTTTAATAGGTAAACCATCTATAAATGGACCATTTTCCATAGCTATGTTAAATAACCAGAGGGTATATCCCGTTTACATCCAGATTTCTTGATTCTTTCTGCATGAGGATTTTCTTTTCTTCCCGAGCCGGTGGCAATTGCAGCAGTGGTGACCATCTTGATGCCAGACGCTGCAAATTCCAACTACCAAACTCTCCTGGCAGAGAAGGTTGGATTTTTTGGGTGAGTTCATGGGATTTTTCTTCAGCAAACATTTGAAATTTCATGGAATGTCTAGCTGATTTATGATAGCAATGTTGCGAAATAGAACCGGCCTAACTACGGTTTATGGTCTATACAATTATATATATATACAGTTAAAGGGATCATCAACCAGTTTGTAGCTGCGGGGATCACAACTCAGGGAATAAAGGAACAGTTGGTGATGTAGAATTTGAGTAATTGGTGATCTAACTAGCAATGATGGTGAAGCAATAATTGCGTAAGTAGCAATATTGGTGAGTTACAGTAATGACATTTAGTGGGGGTGTAATGGGGAATGACCTGGCTACATTTGATTTGTTTGGGTATACCGCAAAAAATATGGTGGTATAATAAACTCATGGAGATGGCGATGAAGAGAGAAAATAAACTTATGGAGGGAAAATGGTGAGATCACAATGGTTATGCTTTAAGTATGAATTCAAACAACCGTTGGTTACAACTTACAAACCATTCTTACATCTCAACTCACCACTAAGTAACAACTATGGAGAACATGTTTGAAACTACCTCCATCATTTGGGACTGGACTAATGGCATTGTTATATTTTGCAAACATCATGAATCATGAAGTTATATGTGTGTTCAATATATGACGAATAGTTACACACACTGGAATTTAGACTGTATATATACATATATATATATATCAATATACATATGTATATATACATATATATATATATATATTCATCAATATATGTATATATAGTATAGTAAGATATAGATATGAATGCACATGCATGGTTACACTGAGTTCAACACCCCAGCACCATAGATCCACGGCAGGTGGCCGTGGCGTTAGAAGTGGCCGCCGCCAGCGGATCCGACGAAGTGATCATTCCGGAGCTCACCGGCAACGGGTCGCCACAGGCCGTTGATCCCAGGAAACCTGGACGTTTCTGACGGATTTTCTTGTTTTTTCTTGGGGGGAACCTTCAGAAATATGGGATTTTGTTGTTTTTGAAGGATTTTCTCGTTTTTTTTGGAGGGGAAGTCCATTTCTGGTTGGTGGTTTGGAACATCATATTTATTTTCCATATATTGTGAATTCATCATCCCAACTGACGAACTCATATTTTTCAGAGGGGTTGAAACCACCAACCAGATTTATCAAAGGAAGTTTAGGGGGAGAAACTTCCGTGTTACGGACTTTTAGAATGTCAGGGAAAGAGTTTATAGTCAAAGAAAGAGTTAGTCAAAGAAAGAGTTAGTCAAAGAAAAAGTTAGTCAAAGAAAGAGTTAGTGAGGGAAAGAGTTAGTCAAAGAAAGAGTTAGTGAGGGAAAGAGTTTGTCAAAGAAAGAGTTAGCAAAGAAAGAGTTAGTCAGGGAAAGAGTTAGTCAAAGAAAGAGTTAGTGAGGGAAAGAGTTAGTCAGGGAAAGAGTTAGTCAAAGAAAGAGTTAGTGAGGGAAAGAGTTGGTGAGGGAAAGAGTTAGTCAAAGAAAGAGTTAGTCAAAGAAAGAGTTAGTCAAAGAAAGAGTTAGTGAGGAAGAGTGAGTCAGGGAAAGAGTTAGCAAAGAAACAATTAGTCAGCGGAAAGAGTTAGCAAAGAAACAGTTAGTCGGGGAAAGAGTTAGTCAAAGAAAGAGTTAGTGAGGGAAAGAGTTAGTCACAGAAAGAGTTAGCAAAGAAAGAGTTCGTCAGGGAAAGAGTTAGTCAAAGAAAGAGTTAGTCAAAGAAACAGTTAGTCAGGGAAAGAGTTAGTCAAAGAAAGAGTTAGTGAGGGAAAGAGTTAAGTCAAAGAAAGAGTTAGTCAGGATATGTGAGGTAGAAACAGTTAGTCAGGGAAAGAGTTAGTCAAAGAAAGAGTTAGTGAGGGAAAGAGTTAGTCACAGAAAGAGTTAGCAAAGAAAGAGTTCGTCAGGGAAAGAGTTAGTCAAAGAAAGAGTTAGTCAAAGAAACAGTTAGTCAGGGAAAGAGTTAGTCAAAGAAAGAGTTAGTGAGGGAAAGAGTTAGTCAAAAAAAGAGTTAGCAAAGAAACAGTTAGTCAGGGAAAGAGTTAGTCAAAGAAAGAGTTAGTCAGGGAAAGAGTTAGTCAAAGAAAGAGTTAGTGAGGGAAAGAGTTAGTCAAGGAAAGAGTTAGCAAAGAAA